>CM076580.1:340250538-340661094 GCA_034641835.2 Pinus albicaulis | reverse complement strand
AGTTCATTTTTATCCTGCCGCTTTACTAAGCCACTACAGGTAGTCATGGTCTTAACCGAATGTATTACTTACTCTGGGATTGAAATTTTCGTGCCTACCCTCTCGTTTTTAATTGCCTGCACCCAATTTTATAATTGTCGCACTAACTGAGAAATGGATTCCTTCTTCTCTGTTACATCTAGCCGATCACATGGCGCTTATCCTCATACTGTAAATGAAGGTTTAAGGTTTTCGTATTGGTGGTTTACCACTGTAATCATGGTAGTTTCCCTTTCGTCAAAATTTTCCCCAAACGAAAATGCAGAATTTCTTAAAGTTGGTTTTACCGAGGCGAATACTTGGAGTAGAATTTATACCTAACAGAGTTGCTAACATCAGTAAAGAATTATATATACTCTTTAACTAACCGCAATACCTTCAGGATGCGAGTATACATGTTCCTATTAATCTCTTTCCATCAATGTTATCGTGGACTATCTATGTTTGTGCTGGTACATCTCGGTTTACATATACCTGATTTCATATAAATACTCCTAGTTTTATTCGAGAATTATATATAGATATATATATTTTCTCACCAATTGATTTATCGCTCGACATTTATATAGTTGGCTTTGTAATACCTACCCGCCTTAGTTTCCTTACTGTACGTTCATTCCAATTAGCTATATAGATGATTTATATGTTTCATTGATACTTTTTGATGTACCCCTTTTTGATGTACCCCTTTTGACATATATATATATATTCATATATATATATATATACCCTTCGCGCTTATTCTCCTTCTTACATATATCGTTTAGATATAAGATTTGCATTTATCTCGTCCTTGGAACATATAAAAATTCATATATATATATATATATATCTATGGCTCATTTGAAATTTAGATTAACACGAATGAAATGGTTTAGCGCTCGAACTTGTTAATATATATATCAAGCGTTTTGAATGCATAGATATATAAGTAATCGAAAGTTCAATTGATGTGATACACTAAGCATAGATTAACTTTATGGCCCTAATGTTTATTTTCAAGGGTTAGAGATGAAGTTATAATACAAAATATTCTATCATTGTTATGGGTACTATCACCCTTCTATAGTGTATATTTCCTTGGTGGTTTAATAACAATGCAAGATACACACTCTAGAGTCCTTACTCTGAAATGCTATTTTTCTTTTGAGGTATACTTATGTGTATTCAATAGTGCTGGACTAGAGGACAGAAATTATAAATTAAGCCCTTTGCTGTAATAATTGTCTTCCAAGAGTAAGGATAGATTTGAAAATGCAATATATACACTCATGACTGTTATCACAATCATATAGAGTAAAAAATTTTATTTTTATTTTTATAGCTATTTTATGACGTTCCAGTGACTTTAGCAATTTGCTATCGAGTTGTATCTCAAACTGGTCTGTCGAACTTTATTAAAATTCCTCAGTTTTAACTTTATATGTATAACAGTACTGTCTGTATAAATATACAGTGCTTACAGAAATTCCCTTTTGTACTTATTAACTGAACGATTTTTTTTTTTTTTTTTAGCATACCAGAATGCGTTACTGTTTATAAAGGGAAACTTTACTCTTATCTCTAGAAGTTCCCTTTTCTATGCATATAGGGAAATAAATATCCCTATATATGTAAGTATTTCAGCAATAAAAAAAAAATCAGTGAACTCATTACTCCTGGAGTTTCTGTCCTTGTAATGTTTGTTTAATCTTGTCATAAGTTCTGTATTTCGTTGAAGTTGTACTATTACTATGCTTCATATTAGAATATATTGTTCATATGTTCTCTTACCATTGGTTATATGGAAAAAAAAATGATACCTTCATATGAAATTTCTGATGCTCAATAAGGCCAGATAGATGATATATCAGTTAGGTACTACTGTTTTCTCTCTTGTTTTTCATTACAGTAAGGAAAACTTAGTTTAGCAATTTAAAAATGGAAAGCATATTTCTATACTACTTGTAGTCTTCATTCGACATATGGGATTAAATTCTGCATGTTCATGGTAGTACCATTTTCCCCTTTCCTCTCCATTAACTTCAGCATCGATCTTTTCTACTGTATTAAGATGGTTTCAGTATCTTAAATTTATGAACACTGAAATTTCTTTTACATAACGATGATAGTAGGACAATAGCGAAATATGTCATTGTAAACTTACAGATTTTTTTTTTTTTTCCATCATGGATATATAGTCCGAGTGAAGAAACAATCATACGCTATTATTTTACATAGAAATAATATTTTTCTGAGAGATATCGATTTCCAGTTTTAAACCTATTATAGGTTTAAACATTCTGGTATATGAGCCTCATCATATTACTCCCATACCAGTACACAGATTTGAAATTTTTCTACTTCATCACAATCTGTTACATGTATGGACATCGAATAACTCAACCTCCCAAAGTTTTAACTAACTCGTTAAAGAAAAACTTTATTTACCCATGAGAAACTCCATATAACTCTAAAACATATTGCCCCGTGTTTTAACTAAGTTTCTGTAGGGATAAGTGATTGTCCTGCAAGTATACCTGAAAGTATATCCAAGATATTTGTATACTTGAAGTAATATTTTTAATATTCATAAAATTTATAACAGTTTATTATTTCTTTGTGAGCACATATCTTGCCCCAATTTTTGAACTTGAGCTCCGATACCATTTGTCACGTCTCCCAGACCCAGCTTCTCATCCATATAGCATAAACTCAGATATACTCTGCTTTATGCACCAGATAACATTCAAAATTTAATATGGAATCAATTACACAATTCATACGGTTATCAAGAATTTCCATGAGTTTTTTTTTTTTTTTTCTTGGCTTGATCTCCACTCTTCTCAGTCCATCTAGTTAACTTATATATATCTATATATATATTAGCTTGTATTTCTCAGGTCAGTTTTTCAGAATTTTGACCAACTCTAGCTGATCACTAGACCCTTCCTCAACTTTCCAATTTGCAAGCCTTATAGAATTTTCAGCTCTATAAGGGTTCAGCATCCAAGTATAGATGTATGCATCCACGTATGCATCTATCTATATGCAGTTAACCTTCGTTTCTACAACTACTTTCCCAGCAGTTGATATGGAAGGTAATAGATGCTCTGTTCTTTGTATTTTTAAATATGCTTACAATCTTCCCTCACACACACTTTTAACACACAATAGGTTTTCAATAGGATTCTCCCCTTATTTTATTGTTACAAATATTCAACATGTTTGAAACTCTGGTGTAGATTAACTCTTCCATTTGAAAGTTAGGATATAGATCCTCTTTCTTCAATCAAATGGAGGTAGAGAATACTGAAATTGGTAGTTTAGAATCCCTAGTTTTAGATCCTCGTACTTAGTTAAGATTCAACTTCTGCTTTCATATACTTACACTTACATTTAATAGAATAATTTAAATTCTTCACTCTACAATTCTTTCCATTTTAATCCAGCTGATATACTAAACCCCATACGGCTGTCACAGGGTTAGATGTTTCCTACTTGCTGTTATTGGTTACAGCATTATTAAGAGGTTCTGTTTATACATCATCTCCACTAATTTTTCATTCCAAATACAGCAAGCTACCACTTGAATTTTTCTATTCGATTAAACATTCAGATTGATTTATCATCTCTACCCTTTATTACTGAAAGGTACAAATCCCCAGAACTAACCCTTGGGTTTTCATTTAACTTCCTCCTTGATATTAACCTCCTGAATTTTCAGCTACTACACTTAGCTTGTAATTGCATGAGATATTAAACAACCATTGAATCTGAAATTTAAATAAGAAGTTTTAACAGAATCATGCATATAACATTGATATACTTAACACAGATATAACTAATACAGTCATAAAATAATCTCCAAAATTATGCATGCATACCTCTACTATGACCAGTCCTCCCAACCTTAGAGTTCGTTTTTCTCCACAACTCACCCCCGAGCTGAGATCACCTCCTAGAACAGATCAACCTCTGATCTACTTAGGAGCAGCTTATTTAAGCTCATATTTCCCCAAAGCATGTTTCTAATTCTGCGTCCAGAATAGCAGGATGCTTTCTTTCCTATTTAGCCTAGGCTTCCCATTTTGGGATTCTTTAAAGGGCTTTAAGCTTTTCCTCGACTTTTCCGGCTTTCTTTCTCTCCCCAACTACTCCTCTTCATTGGGGAAATTTAGATTCCTCCTCCAAATCTAAATTAATTTCTTTCTGAGATTTTGAAATATTTTTGGGGATTTGTTGCCTTATCCATCCTCATGGTTTGCTTAGTGATCTCTCATTCTCATTTTGTCATAGTGCATTACAATATTTTTATTTATTTTTCATAAATAAATAATTTAACCTCATCCACACAAGTATTTATCCATTGGGGTCCACTCCCCTTTGATTTATGTTCAAAATGTCAAATCTGAAAAGCATAGAACGTGGGGGTATTTACAATCTGTTTGATGCACTTAGTTTTTTTTTCGCATTCATAACATTAAAGGAACCTAAAAGAAAAAACTTGCATTTGCATGTAGGATTGTGTTTTTTTTTGCACAAAAGGAACATTGAGGAAATCGCGATTTAGTTTTGTGCTCAATGTTTTCTTTTGTTCATTGATTTGTTTGCTCACAAAATTATTTGCTCTATTCCCTTTGTAGGTAGGTCTTTCATTGAAAAACTAAAAAGTGAAAAGTTTGCTTATCATTCTTAGTTTGCATTTAGGAATATCTACATACATCATCACGGTACCATTGAAAGGCAAATTGTTAAGCAAGATCAACATAAAATTAACCTCAATTTATCTAAAAACACATTGGAACCATAACGATAACATTTAGAAGGTCCAGGGCTAGAGACATGTTCCAGTCAGTAAAAACATAGCATCCCATAGTCGTTAACTTGTCCGCGATACATTCCGAGTGTGATATCGACCGCATGTATGTAAGTATATCGTAGCACGCCCTCGTGCGGCGTTACGCATCGATATGTAGTATAGGTGGTGCTCTCACCGTGGCGGTTTCGCATTAGACAACGCTATTACGAACTTGGGCCTCCACGTACCTTCGGTATATTTGGGAGGACAAATCTTAGGTGCTATCCATCCATAGTGAACCGAGTCGGCCGCTTTAAATTGTGATACACCGAACGACGAATTCGGGGATATTTCTCGCCCGTACTTCTTGGCTTGCTAGAGGTATTCGCGTAGCTTCACAGCGTCATCGGTAAACCCTTTTGCCTAGCATTACCCTCTTTTTTGTTTATTTACTTTTGGTTAAAATTAATCAACAATCGTGGAAGAACATAATCCTACCCCATCGTTCGCATAGATTAGCTTTAAAACCACCTTACCACTCGAAGTTACTTCTAGTAGGCGACAGCTGATCAAAATCGCCCAACGATGATGTTGATGTTGGATGATATTACTTGAGTGCTTCATGATGGGTGTTCTTTCTCACTTTCACATAATCTTTGTTATAACCTCTACTTGATGCTTTTGTTGTTGCATGGTCATGTCGCATTAATTAATTGTCTTCAATGTTCAATGTGTGAAGAGTGTAAATGTTCCCCGATGTGGTTTACAAATTGATGCACAATAGACTCGTTGTTATGCACCATGTTTCCCTCGGGCTCCTCACATATTGGAATATGCCCAAAATGATTTTGGAGAGTGATATCCATTCATGGAAGGATATTTGCACTCGTCTTTCATGGAAGTTTATTTGCACTCGTCTTTCATTCTCTCGATGAACCAAGTGAAATTTCTTTGGGGAATTTCTAATCAACAAGTTTTAGGAGTTTGTATCGATTTGGGTAGACTCATAGAATGATTAGCTTGTGGCTGCTATAAACTCTTTTTGTCAACCCATGGATGCATTTAAATTTGCACTTGATTTGCAGCTTTCGCAATGATTTGACATTAAGAATCATTGGTTGACTATGGTGATTCGCCGACTTCTTTTCTTCTTTTTTGCCCCTTTCCTTAGATGGTCATTCATGTGAGGGGAAGTTCCAATGAATGTATGATTTGTGTGCATTTATCTATTGGTTAACTCTTTGGTAACATCCCATGATTGTTATTTCAATGGAACTTGGTTAAATAACAAACACTAAGTGGTAATTAGGATTTTTAAATGTTTGATACAATAACTAATATTGGTTTATAGGATCCTCATGTGCTTTTTTTGAAATCCCGAAACTTTATATGGCATCCCGTGTGTTTACAAATCATGGAAAACATTTGAGTCTTTTTAGGTTATTTCATGGCCATACCCTGGATGTGTTTCACTATGGAAAGGAAACTATGGTCAACGGGAGGACAATGTCTTATGATTTCTTTCCATTGATAAGTAAAAGAATCACTAGTAAACTCGACTAGTTTCTCTTCCTCACTTTTATCATGGAAAATGATAGAGGATATGTTTCAACTTCTTATAACCAATTCTTTTACAACTTAAGGGAGAGGTGTTTTGGAAAGGATGATTAAAGTTATTGTAATATTTTGTTGTTTTGTTTAAAGCTTTCAAGTATTCATTAGGTGATTTGGAGATATGATTTAATTTAGTGGAATTTTTTTTATATTTCATATTTGAATGATGTTATTTGTTTTATAGATGATGACTCATGATGTTATTGTTTTGTGTATAATGATTTATTTTTGCTTTTGGGCTTGGGCCTGCACAACATTTTAATAAAAAATTGCATAATGGTTTTTGTGAGATGTCAAAATCTAATCCCGAGAAGAAACTATGATGCAAATTGATGTATTATCATACTTTAAAAAGTCTCAATCCAAGAATACACATTCTCTTCATGCTTCAAGCTCCTTTGAACAATCTATTTCTGAGAGAGATGTTAACTCTTGTGAAAATGCATCCGATATCCATATGATGGATGAAATATTAGGTTCCTCAAGTGATCATGGTGAGATAAATGCGCTTTCAACAAATTAATGATGAAAATGTTAAATATATTTCCTTGGAAGGTGACACAAACCATTCATGGAAAAGGTAAAAAAGGCTATGGACCATAGGGAGAAAATTCTAAGATGATTGGCTCAAGTTTTCCATTTATTGAAGAAATACCTTCTACAAATGAGGATTTTACGAGAAGTTAAATGTCTTACAGGTAGTTGGAAAAGTTGCAAGGTAGTGAAATTTCGGATGAAGCTAGATACAAGACAAAAACATGCAGTGAAAGGTTTATGAAAAGAAAATTGTAAATGGTAAAGAGAAATCTATTGTCAGTATGGAAATCTTTGGAGTGAATGATGACATAGCCAATGTGTGGAAGAATACAAAAAAATATTTAATAAATAAGAAGAAACTTGAGGCAAGTGGAGGAACCATCATATCTCAATTTGAAAAGACGATGGAAAGAAGTTTGTTATCCAAGACAATACAATTGAGCAATCGTATTTCACATCTTATGTAAAGGTCGTCTCTATGACGAGATTATCCAGCATTAGATGAAATTTTCGATCTTTTCTTCGCAGTGTCAAACTTTCCATCTTCTCATTGGTCCATAACTAGTGGTTGGGAATGGGCAAGATATCTAGCTCAAGTAGAAATTGATGATTTGAAACAGTGATATTGCAAATGCTAGGTTTTTTGGCATTGTCTTTGGATGAGGTCACAACTATTGATAATACTTCATGGATTTGTATGAGAATTTACATGGTTAATGACCATATTAGGCATTCCTATCTACTTGGGATTAAAAAGATGAGAGAGACTTCTACAAAACCTGAAAATATTTATGAACTTGTTCTTAATACTTTGAAGGAAAGTGGTATGGATCATTTAATGATTGCAAAAAGTTGGTATGTGTTGGAGCAGATGGAGCATCGATAATGCAAGGACAAAGGAATGGTCTTTGTGTTCTACTACAACTATCACCTTCACTATATATGATTAATATTCATTAGTATGGCTCATAGGGATGAATCTTGCATTTAAAAATAGTAAGTAGTTTCCATTAGTTTCAAAAGTTGAAGATCTTGTACGTGAGACTCATGCATACTTTTCTCGTAGTCCTAAACGATATTTAGAGTTTCAACAATTATGTAGTATGGTGTTACTGATGGAAAAAAACTATCGAAAGATGTTGATACAAGATGGATCTCATTAAATGGATCTACTTTCAAAGACTATTTAGTGAGTTCAAATCTTTCAGTAGGGTTGATGTATGAATATCAGCTACAATGTAGACAAAGCTCAAGATCTTCTTTTCGACTAACCGATATAGAAACATTATTGACATTGGCTGGAATTCTTCCTATGCTACATGAAATGAATGTCCTCGTGAAAATGTCTCGTAACTGCACACTCAAGTTCTATGCTTTTCAAATGAGACATTTGAACATAAATCCAAAGGGGAGTGGACCCCAGTGGATGATTATTGTGTGGATGTGGTTAATTTTGTAATTATGAAAAATAAATAAAATATTATGTATGCACTATGACCAAGATGAGAAAATGAGATCATATGCCTAATCCATGAGGTGATGGAAAAGGAAAAAAAAGATTTTCCCCAAAATCTTTCAAAAAATCTTTGAAAGAAATTATTTCTAATTTAGATTTTTGAGGAAAAATCTAAAATTTCTCTAATGAAGAGGAGTAGTTAGAAGAGGTGATGAAAAAGTCTAGGGAAAAGTTGAGGAAAAGCTTAAAGCAACTTTAAAGAGTCCCAAAAATGGGAAGCCTAGGCTAAAACAGAATAAGCATTCAAATTCGGACACGGGACTGGAAACAAAGCTGTAGAAAGCACGACCAAATAAGGCCGCTCCGCAAATCGCATTGAGGTTAGTCCGTTTCAGGAGGATCTCATGTCTCGGGGTGAATCCCGGGAGATAAAGAGGATTCTAAGGTTGAGAGGATCCCGGGTCATAGTAGAGTGGTGCATGCATGAATTTGGAGATATCATGAAAGTCCGTGTTAAACATATCCCTCGTTTTATGAAATTGTGATGTTACAGTTTCTTCATGCAAGTTATGAAATTGTGATGTTATAGTTCATTATGGAAATTATGAATTGTTATGTTATGTTGCCTTATGCAACTGTTAGATGGATTAATGGTTCAAAGTATCTTATGTAACCGCAACCACAGCTTAGTGATAGTAGAGACAAATGGTTGGGATGAGTACCTTGTAATAATGAGATTGGAGATGATAGATCCATTGAACAACCAATCTAATAACTATGTATAGGTATAGCTTGCTATCTTTTAAAAGGAGTATTTAATTTCTGTGTAGAAACGAAAATGTTGACAAATCGGTAACTGAGAAATGCAAGTTCCAAACAACTAAACTCATCAGTAACAATATCATGGGTATAGTAACCCCCCAGTAACTAATAACAAGAAAGTAAGAAACAATAACCCTCGTGATGGTCGTATGGGGTTCAATATGTATTTTCCAATGGAGAGAATTGTAACAAAGCTAGAATTTAAACTATTCTATTAAATATAAGTGTAATCACATGAAAGTAGAAGTTGAACCCTAATTAAGGATGAAGATCAAATACTAGGAATTTTTAAACTATCCAGCTAAGATCCTCTACCACCATTTGATTGAAGCAAGAGGATCTGCTTTCCTAGTTTCACATGGGATGCTCTGCATCCATACTGAGTATCACACTTGTTGAATGTGTAACAGAGAAATAAGGGGAAAATCCCTGATTGAACAATCTAGTGTGTGATAAAAAGTTTGTGTGAAGTAAGATTTTAAGCATATGTAAAAATACAAGGAAAAGAGCATCGTGTACCGTCCATTTAAACTCGTCAGGGAAAGTAGTTGGAGTTATGGAGGTTAATTGAGGATATATAGATGTACACGAGGATGCATACATCTATACCTCGATGCTCGAAACTTTACGTAAGTACTATATTTATATCGACATACAAGTTTGCTAGATGGGATCGAGAAGAGGGGAGGCTTGCTTCCAAAAATTGTCGTCTATGAGTATCTAAAATAATTTAAAACCCGGATAAATGACTCGAATTTGTAAAGTGATTCGCAGAAAAACTATTAAAGGTTATCTCGACGCATAGAGTGGGAGAATATCTGACTTATGTTATATATATAGAAAGCTGGGTTGGGAGACGTGACAAATGGTATCGGAGCACAAGTTCAAAAGTTGGGCAAGATATGTGCTCACAAAGAACTAGTAAACTCGTTATAAATTTTATGAAAATTAAAAATATTACTTCAAGTATACAAATATCTTGGATATACTACTCGATACATGTATGACTGATGATGAAGTAGAAACATTGAAATGGGAGTAATATGAGGAGGCTCATATACTGTAATGGTTAAACCTATAATAGGTTTAAAACTATGTAAAATAATAGGGTAGGATTGTTCTTCTACTCGATCTATATATATCCATGATGGAAAAAAAAATATATAAAAAATTGTAAGTTTACAATGACCTATGTAGCCATTGTTCTACTATCATCGTTATGTAAAAGAAAGTCAAGGTCCATAAAGTTAAGATATTGAAACCATCTTAATACGAAAGAGCAAAGATCGATGTCATGTTTATCTCGACTGAAGAAAAAAAACAAGAGGAAAACAAGAGTACCTAACTAATATATCATCTAGTCAGCCTTTATTGAGCATCAGCACCTTCATAGGAAGGTATCATTTTTTTTTCCCATGATTTAACCCTCACTAGAAATCTTTCAATTATGAGGGTAAGAATAGAACTTACAAAAGAGAAAAAATGAATTTATAATTATTTCCCTAGATACATAGAAAAGGGAACTTTTAGAGATAAGAGTAAGGGTTGATCTGGGGAGGAGGTTGGTCTCATCGCTTGAATGGTAGGACTTTAAATATGATGCTCTTCAAATCTAAGTTATATGGTCCCCCATAGAAAAAAAAATATTATTTGGTCTGCTTGAAGATATACACGGGATATTTTATGTCTCGTATATGGGCTAGAAAAACATTATAGCAGTAATCGAAGCATGCATAGTAGCTAAAAAATAAAAGAATACAAGAAGATATTAGAGTAATGGTACTCAAAATTTTACTAGAAAAGAGAAATTCTATTCTATATGACTTTATACATGATTATGATGGTATAGATTGAACTTCGAGAGCTATTCTACCCTTGAAACACTCTTAATCATAGCAAAAGAACTTGAATTAAAATCAATGTTTTTCTAGTCAAGTACTATTAACTACATATAGTATACACCAAAATAAAAGTGAATTTAATAGTATGCATGTTGAAACATGTAGTTATAAATTATTGTTAAACTCCCTACAAATCTTCACTCGTTAAAGTGTAGAGTATATTGGGTTTTAAATTTATTTCCTAACCATTGAAGGATATGAGTATGGCTATAGAAAAAAAAAGAAGCCATGATTAATGAATATTGTCAAAGAAACTATGGCATACATGTATATGCATTAAATAAAAAAGGTATGTATACATTAAAAATTATCCAAAGTTGTGCATATAAGTCTTTTAAATCGACTATAGGTGAGATATATACAAAAGGGAAACATATATGGTAAAAGGGAGATAGAAATCAATACATATAAAAACCTCAGTATTTAAAAAAGAGGGGGGAAACCATACTCGCTCCTTATATCTATATATGTCATATATTATACAAGAATTTCACATTTATTACCAAGTGTACCTCGTTAGTACAAGTCGAAATTTTTTTTACAATGACTACGATGGTAAAAACATATAAGCCAAGGTAAATACATTTTTTCAACTCCATAGGAAATACCAAAGACTAAAATTTTTTCATATACCCCTGATAATAATATAGTTGGTATGTTGATATTTAGTCTTTGCATTAGTTAAAAGGTGCTCAGTAAATGGTGGTAATACATCATGAATATATAAACCCTACATAGTTAAAAAGAATGCACCATGAATAAGATCGGCACATATAGGAACAATATAGGTTACAAGAGGAAAATGAATACTGATCGATTAGGTAAAAATATCATAGGACTCGTAGATGAATATAATATCACCGAACAACAAACCGCATCACTAATGGTGAGGAGAATAATAGTTAATAATGGGGAGCGAGTCGGAATTGAACCCCAAAACCTCCACCCAACAAAGTCGCTCGTTAAACAACAAGCGTAGCGACGAGTACTAAACCGGAGTGGTGTGTCAGTGTCTTTGAACCTATGACTACGGCCGTCATTCACAAAGTCCTCGACCGTAAGGACGTGATAAACCACGGCTCTTGAGTGGCCTCGTAATGACGAAGTGAAGCGGTAAATAAACAATATTACAGATGGAGAAAAATTAGTTTTTTAACCTCGCTTAACAAAACGAAAATTGTATCGACCAGTGCGTAATAGGCAACGCATCGACCGTACGGACTCATGGTGGAAAAACCTATAAGCCGAAGATTATGTTGGCAAAGAAGATAGACGTAACGCTTCAAAATACCACAAGAACGCAAGGTGTCGTCACTGCCACAAAGCATCACAATAAGTTGGTAACCTACATGACAAAAGACATGTTACTGTGAACGAAATAGGGGAGCTGTATTAACACTCACCACAAGAAAAACCACACATGCATACATTAGGTAAAGAAATGAGATGTCGCCTAGCCAAACGTTTCCGTAAAACACATATAACTAAAAGGAATAAGAGCTAAAGGTGTCACGTGCGTAAACATGAAGAATATAGATCACTTCAAAAACGTGAGGAAAATAACAATAACAAACGGGTTCAGCGAGATACTAAAATCAGCGTGTCAAGGTGCCGAAACCCGAGCTCGGGCACGGTGAGTAGAACGCCGTGCGCTGCAGAGCACCATTTGCGCACTCGCATCAACACAGCAAAATGAGAAAAATAGAGAAGAAGTGATACACAAAGAGAAGTTCCCTCGCGATATTCTGTGTAATAAATAAGAAATCCTAGTAACCCTAGTTCCGTATTATCTCCCTCTCGCAGAGATTAGGACGTTTGCACCGCCTTTGCTTTCTAATAAAATCCCAAGGATTGCATCGACTGGACCGACATCGCGTTCGTACTCAAATAGAAGACAATACTATTATATACCCTTCCGGTGCACTCACTGTCTCGTAACCTCAAATACGAAGTAGTGGATTCAAACACGCCGAGGTGATTTTTTCGTAGGCGATACGTGTCAAGCTGTTCACGTACCAGTAGTACTCGAGAGAAACGATGGTTCTCGTCTATGCGTCAAGCGAATACGGCCAGCTACTTTGAAAGTGCAGAGAACTCCGCTGCGTGCAGGAAAAAGCAAGCTAAGTACAGCTATCTACCTTCTCGTGCAAACGTATCGTATCGTTTCTAAACTAAAGTGTCGGCGAGTGTCATAAACCTGAAAACTCACTATTGCATCGATTCCATATACCCCGTACATATCAAAACATGCCGCAAAAGTAAAATATTAACCCGCAAAACCAAAGAGGCGTATAGTACATAAAAACATTATAATGACATATATATGTGAAAGTTAAACATAGTTTTGAGTCAATGCGTATAACAGTTATATATATATATATTAGTCGCTAACTATCACTAATGTTATGTTACAAATTCATATGATTATAAATGGATTATATATATAGGGTTCTATATATAACTAATGCGCAACTAGATTTAATGTTATATTACATATATACTATATGGATTATATATAGAATATAATACGTATTTATGATAGATATATATTTTCACTATATAGAACCGTAGGTATTTTAGAATGAATTTAAACGACATATATATATGTATGAGTGTCATACATGTGAAATACAATTTAGCCTATGTGGAAAATCTAAAAGATATAAATGTGTATAAATGTGGACGTAGATAAAGATGGATATATATATTGTTTATATACATATCTAAACCATGTGTTATATAGCATACATATATAGATCACCATATATATATACATGCACACCATATTTGGGATAAATATATAAATAGAAGGATCTCTCGTGATGCGAATTATAAAGGAATGCAATCAGGGTATTTAATACCATCGTTAGAAGTGTAAAGAAATAAATCAATCTTTACCTAAATAAAGGTTGACCAACAGACAGAACCCAAAGAAAGACCAAAACGGTTATTAGATCACCCCCACAAATTATATATGTGTATGGGTTTCATATAACAACGTTCAAGACGTAGAATAAAAAGTTGTAATTTATATTTGTTTATGGGGGAGAATAGTATAAGAATGGCTGCATGTATATACAGAAATATATACACCTTGATATATATTGCATGAGGAGGTGTGTATAAAAGCGCACTTTAAATGTATAGTAGTTCTGTTTGTGAACAAGATATATATGAATAATTATATATGTGCATAGATAAAACCATGACATATATGTTGGAGCTTCTATTGAAAGAGGCATTTTAGACTTCTATGGGTATGAAAGATTGATATATATACCTATATAGAAATATATATATATATATATCTATATATATATATATACAAGATTGCAAAGTGGCATTTTCACCGATCTATTACATTCCACTTTAGTGAATTCAATAAGCATGGGGAAACTTGAGATTGAAAATCTATCATATGGGTCAACCTAGAATTAATCAGAAGTGGAAAAGTTGCTAGTAGAAATGAATATCATTAAAAAACAAGATCAAACTTGAAAGTGTGACAATTGAGCTATGACAAATGACATATACAATCCATTTCCAAGGATAATATAAGTGACGCATAAGGTGAAAAGACCAGCTGATAAATAAATAAAAGAGATTATTTAAATTATGTATATATATGGTAACACTTTCAAAAAGGCTTTGAATTTATATATGAATATATATAAATATAGGGATATATATATATTCATATACCATCGATTAATATTGCCGAGGCTATGCGATATATATATATCATGTTTACTTTTATACACAAGGTTTCGAAATATATATGATATATACAAACCTATGGATATACATATACGATGCCTTTATTTAGAAGTATATCGTCCCCCAAGATTTGAGATGTAAGTAGCATATGAGTAAGTGGAGATGTATCCCATAAATGTTGGCTGTATACCGGCTATAAAATGAAAAGAAGATTGAAGTACCTAGTTTTTAATTAAGGCTTAAATGGTTAATTTATTTATTTGTGAACCATTACATTGAGTTAGGCACGAATGAATGAAGTGATGTAAATTGAAAATTTCCTGAAGATTTACTTAAGGAGAATATTCTAAGTAAAGTGGAAGAATGATTCCTTAATTATTTTATTTAAAATAATTTATATTCTTTCATGGAAATAAATTATATTTTCAAATTGCATATTTTATGAGTTTAGCATGAATGAGTAATAGTGAACTGGGAAATGTATTATGGAGAAGTGATATTTTCCTTACATGAAAAACGTAACATAGATCTTTAAAAAATAAAAAGCATGAGAGACGATGTGTTTCTTTGCTAGAAAAACAGAATGCTTTATGCATAAAAAGAAAAAGAAAAAAAGAAGGAATTTCTTATGACTCGTGGCAGTTGGAATACTTTACAGATTTATAAAATCTTTTTCCATTTTAATTGTATCCTTAGTATTACAAGCCCTATGAGAGAAGCTCCAAGATGAACTAGCAAAGCATGAACATACAAATTAAAAGTAAATGCATAAATCGTGAGTCTTGAAAGGGAAACTGTCAAATTTATTTTTACATTATTTAAGTATTAATATTTGTGAATGTGATGAATTATAGAAATTACATTATCAATGCGAAAAGGAAACATGTATTCACACTACATAAAATTTTGTGTAAATTCTTTAAAAAGTTAATTTTTCTTTTAGGCCTTAAATTCAAAGACAAGAGAATACTGTGAAGTCATACAAATACAAACCGGAGAGAAAAGAGGATGAGCTGTATTTTGGACTTGGGTGTGGGGGAAACCCATCACCCAAATTTGTTCACTTAAGTTTTGAACTAGTGGATACAATTTCATGTGAGAGGTGTTAAGAATTGTAGAGATTATTAATGAGTCTAGTTGTTACTAATTAAATTGATTTGGTTAATAAAAAGAAACAATGAAAAGGTACTAGAAGTACAACTATAAAATGAGAAAGTAAAGCATAAACATGCATATGATACAATTGTTTTCTTTTCATTTATACTAATGGTGTGTTGGAAAAATTGTTTAGCCAAGTGTAACAGAAATTGGGTACCTTGAACAGAGAAAAAGGTGAAGATAAATCACCTAGAAAAATCCAGAAATCGAATCGTAACCAAGTTGCGTGAGGAAAGAATCTCATCGAAAAACAAGAAAGGATAAGTAGTGTACTAAAAGTGCACTAAACTATTATGAACCCGAACGGGTTTGATTAATAACTCGAATGTCTTAAGTTATTGGAAATGCGGCATCGTTTTTGTGAATTATCAATTATATGTGCACCCGATATTACTTACATTGGTATGAATTGTGGACAGAGAACTAATAAAAGATCTTCCATACAAACTTCTTGTAAAGAAGTAGGAAGAAACTAATCGCATTGTAGCATCAAGAATATAGTGGAGGTGAGAGCATCACGGGAAACTAATGTATTTACATTAGCCCTACCATTGCTTATTAAATTTCCCCGATATATTTCATGTCTCCTCGTTGGAAAAGAAAAGTTATAAATTTTGTACATGATGCTTCTCACATGATTGATTTGAAATGTGGTCTAGGTGAAACCAAGAGAATTTCTTCCGCAGTCTCTTCAAAGATGAAAGCGAGAAGAAATGGAATTGTGAAAGTGAATAGTAGGCTCGAGTAAAGGTGCGTTGACACTTTACTCCTAAAGCTGGCATGGCACAAGAGAAGCTCGTATGATGGAAAAGCATTCATAATTATGTTCAAAATCAACTAGTAGATAGTTTCTTCCTAACACCGAGGACGGTGTTTATTTTCGGTGAGGGGGAATATGTAACACCCCCTGTTTCATGCTTTTCAAATGAGACATTTGAACATAAATCCAAAGGGGAGTGGACCCCAAAGGGATGATTATTGTGTGGATGTGTGGTTAATTTTGTAATTATGAAAAATAAATAAAATATTATGTATGCACTATGACCAGATGAGAAAATGAGATCATATGCCTAATCCATGAGGTGATGGGAAAAGGAAAAAGACTTTCCCCAAATCTTTCAAAAATCCTTGAAAGAAATTATTTCTACCTCTACTTTGAGGAAAACTAAATTTCCTCCAATGAAGAGAGTAGTTGGGAAGAGGCAGAAAATGAGAGCCGAGGAAAAGTTAAAGCAGCTTTAAAGAGTCTCAAAATGGAAGCCTAGGCTAAAGAGGAACAAAAGCATCCGACCTCCGGACGCAGCACTGAAAACAAAGCTTGGGGAAAGCACTCGCTTAACAGTCGCTCCGTACCGTATTGAGGTTAGTCTCGTTCTAGGAGGATCTCGCTTCTGGGTGAATCGTAAAGAGGATTCTAACAGAGTGGACTGTCACAGAGAGTGGTGCTGCATGAATTTGGAGACATCTCGTAAGTCTCTGTTAAAACATATCTCTGTTTTATGAAATTGTGATGTTATAAGTTTCTTCATGCAAGTTATGGGGTTTGTGATGTTATAGTTCATTATGGAAATTATGAATCATATGTTATGTTGTCTTATGCAACTCTGTTAGATGGATTAATGGTTCAAACATCTTTATGTAAATCGTTAACCACAAACTTAGTGACAGTAGAGACAAAATGGTTGGGATGAGTACTGTAATAATGAGATTGGAGATGATAGATCCATTGAACAACCAATCTAATAACTATGTATAGGCATAGCTTGCTATCTTTTAAAGGATTATTTAATTTCTTTTTGTGTAGAAATGTTAAAATTGCTGACAACTGCAAGAACTGTGAAATGTTAAAGTTCCTAAAAACAACAAACCTTGCCATAACAATATCATGGTACGGTAACCCCCCCGTAACCAATAACAAAGTAAGAAACAATAACCCCCGTGATGGTCGTATGGGGTTCATGTGCTCCAATGGAGAGATTTAAAATAGCTAGAATTTAAATTATTCTTATTAAATATAAGTGTAATCACATGAAAGTAGTTGAACCCTAATTATGACCTAAGATCAAATACTAGAATTTTAAATCATCTTACCAAGATCCTCTACCACCATTTGATTGAAGCAAGAGGATTCCGTTTTCCTAGTTTCACATGGGATGTCAGCATCTGCATCGTAAAGTATCACACTTGTTGAATGTGGTAACAAAGAAAATAAGGGGAAAACTTATCAACAATTCAGTGTGTGATAAAAGTTTGTGTGAAGTAAGATTTTAAGTACATGTAAAAATACAAGGAAAAGAGCATCTGTACCGTCCATTTATGAATTGGCCGGGAAAGTAGTTGGAGCTATGGAGGTTAATTGAGGATAAGATAGATGTGGCCAGGTGCATACATCTATACCGATGTCGAAACTTTACTTATGATTATATTTATATATATATACAAGTCCTGCTAGATGGACCTCCAGAAGAGGAGGTGAAGCCCAAAAATTGCCTGTCATGAGTACCGAAAATTAATGTCCTGACAATGTACTCTCTAATTTGTAAAGTGATTCATGAATAACAAAACTATTAAAGGTTATTCCCAGCACATAAGAGCAAGTAGGAATCACTTATGTTATATGTATATAGAAAGTCAAGCTTGGGAGACGTGAGCTAATCAAGGTGAATGTATATTTCTCAATGCACAAATATGTAGAAAGTCAAGATGCCTTGCATTGGATAATTTGTGGTAAGATGCCGACTTTGCATCGGTCCACAGTTTACAAGTTGGACTAAGATCATCAATATAGAGTGCATCGAAATTTTTTTGACTTTTGATGAAAAAGGGATACTATGTGTCATAACAGCATGGGTGTGTGTCCCCTTTCATTATATTAGTACATTTATCAATCACCAAATATTACCCCGTGTCAAGAGACCAATTTTGATAATATTGTGATCTCAATGGACAAAATTTGATAGAAATTGCAAGATCACTTCAATACGTAGATAAGAGAACGATTTCTCGAGATGAATTGTTGGAGGCCATGTGTGTGGTATACTCTCAATATTGGAACAATTGTCAATGTTCAAGAAATTTAAAAGCCGATTTTTCAAAAAGAGATTAAAATGTTTAGTAGACCACTTTTTGCAAGAAAGTATCGATACATGGAGAATAGATTAAAGGTATTTTAGATTCATCAAAATTGTATCAATGTGTGATCAATGGCTTCAAACAATGTGGAAGCAATATCCTTTTTTTGGAGAATCCTAATGAAAAATGGTGTTATAACAAGATTATGGAATACTTTAAGTGCTAGCCAATACCCTAAGAAAAACATATCGAATATTTTAAATTAGCAGACTTGTGTCAAACCATGATTTTGGGACTGCTAGAGTGATGAGAGAATGTTTAGTGCACTATCATTTTTGAAGTCAGCTTTGAGGAAGAAGTTTGATAAACATGTGGATACATGTTTAAGATTATATGTAACAAAGTATGACGTTGGATAATTTTTCCATATGAAAGAGCACTAGCGCTTTGGCGATCAAATTTGATAGAAGGGGAGAAAAAATAATATAACAAATTTATCTAAAACGAATCGATAGGCGAAGATAAATGTTTTGGAGGCTCATAATGACAAGACATCCGGAGAAGATCATGTCTATAATGTAGAAAATGATGACCAAGATGAGAATTGGGAAATTGAAATACTCCTGTGACTTTTATTTTGGTATACATGTTCCGTTGATCATGCAAGATTACTACATGTCAAATTCAAAAATGGGTTCTATATTTTGTATTTTTCATTGTAACATTGTAGCTATATTTCTTTTCATAAGTATTTTAAGATTGATGTTTCATATTCAATCCTTACATTGTTTGCTTCTATTTCAGATAGGAAATGAAGTCAGATTTGATGATTTTGGGACCTATTTTCACACAGATAGCGTTTGACTAGTATTAAATGATAAATAACTAATTTAACAAGACTAATGCAAAGCATCAATGGGCTCATTCAAGTACATGAAACTACCTGATGTCTAGCTTTGACATCTTAGAAAATTTTAATGGTATATATGTTGCTTGTGTTGGGGAATTTTGTCAGAAGTTTCGAGTTTTATATTTTCTGGAAAATAATTATTGATATTTGGAAAATGTGATTTTATATTGGTATTGGAAACGAAGCTAGTTTTGATCTTTCGATTGGAAATGAAATCTCGATTTGATGAATTTGGGACCTATTTCTTTTCACATAGATAGTGTCATAGTACTAACTGATAAAGAACTAATTTAAGCAAAGCCCAACGCTAATACAACAATGGGCTTATTCAAGTACAAGGAAATTGTGTTAATGTCTAGCTCGATATCTTTGAAAATTTTGGTGGTTTGTTTGTTGCTTGTTTAGAGGATTTTGTTGAGTTTGAAATTAGTCTCTTGAATGCTTATGGTTCTCATATCATGTATACATATTGATAGATCGATAGATCTAGTCTATTATTATAATCATTATTGTTTTCTTTATATGCTTCATGGTTTGAGGAAAGATATTTTATTTTCTTTTCACTTTGTGGCATGATTTCGACATCTTCACCTTTTAGAATATAGTAAAATATTTTTCTTATTATAGATTTTTTTCTTGAAAAGAATTATTGAGAGTTAGTAAAAATGCACAATGTTGTGTGAAAGCATTAGTGTGATAAATATGATAGTGCAAATCATAGCTGAATATTAGTCTAAGTTGACTCGTACCTAATCAAATCACCAAGTTGATTATTGGTTGAATGGCTAATTGTTGTCTGTTGAATGGATGGTTCTTTATAAATCCCAGCGTGTGTGTCTGGCCTACTGTACATTGTATCATCTATTTTTTCAAACTTTCATCCCAATATTTATAAAGATAAATAATACGCTTTTGTGTTTTATTAATTCAGAAGAACACTTTTCCAAAACTACACGAGAACTACTTCCCTCACGAGTCACCATGTGCCATGCTTGGTCTCAGCGATTCTCTCTTCCTTCTACCTTCTGTTGAATTACCACATATCTTTCATTGAACCACACCTCGAACTCCACCAGACAACACCACCATTTTGTAGTAGTGATTCGCCATTTGTACCGCTGATTCGCCACGCATTTTACAGATAATGCTAATCAGCGGAGATTCGCCAAAAAATTATATATACATATTATATTATTAATAAAATCGCCTTCCATTTTTTCTATGTATTATGGGGATTCACCTACTTTTTATATATATAACGAAGGGGTTCTAAAATTATCCTCGGCTGGTGGGTTCTGAGTGAATAAAATGTGTGGATTATCAACCCAATGGCCAGATACCATTTCGTCACTCTGTGACTTAAACATAGGGACACATGTTGTTACCTACTCTGGCAAAGATCTTGCCCATCATTCCACTCCTAGCCCACCCACGGGATGTGCTACCGTTTCATCAACAGACCATAAAATATCGTGATATACGCGTGTTACCCAATTGCAAATATTCCCGCCGATTATTCCACCTCAATCTCTAAAAACTTAGGAGATTCCGCATTATTAATGACATTTGTCTGCTGAAATAAATGCTATCAAACTAGATGATCTTCTTGCTACAAGTCCTAGATTTAGCATTTAGGTATTTTTCACACTTATTACATAGGATAGAACTATTTTTATCCTAGGATTGGCATATTAATAAAACGATTAAGATATTAATAAAACAACCAGGATTTTCTTTTTCTTATAAGAGGGCCCGACCAAACGATGCTACTAAGTGATTATGTCGAAAACGAGCCTCCTGGCCATCGTGCACAAGGCAATCTTAATATCACAATTAAAGCAAAAACTCTGACACTTGCCACCTCGAACAAAATGACCCAACCCGAACGCGCTTAAGAAGCGACCAATACCCGCGCGACATGACACGCCCGACCGAACGATGCCGTAAGGGGAGAAATGTCAAACGGGTCACTCGAATGTGCATATGCACTTACCATCACAACTTCAACAAAACTTACACGGTGCTCTCAGACTAAACGACCCGACCAACGCGCGGCCGGGCGACACGCACGCGCGATGGCGCGCTCTGATCGAGCGATGCCATTGGCGGGGAGAAATGGTAACAAAGCACCCGAATGTGCACAAGGCACCCGGTGGTCATGCACCATAAACCGTATACGCAAGGACAAGCCGCAACTTAAATACCGACCACCAATGTATGGGAAATATTATGCTTATTATGGTTGATAAATGATTAATGGTTTGTGCAAATGAGTGTGAGTGTGAATAATAACTTTACGATGATACATTGTAGGTACATCCATGCCACCAAGATATGAATATATGAAGATTAGTCAAAGAATGCTATCATAATTATCAAAATTGTTTAAAACTAGATATTTGTTTATTTCTTTGTAAGATTTATAACAATGGTTGGCGGATGGTCTCCAATATAAGCCATTGAGTGAGGGTGAACACTTCATGACTCAAGTATAATAAAATTAAACATTTGCTTGTTTTCACTTACAGGTTTTTCCGTAGCATATTGGTGTTCAATGGTGTGATTGATTGTTGTTTTTCGCATTGATGATGTTTAATTATTTTTCGGTTATCATGTTCATACTGCCAAGTATGTGTGATGCATACAGCTTATGTTTTGAAATTATCAAAAAAGGCTAAGCATCATACATTTTTATGTTAATGTACTACAATAGTGGTCATAATGGTTAAGCAACTTACTATTCTTCTACCAAGGTTACACTATGAATTGGTGAACATTTATCTAATTATTAGTGAAAAATATTTAATAGTGATTTAGATAGTTATTAGTGTTTGTTACAACTAACCACTTATAAATTTATATAGACACACAAAGAATAATTATTCTCACAAAATTAATGCCTAGGAAAATTGATGAATCCCATAAATAATAAAATAATAAGATGACACTATAAATATAATGGAATGATAAAATGAATGAAATACAATTTATAAAGATAAGAAAGGTTCTGAAACATAGGAAACTCTCAAACACTACATATTGATTGTCAACTTAACAATGATAACCAAGCTAAAATAAAATATTCATCTTATAAATTAAAATAAGGATAAGAAATATTGATGAATTAAATATATGATGTTAAAATATTTAACTTATTATAAAAAATTATAAAAATTAATTAAATTATAATGCTTTTTTAAAATCATTATTATCAATTATTAAAAAATTAATATATATGTTAAATATATATAAATTTTAAAATATATATATTAATACATTTATTCTCACTTTTGTTTGACTTCATCTTTAAAGCAATTGATATGTTTGATCCATAGTTAGCAAGTTCCGTTGTAACGTAAAGAAATTGTTATGGTTGACCCATACTTAGCAAGTCTTTCGTCAGAATTTGCAAAGAATGAGCAGTTTGGACTCATACTTAAAAGTTCAAAGTATTGGTCCAAAAAATTATCTAAAATACGTTAAAATGAGTGTGTGTAATTCAAATTCGTACCTAATTTTATGTGAAAATAAAATTATTAAAAAACAAATTTATATTTAAAACGCCTCGATCAAATAGAAATCAAAAATTGCAATATTTGAAAAGGATTTATTTTTTAATATAAAATATAACATTGAAAAATAAAAATAAAAATAGAAAATCAGAAATCAAAATTGCAATGCATTTGAAAAAGATTTATTTTTAATACGATATTTATAAATTTATTTAAGAATGTGAATTCTGATAATTATGGTTTGACCATTTTCTTGCAAAACTATATCCACAAAATGAAATCAGATCATCAAAGCGTCATTGATATGTCACACATGTGTGCTTGATATTTGCTGGAGATGATGAGAAATAAAACAAATATACGTGACATTCATATCTGCGAGCAGCTTATAGCTGCCACGAACTCCAACCAGAAGGCTGGTATGCTTTGCTTGGTGGAGAGGATAGACCTTTAAAAATGCCAAATAACCCTACATCTTTGAATTTAAATAACCCTGACATTCTCAGAATTTAAGTTTCAGCTATTCATCATTTTTTGATATAAGTCTTTTGAATTAATCACAAAGTATCTTTAATCTTTGGGATTAATCCGGAAGACTTAGTTTCTACAAAAACTGAGATTATGTGAACACAACAACAGTTAATGATATTTGGCAGAGTGTTTACAGGCGCGATATTGCTACGATTTTAAACCACATTTTTACCTCATTATGGTAATAAGAGGGTTAGAATGAATATTATCCATCAGCTTTGGAACACGACGTAAAGTATAATGATATGCTTTTTTTATCAGATGTTGATGGCCAACAACGTCTCTAATAAAATACGTAATCTGATTATTAAGATTGAGATTGTAAAAGACAGGCTTGGGCTGAATAACAGATTGTTCTTCAAGAACGCGGAGGGAGTATCGTCTCGGTAATGCTGCATGAACGGCTATTGCCAATAAAACAACGCCCATTAAACATATTAGGTCGGTTAATTTTAACCGATCACAAGCAGACGGTCTCTTCACCGTGAAGGGCCTCATCGACTCCGCCATCCTTCTGTTTAAAATGTAATTAAACTTTAGCGCTAATGTTTTGTACAGCCTCCTCGATTTTCAAAACTGCGTGACCCCCGCTCCAAATCGGCTATAAATCGCGGTATCGGTGTTCGCCAATGAGCGGACGAGAATACGAACAGGGTTTTACCGATAATTTTCTTTTCTTGGCTTAGACCAACCAGTTTAAAAGATGTTTTATCTTATATCGTCCAAACGTTGCATTTTATTATAGACTTTTTAAACTAAATTTGACCTTTTACCAAGATTTTCTTTTCTTAAACATAACTTCCACACCATGCAGTTTAAAAGATGTTCTATCTTTAATCGTTCAACGTTATATTTGATTATACATTTTAAACCAAATCGACAGGTTCGTTGTTGTGACGTCAAGTACTTTAACATATAAATTTTGTAAATAAATACGTATTGCATCTTAAAATGAGTTATTTTAAATTCTAAAAGTCATCTTTTTACATTGATGTCTATCTAAGTTTTGACGCTGTAGTGTTACTGTTTCTTTTATTATTATTATTATTATTGGTATTCTTTTCTATAAATTTTGCTAATTTGCTTAAAATTCACCATATTTTTTTTTTGCAACTTTAAGTTTTAATTATATAATTTGCAAACTCTAATGGCGATAAAAAACACTCATTATAAAAAATGTACTATAAAAAGTTCAAATGAAAAGGACAAAATATTAATACTCAACCACTGTTTTAAATCCTAACAGGTCATATATTTTTATTTGAATTGCCCTTTGTCATATAAAATAATTTAGGATTAATTAAAAGGAAAAACAAAAAGAATTTATATACATTATACATATTTATACATTATAAAAAAACACAATTTATCTTTTTAATATTGGTCTTAAAACACAAAT
Source organism: Pinus albicaulis (assembly GCA_034641835.2). Taxonomy (NCBI): domain Eukaryota; kingdom Viridiplantae; phylum Streptophyta; class Pinopsida; order Pinales; family Pinaceae; genus Pinus; species Pinus albicaulis. The sequence goes on along the minus strand of CM076580.1, from coordinate 340,635,646 downwards.
CACTCATTTCACTTGAAACCATTATAAGTTGCATTGGTCAATGCTAACTAATAGTAGCGAAGAGAAAATTTATGCCAAGTTGGCGTTCTATGGACCCCCAACTCAATTCCTACCACCAAGTTAAAAATTGTGTGATGTGAAAATTTGCATAAAAAATTGTAATCTACATTGGCTAATGTTAGCTAAATCAATAGTGGTTAATAGGAAAATGAAATCTTTATAGTATTTCTTTGGGAGGAACTAATAAATTGAGATGTGGTTACTAAACACTAGTAAGCCTTACATCACAAATATCTAAATATAACGGCGAATATTGCAACAATATCCATAACGCGGCAATAAAGTATGTGACTTAGTTGTCCACATAACCTTGAAGTTATGGTCCAATAAAATGTTTGCAAATTATTTTTGTAATAATATTGAAAAATATATTTATATTTCAAAGTTACATTATAGGTTGCATTGGTCAATATTCAATTAATAGTGTTCAAAAAATAAAATCCATTGCTAGAATCTTTTCTCGCAAGAATCCTTGCAATAAAATTAACAAATTATAAAGAAATGAAAAAAAAAGTTAGAAAAAACAAATCCTTGAAGATATCATTGTGTTGATGACCTTGAAAGAACAAATTTCCATTACCCACACATCCCATAACTAGTGCCATTGTTACCACAATCACCAAACACTTAATCCTAGGTTTAAACTCCATATTATCATTTTTCTTTTAATTCTGTATGTCCACAATGAATCAAAGTTGCATTTAACCACAATTCATTATTAACTAGCATAAATAAGTATAAATCAAATGGTCAGAATTCGATGCACATCAAAAGCATCAATTTCATAATACATTTTAAAAATTCATAAAAACTGCTAAATCAAAATTATTTTAAATTATCATTATAGAAAAATTAATATATGCCCTAAACATACCCGACCCTTGGACACTAAATGAATGTTATACTTATATATATATATATATATAAAATCTTACATGTCTTTATTTTCTTTGTTTTTTCAACTCCATCTTTCATCAACATGTCGAGATGCATCACTCCTATTGGGGGAGGGGAATTGAAACCGTGATGAGTGCGATAAGAGCCTCTCGATCACCATTTAACCACAAGCCCCAAGGACATATATATTCCTCATCGTTTAACCAAGCCTCCAAAGACTTAGTATATATGTTCTTTAAAAAAACGTGTTATACTCCTTTGTTTTATTGAGTTTTGTTCACATTTAATTTCCTTTTACATGTATAATATTATTGTATATAATTTATTTTTTTGTTAAAAAAATTAATCGAGGTGACACATTCGTTGTTATTTTTTTATTTTTGAATTAAGAAAACGTAGAGAATATTATTGATTATGGAGGTTCACTCTAACTTTATCGTGCATATTCTTAACCTATAAATAGTCTTTGTTACAATACTGCAGGCAAATAAAATATACTATATGTCCAAAAAACCATAATTCATGTTTTTTTTTGGAGTCAAATATCGTAGTATATTATGAAGAAATATTTAGATACAAAATACATGTCAACAAAGCCAGAAAAGGACTCAAGCCTGAATTTAAGAAGCATGTAATGTGGAGGAAGACCATGACAATTGTATGTCATCACATATCAATGCTTACATGCCATTACTTTCATAACACAAAACAGTAAAAACTACAATTCATAAAACCTCATTATGTAAGATTTTGGGTGCAGTGAAACATCAGAGGAGTAGCGACATAGCACATTCATGCATGTGAAATCACTGACCAGACCTCGTCTTGAAACGAAGGTGGGTCAATGGAGCCTGTGTGTACGCGTCGTAGACCTTCTAACGAGTCTGTAGATCCACTTTGCATTTGTTGGAAGATCATTAATGTAAGCTACCAATTCATTTTGATCAAGACACTTACTCCTGAGTTTCCATATTGAGCTGAATATTGGTCAACGAGCAACAATATATTCCAAGAAGGCCTGTGTGACCCAAGGAGCAAGCCTTGCAACAAGTCGCAACCTCGCCAAGAGACGATTGTTAGTATATACCCCCGTGGGAGCTTAGCTCCCCGGCCGTGGTCGCCTATGATTCGATGAGAAAATCATCTACCGTGTGTGTCCTCTTTACCTGGTATTATTTAACCATTATGACTACAATCCAATTTCGAGGGGATGGCTTTCCACCTGCGAGAGAGAAGAGGCAGACAACTCATAACAAAAATTACGTAAAGTTTACACAAAGAACTTTACGTGGACTGCCATACTTTCAAATTTTTTCCTGCCAGGACTTGCATTGTGCCGACATGAGGAAAAATATCAGAGGGAAACACCAACAACATGAGCGTAGAGCGTCGGTATCAAGGGGCAGAATCCGTGGAGCAAGTATTGAAACGAGCACGAATATCAAATCCACCCGATGTGGTATGTTTCCGACAGAAGTTCTTTTACCGATATGCGCCTATCTAGAGCCGCAACCAAGTAGCATTACAACCAAAAACAAACTCGTGCAACGTACACTCCATTCTCATCTCCAAAAAATGTCGACGATTTTCCGGTCGCTTTCTACTCCGTACATTAACTCGCGCATAAAGGGATGGTTGGTACGATGTACTATATATCATCATTAATTTTTGTGTGTGCGCGTGGATCTTTTATCAGCTCTCGCGTACCACCGCACCGGCCATTTTAGTCGACATGCATCACCTCATCGCATATAATTCATGTTCATATGATAGATGTTCACATATATATATTTTTAACTATCCAATTTAATTAAAAATGATAGAAAACCCATAACCACTCTTTGAATAGATATCAACTTCAATTGTAGTCTACTAAAAATATTCTAAACCCATTCTATGGAGCAATCACTTAACATTAAAAAAGTTTAATTATATTTCAAGATAGAAAAAAAATACAAAGTTAAGCAAAATAAACCCTTTAATAAATACATATAATGAAATCAACAATGAAAAATTAAATCTTAATTATTATTCAATTTATATATTTTGCATTCTTAATGTTCAATATCATATTTTTATATGCAATGACCCAAAAACACACCATTCCAAAGAAAAATCAAGACCAGACATTTAAGTCAATAGGTGTTTCAATTCCACGTGAAGAGATTTTATACAAATATGAAAAAACTTCTTTTTCACCAATCAAGTTTCTTCGAACCTGTAGTACTGATCAATTTTTTCAAACCTCAATTTTGATAAAGATTTTGAGTTTTCAAAAAAAAAAAAAATCTAAGACAAATTGCAATAAAAAAGCCCTAAACCCTAATTTAATTAACATTTTTCACACCAAACATGAATTCAACAAAAACACTCAATGACCTTCAAACACATGTAACAATCCACACAGAGTTAAGGTGCAAAAGCAACATATAGCAGCCCACTGAATGTTCGCCGCCCTTGTTCTTTGATCTATCTTCATCACCCATGACGTTAATAGAATCGAAACCTATATGAACACCTATATGAATATTGTTGGCACTACATCATGAATCAATCATCTCGTAATTCATCCATACTAAGCATATTTTTGCAAATTGGTTGGAAGTTATTCACTTATATCGCATAAGGAAGGAAATTAATCACAATAGCAAGGAAAAAAAAATTGTGAAGAAAAAACAACATGTAGAAGATCAAATTGATAACACTCATCGTCAGTCCCTTGGCCGGCCCCGTCAGCTTACCAATCATCAATCTTTTGTTCTCCCTTTTCTCATTTCTACTTACCTCGCTTTGACAACATAGTTTGATTTTTCTCATATATTGGAAAGGGAGCCACAGAGTGTTTTTGGCACCATTAACCATACATATATACTATAATTTTATGTGCCCCAACTACACGCATCCTATACTATTCCTAGAGAACTAGCCCCGATGGTTCTCTCATTTTAGAAGCCACTGGTGTCTCCTACTCACAAGAAGGGTAGGCCAACATTTTATGTGTCGCTATATCTACACTAAGCCAAGTGCTTTATATACAACCTTTATTTTTGGAGTAATCACCACAATTCTATGGAATCCATAATTTCCACCTCGGGGATCCTAGTTAATCGGTTTGAAAGCTTACCAACACTATAGTTTTAGTAACGGAAAACCCCGCGATGGTATCGTAGCCCGAACCTGTGTTCGATTCCCCGGAAGGCGTTCAGGGGTGTATTGATTCCTTGAGCCGTGTTTCCGAGGGAGGGTGTTGAGCACCCCACCACACCTCTATGGAATCCATAATTTCCACCCCGGGGATCCTAGTTACCTAAGCAGTTTACCAATACTAAGTAGTTTTGAGGTAATGTAATAAAACTCTACACTTATTTATACCGGAAGGCGAAATTATGATGACCATGATGTTGCGTATGATCGTACGTGCACTCAAATACGCCTAGAATTTGGACAGTAGGAGAGGTGAGGTCCGGAAACCCTCGTATACGATTTCCACAATAAAGGAGGTGTTTTCTTCTAGATTTGCGACATTGGAAGAGCTTCCCATGTGGGTAAGTATATTCTTATGGTTTGCATTACATTTGTCTATGTTAATTCCTTTCATATACCTCTCCTTGCTCATCTCTCTAGAGGTATCGATTTGTCTATTTTCTTCTCGAGCATAATTCCCACAATCATGTCACACTTTGCTTGCTTCAATTGGTCATGATTCCTCACTCATGAAAAATAGATCATGAAAACCTACTATTTCCTTAGTAAATTTGTATTGTGTTACTTACGGATGTAGAGCATGTCTTTCTTAAGAACATTTTGTCATTTTCTCAATAGAGATGGCTAAGTGGCTCTTATTAAATGTGGATTATCAACCCAATGGCCAGGATACCTTTTCGTCACTGCACCGTAAAATATAGATGATTTATGTTACCTAATGGCAACATTCAGCCATCATTCCACTCCTCGAGCCCACCCACGGGATGTGCTACCGTTTCATCACCGCATCATAAAAATATCGTGATATACGTGTTACCCAATTGCAAATATCTCGCCGATTATTCCACCTCAACTTCTAAAAACTTAGGAGATTCCGCAGATTATTAATGACATTTGTCTTACGCAAAAGAAATGCCACGAAACTAGATGATCTTCTTACATAAGTCCTAGCATTTAGCATTTAGGTGGCTTTCACACTTATTACATAGGATAGAACTATTTTTTATCCTAGGATTAAGATATTAATAAACGATTAAGATATTAATAAAACAACCGGGATTTTCTTTTTTTCTTATAAGAGGCCCGACCAAACGATGCCAAGGATGAAAATGGAAAACGAGCCTCCCGAATGTGCACAAGGCACCCGAGCGATCACAAATTAGCAAACCGATACGGCACCCTCGAACGAAATGACCCAACCCGAATGCGCGTTGGCGACTCCCACACGACAGACATGACACGCCCGACCGAACGATGCCGTAAGGGAGAAAATGTCAAATCGTGTCACTCGAATGTGCATAAGGCACCCGGCGATCACAACCTAGCAACTTATACTTCTGTGCCCTAGAACGAAACGACCCGACCCGAACGCGCCTGGCCGGCGACACGCACCGCGCGACATGGCGCCCGACTCGAGCGATACCACAAGGGAGCAAATGGCAAAATAAAGCCGCCCGAATGTGCACAAGGTAATCTTGTCACAACTTAGCAAACCGATACGCGACGCTTAACGAAATGGCCCGACTCGACCCGAATGCAAGGGAAATATTATGCTTAACATGGTGGTTGATAAATGATTAATGGTTTGTGCAAATGAGTGAGGTGGAGGAAGGTCCACTTTACGATGATACATTTTTAGTACATCCATGCCACCAAGATATGAATATCTCAAGATTAGCCGCAAATGCTATCATAATTATTGAAATTGCTTTAAACTAGATATTTGTTTATTTTCTTTTTGTGAGATTTATAACAATGGTTAAGGGATGGTCTCCATTATAAGCCATTGAGTGAGGGGTGAACACCCCCTCATGAGCGTTTAATAATAAAATTAAACGTTTGCTCGTTTTCACCCCACAGGTTTCCTGTGGTATATTGGTGTTCAATGGTGTGATTGATTGTTGTTTCGCATTGATGATGTTGAATTATTTTCTGTTATTGTGTTCATAACGTGAAGTATGTGATGGCTACAGCTATAATGAAATGATCGCAAGGCTACATCATACATTTTTATGTTAATGTACTACAATAGTGGTTGTTAATGGTTAAGCAACTTACGTATTCTTCTACCATGTTGACCATGAATTGGTGAACATTTTATCTAATTATTAGTGAAAAATATTTAATGGTGATTTAGATAGTTATTAGTGTTTGTTACAACTAACCACTTATAAATTTATATAGACACACAAAGAACAATTATTCTCACAAAATTAGTGCCTAGGAAAATTGATGAATCCCATAAATAATAAAATAATAAGATGACACTACATAAATATAATGGAATGATAAAATGAAAAAATACAATTTTATAAAGATGTATATATGTTCTAAACATAGGAAAATTTAGTACCATATCGATTGTCAACTGCACGAATGATAAACCTTTGTTTAAGAATACATTATCTATCTTATAAATTAAAATAAGGATAAGAAATATTTATAATCAATAGTATAAATGTTAAAATACTTAACTTATTATAAAGAATTATAAAAATTAATTAAATTATAATGCTTTTAAAATCATTATTATCAATTATTAAAAAATTAATATATATATGTTAAATATATATAAATTTTAAAATATATATATTAATACATTTATTCTCACTTTTTTGCTCAATCGTTACCTTGCAAAGCAATCGATATGTTTGACCCATAGTTAGCAAGTTCACCGTAACGTGCAAAGAAATGGAGTTATGGTTGACCCATACTTAGCAAGTTCTACTAGAATTTGCAAAGAAATTGTTATATCAACGATACTTTTAGTTGTGTTCGATTTATTGGTCCAAAAAAATTATCGAAAATACGTTAAAATGAGGTAATTCAAATTCGGTACCGAATTTGCGTAAAATAAAATTTAATAAAAAAACAAATTTATATTTAAAACACCGTATCAAATAGAAATCAAAATTGGTAAATGCATTTGAAAAGGATTTATTTTTTAATATAAAATATAATATTTAAAAATAAAAAATAAATAGAAAAATTAGAAATCAAAATTGCAACGTATCCTAAAAGACGTATTTTTAATACAAAATTTAATATTTAAAAATATAAAATATAAATATAAAAAGTTAGATAAAAAATTATAGTATTTGTAGATATTTACAAATTTATTTAAGAAATTTGAATTTGATAATTATGGTTTGACCATTTCCCTGCAAAACTACATCCACAATGAAACGTATCATCAAAGCTGCCATTGATATGTCACACATGTGTGCTTGATATTTGTCAGAGATGATGAGAAATAAAACAAATATACGTGACATTCATATCCGCGAGTTGCACTTATAGCCGCCACGAATCGACGAACTCCAAATCCGTAAGGCCGTGTATGCTTTCGCTCGATGGGAGAGGATAGCCCTTAAAAATGCCAAATATCCCTTACATTTTGAATTTAAATAACCCCGACATTCTCGCACTTTAAGTTTCACTATTCATCATTTTTTGATATAAGTCTTTTGAATTAATCACAAAGTATCTTTAATCTTTGGGATTAATCCGTAAGACTTGTTTCAAAAACCCCGAGATTATGTAACACAAGAAATTGGCTAATGATATTTCATAGAGTGTTTAAGGTGCGCGATATTTCATACGATTTTAAACCACATTTACCTCTTAATATGGTACTAAGAGGGTTAGAATGAATATTATCCATCAGCTTTGGAACACGATTGAAAAGTATAATATACAAGCTTTTTATCGTATACATGGGCCAAAAACGTCTCTAATAAAATACGTAATCCGATTATTAAGATTGAGATTGTAAAAGACAAATTTTTGGCCGAATAACATAGATTGTTCTTCAAGAACGTGAGGAGTACTGCCTCGCAATTGCCAAGAACTATTTACTTCAATAAAACAACGCCCATTAAACCGAGTATCATGGTCATAATTGAACCGATCACAAATGTATTTACCTTTCACCGTGGAAGGCATTCTAGGACAACTTCCGCTTAGTCCTCTCGTTTAAAATGTAATTTTAAATCAAGCGCTATCGCTTGTACAAATTTCTCCTCGGATTTTCAAAATCGTTGACCCCCCGCTCCAACGTGCCATAAATCGCGTATTGGTCTTCAAGCAATGAGCGCGATTGTGGATGAACAGGTTTTACCAAGATTTTCTTTCTTAGCTTTTACCAAGACTTATTTCTTAAACATAATCTCTAAAACCAACCCGCCTTTAAAAGATGTTTATCTAAATCATTCAACGGTTATATTTTATTATAGATTTTTTAAACTAAATTTGACTTTTACCAAGATTTTCTTTCTTAAACATAATCTCCACACCATGGGCTTTAAAAGATGTTTTATCTTTAATCTCCAACGGTTATATTTGATTATACATTTGAAAACTAAATCCGACAGGTTCATTGTTGTGACGTCATACTTAAATAAACCGAACTCCGGGTTACACTTTTGTGAGAATTGCGCGTTGAAATTTTTTTCTAACTAGTTCACCTAACATTTTATCGAGTTCTACGAACTTGTTTTGAACGTTCACTAACTTGTTTTAACGTTCTGCCAACCTCGTGATTCGTTACCGACTTACCACCGATCACATGGCAAATGAATTTTTGCTCGAGTTTGGAAAACTTCCAAGAACCAAAGTTCTACGAACTTATGTAAAAGTTCTATTAACTTATAAGTTCCCGCCAAACATAGTTCAAGCAAACTTTTACATTTAAAATAGTTCACTTAACTATTTTCTATAAATAAATCGCCCGCGGGTTATTCGCTTATTGTTCTACTGCTTCTGTCATTGCTTTTTCTCGTTCGTGTTGCTGCCTGTTCGGCATACAATGTTACGAATTTCCGTACGTCGTTCTCGTTGTCACAGTCATACGACCCCGCTCGTCGTCCTCGTCAAGCGCGTCGTTACGACCTCAACATTATTGCCGCCACATACGGTATTTTATGAATTCGTCGTCGTATGTTACCGATTTGTAAATGAAATGATAATTTATTAAAGATTGGTAATTTTATGTAAATTATTTGATAATTTTTGCGTAAATTATTTTGATTACGAATTTTAAATAAAACATGAGGCACTTCTCGTAGTTAATATCGCAATACCGGTCAAGAAATAGGTAGTATGTACCTCGTCAATGCCTCGATTTAGTAGTTGCCAACGCAAGTTGTTCTAAATTTCTAATCACCATAAGTCGTATACATTTATAACAACGTTTTATGAAGTGGATTTCCTTGAATATATCAACATGTGTACACCGAGCGCGTACGTATGCGTGATAACCTCTCGTTGTGTAAGCAAATCATTGTAATCGAACCAATAAAATGAGCCATGTACCCAGTGGCGGAGTACTCCTCCAATTGTAAGATTAGTTGGCTGCTTCTGAGAGCTAACCAATGTCGCATCCTTCACCAACGTAGAGTACAGGTCCATGCATTGCACAACTTTATTCCTAAGCCACGACGCGTTTAACATAATGCATGATAATCATGCATCGACAACTTTATTCCCATTCTTTATTCTTTAGTACCCAAATATGAGTAATAACAAACCCGCAGATACCATAAAAGGATCCGTAGGTTTGTTGAAATTCTTACAAAAATTGATGGGTATATTATTATTATTATTTCTCTCCTGTCAGCTGTGAATCCAACTAACCTCGGGAATTCGCGGGATCGTTACATATTTAAAAGATCAATGTCTGCGTAACCAACTCTCAGAATTCCTTTAATGCGTGAGGATAATATTACTCGTTGGAGCTCACATACCGGGGCAGCTTGTCCTTCTTTGAGGAGGGAAGCGATGACAAATGGCAAGAGGTCCTTGCTTTCCCTCTCGAGCAAGAAAATGGTTGAGACCCTGCGGTGCAGGAAATAGGCCCGAAAGTAGTCCTGTTCTCTTTTACCAACCCTTTCCAAACCGGCCATTAATATTGTCGTTTAAAAATAATCACTATATTAATGTTAATGTGAAGCAAAGACATCATAATATGAAAAAAATTAACGCGCGTAAAAACTTACCGTCACTTGTCTTTCGTGAGTTTGCAATTGGAAGCTGGTTGGTATTCATTATATCCAGTCAATGATGACAAATACATTATAAAAAAATTATTATTTAATCAACAAAGATGAGCACAAGAGACATTTTCTCACATCAAACAGAATGAATTTTGTTTCATTTATATTCATATTATTTTCTGTTTGTTCACTGATCAAGTTTAAAATATTTTCATGTCTACCATCTTTCATGGTTCTTTCAGATAGTATTTTTCCTTGTTATACCCTGCTTCGGGCCAGACATTCTTCTCTCGATGGAACTAATCATCGGTGTCCGATGTCTTTTTCTCGTAGATTATCCTACCCTCGAGTTATATGCATCATTCCCCGTATTTCGCTTTGACTTTGCTGCATTTCGTCATATCCCATATGAGGGTCATACCGTATATCTTTGCCGATTCTCAGATCTATTTGATATGGGGTTTTTTACTAATTATCACAATAACATGGTTAAACGCAAAAATACAAATTTTACATTATGCTCTCAATTTGAGTCTTCCCGCACATTATGTTCGTGTTTTTATGAATGTGATCATGCATTCTTATATTATTTTCTGTACATTATTTTCTTATATTATTTTCCGTACATTCTTCTCGCACATTATTTTCTTATATTATTTTCTTCTCGTACATTCTTATATTATTTTCCGTATAGACAGACATTCCCCGCTCGCTTTCGCATTTCGCTCTCATGTATTTTCCGTACATTCCCCGCCTTTCGCACACTATGATGAACCGATCATCATGGTGTCCGATGTCTTTTTTCTCGTATCATCCCTACCCTCGAGTTATATGCATCATTCCTGTATTCTGCTTTTGACTTTACAGATTTCGTCATATCCCATATGAGGGTCATACTGTATATTTCTGCTGATTCTGTATCTGTTTGATATGGGGTTTTTTACCACAATTGGCCAGGGCCGAGTCTTCCTTTTATCCTGTTTGGATAAACATGGGCTCTCCCTCTGTGGGTGGACATATGTAATCGGTATATAGACTGTTTTCCCCTTTTAATATATTGAAAACAGTGTTTTTTTTCTCTTGAAAAAAAAATCTTGTAATATTATGTTTTTATTCACATTTATTGTTTCCACATTGCTATTGAATTAACCTTTTAATACTCTTCTTAATTGTGGACATGTGTTGGTATATTATGGTTTTAGGAGGAAGTTTTCTTGACCAGTTATGCCATCAAACTGAAAACACATCTTGGTATATTATGCCATCAAACTGAAAACACATCATTTTTTTCCTTCAAAGAAAAAAAAAAACACATGTCTTGGTATATTATGCCATCAAACTGAAAACACATCATTTTTCTCCTTCAAAGAAAAAAAAAACACATGTCTTGGTATATTATGCCATCAAACTGAAAACACATCATTTTTCTCCTTCAAAGAAAAAAAAATAAATTTCAATAGGCTTTAGGAAATTAATTTCAAGTCATTTAATTTCACTAGATTAGAATTTCTTTCAAATTCAAGAGCTTAGAATTGCTTTCAAGTTCAATAGATCAAATTCATTTCCAAGTCCAATAGAATAGGAAATTTACCTTTATGTTTGATAGAATCAAATTTCAAAAAGCTTTCATAGTATAGAATTAGAATAATTTGTTTCAAGTTCTGAATTCGATGCTTTGATATATGTAGTCTTTGATAAATAACGTGTTTGTGCTCATTTAGATATTTTCATTAATTGGTTTTCTTTGGGTATTGCAATCATTTCCATAGGTTAATTTCCATTTTTGATTGAGAGTTAATTGCTTAGCATATATTGTGCAAGTGTGCTTCAGAAGTATAAGAACCTGGATTGACATTTAATGCAAGTAATTTATCTCACAATTAATTTACCCATTAGGATGCTTTGACCTAGTAATCAATAACTTGAGAGATGAAAAAGATCCTATCACATTAACGTGAGGATCCATTTTCACAATGAAAATTAGGAAAAGACAATATTCATTGCAGTTGGTAATATAGTCAACTAGTAGACTATTCAATTATTAACAAAGTTGATGAAAGAATGCAAGGAATTTAAGGTTGCATTTCAATTTTGAAAATTTTCTACAATAATTTTTGTGGGATAATTTGTTATACAATATCATTTTCATAGTTTACTTTTATTTTTATTTTTATAATAAAAATGCTCATACCTGTAATTTCAATTATATGGTTGGTTACATATTTCACAAATTAATTTTGATTATATATTTGGTTATATTTTCCACTTGTATATTTATTCTTGTTGGATTAAGTATTTTTAGGATCACACACACACATGTTAATGCAAGTTTCCATAGTTATTTATAATTTTTATTTTAGAAAGAACCTTCAACCAAAAATACCCCTAAGGTTAGTCCCCCGTGTGCCCTTTGAGACACATTAGGTCATCCCACGAATTCATGCCCCATGCTTCATGAGTTGAAGGGTATCCTTCATACCCCTTAAGCACCCCCATTTATCCCCACTCCATCATGTGATGTTGCCACCTCATCACGTAATAAGGGTTTAAGAACCAACGACCTCTTGTCTATTTATGTGAAACACAAACATTATACACAACATTGTCTCAATCTCCGACGATATCAAGATGTGTTGGTCACCATACATCATGCCTCAATAGTGGCACCACCACTTACACCAACCTCATATGTTGATGATTCCTCTTCCACCATTTATTATGTCACGAACTCGGTTAATTAGTATATGGCATGCCCTTGAGTGCTCTATGTTAAAGACACTCATCTCATCTATATGTGTCCTTTACTCATCAAATACCATCATCATTGCATGCATCAAGTGACATATCCCCCTCATCAAGATCCCAATCTGCCTAATTTTGGATGCTCCTCATACACTAAGTACCTTGACCATATCAATGGAATACCCAACTCCTGGCATGGTTCCCACTACACCAACACAACTATTGGAGATTCAAACGACTTCACCACTTAGAAAATGATAAGAAATTATTTCACCCCCTTGTACTAACAATACATAGAAAGAATAACATAATTAATAGAAGAGATAAAAATATGAATTAGAGAAAGGGATGGATCACATGTTAAAGGAAATGTAAGCCAACCTAGGAAGAAACCAACTCTTCGCTCCCACTTCAAATAATTTTTAAGAGTAAACGATGAAAACAACAAATTGATCTATGTACCAGATGTACAACATTCAACCATACCTATATAAAGAGTGTACAATGAAATTAATGTTGGTTTACTTCAACACTTGGAAAATATCTTGTTTCTATCCCATTTGTGGAAGTTATGTAAATATGAAATAAAGATACAAGGTTAAGAAGTTCTTAAAATTTGATGAAGTAGATGACCCTACTTTTGAGGATTATCCTATAGAGTTATAAAAGATGAACCAAGGGAATAAAAATGTAATTCATAAACATTTTCATATATTCCTACTAATAAATAAAATATTATGACACAACTATATGCTAGATTTAGGAGAAACAACTGATGTAATTCCTTTGAAAGTGATGAAATAATTAGGCCTTACAACAACTAGGGCATATAGAAATGTATGTGCTATGGATTCTATGAAAATCGGGATGGGTAGAGTAATAAATACACATGTTTTGAAATTTTTTGAGGAGTAACTCAAAGCATGCATATATACAAAATGAAGTGGCTACTCTCTTCATATTCCATGAGGGACTATTGTTCTTCCAAAATACTATTCATATCATGTACCTCTGAATTATTTCTAGTGAAATTAAATGACTTGAAATTAAATTTCCTAAAGCCTATTGAAATTTCTCCTTCAAAATAAGGATGCACTCCCATTTGATTCTCACGGATAGGTTGTAATCATGAGGCTCTCGCTAAAGAGTGGACCTACGCAAAATCTTGTGACGTCTTGTCACAAGCAAAACCATCAAACTGAAAACACATCATTTTTCTCCTTGAAAGAAAAAAAAATTCACATCATGTGAATATGTCCATGTACTCTTACATATTGGTGTACAAAACCATCAACCAAACACAAGTTGACAAAACATGCCTCTTCAAACAACTGACTCTTAAGTCAAATAATAGAGCTCATGTACTTTCAACATCTTGCTTCATGCAACATGCACCATACTTTGATTTGCAAAGAAATTAATGAAACATCAAAATACATGCTAGGCCTTAATTGGATGAGAAATCTAACCATTTGTCAGCAAACCATTTCAATGGCGCTTCTTTTTCTTTCAACTATGTTGAATTTAGTTTTAAGTTATATTTTTAATTTTGGAGAAAATAACTATTTATTTCATGTGTAATTAGATTATTGATTTCATGTGTTAGGGTTGTGGATTCAGGCATTGAAACAACACCATTATATTTCAAATTTAAAAATGATGGTTTGAGTCCTAGGTAGCTTAGAATCCTACTTGTTTTCATAATAAGGATGCACTCCCATTTGATTCTCACGGATAGGTTGTAATAATGAGGCTCTCGCTAAAGAGTGGACCTTCGCAAAATCTTGTGACGTCTTGTCACAAACAAAACCATCAAACTGAAAACACATCATTTTTCTCCTTCAAAGAAAAAAAAAATTCACATCATGTGAATATGTCCATGTACTCTTACATATTGGTGTACAAAACCATCAACGAAACACAAGTTGACAAAACATGCCTTTTCAAACAACTGACTCTTAAGTTAAATAATAGAGCTCATGTACAAATTTCCATATTTGTTGCATTTAAGTGTGTCTAACATAACTCTACTTTCAACATCTTGCTTCATGCAACATGCACCATACTTTGAATTTTCAAAGACTTGAATTCTCCACCCCCCATTAAAATGACCCTACAAGTTGATTCTTTTAGTTTTTTCACTCTATAAGCATCAACGTACGATTATGCATGATGGAGAATCTCTAGCGCTTTCCCTTGTTAATATATTTAACGAGGGAAAGCGCTAGATATTCTCCATCATGCATAATCGTATGTTGGATTTGGTGATAATTGTCTCCATATTTTGGCTTTCTGACCCGCAAA
Organism: Pinus albicaulis; assembly: GCA_034641835.2. Classification (NCBI taxonomy): domain Eukaryota; kingdom Viridiplantae; phylum Streptophyta; class Pinopsida; order Pinales; family Pinaceae; genus Pinus; species Pinus albicaulis. Next base: position 340,620,446 of record CM076580.1, on the reverse strand, counting down.
ACATAATTATTTTAGAAGGGAGGGAAGGAGGGATGATCACATTGACTTGCTTGATGACCTGTCTATGAAGATTAACTACCTCAAGAACTATTTTTTTTGCGTAGGGAAAGACACATTCCCATGTCTGAGCATGAAAACGTTCTTTGATATTGTTAATGCCTCTAGTGTTTACTTCTACAAGTTCTATAGGCAGAGTCTGTAAAGGGGCAGGTAGTCTCTGGATCTCATCTTTTATGAAAGGTGACATATCTAGTAAATTCCCCTGCAGTCAATCTCTGGAATGGATCTAAATAGAATTTCTGAACATTTTAATATCTGTAAAACACAACAACTTTAAAGTAAACTATGTACATGTTCCATTCATCATGAACACAAACCTCACAAGCCTCCTTGGCTTTGGAGCATTTTCCATATTTTCCATAACCAAGACCCAAATAATTATGCCCTTCTTGAAGAACATTTGGCTCAACTATGCCTTGTACATGCTTGCCTTTAAAACCCTTTACTTTCATAGCACATTTTCATCAAAAATTTGGACCTTGTTCCTCTAATGTCTCTAATGTCTCTCAAAAGCACGTACACATTCATTTTCAGAGGAAATTGAAGGTAGAAACCAATAGCTAATTCTTCTAACTAACCTTGACTAAAATGAGCTAAATTGTACTTTGATACAAACTTGATTTAAATTGTCCACCCCACACTAGGCACCAATGATTATAACTTTTAATGGGCTAGCACTGGTTTGTAATCATCATTTCAAAATGACCTAGTAGATGAAAAATTATCATGTTTGTGATCATCGTTTCACACCATCTACATATGATCCTTCTACACATTATATGATTGAATTTATGGTAGGTCATCCCTTCTATCTAGACCATGATTGATTGTGACATTAGGTGAATAAAGGAAATTTGATAAGGAAGGGATCACTATAAGTTTGTCCTCCTCCACGCACTCCATATCCAGTGATTGCCTATTTTTTCTCTTCCAACATTTTATTTTAGAAATTCATTTTGGTAGTTAATTCTACTAATAGTCACAACACACCTGGAAGTCAAAGAAATTGTTATATACACTACTAAACTCAATTAACATTGTTTGTTATTGGACTTTACAATAACAAACAACGTAGAGTTCATTAATGTAGTAGTGTATATGATAATTATATGTATGGTGGTGTGGCTATCGATAAAATTAGCTGCTAATGAATTTCGAGAATAGAAAGTTGGAAGTGGAAAATTGAGAAATCACTAGCTATGGGGCGGATGGAGGAGGACAAGCTAGAAACTATCTTCTGCTTATAAATTGTATTTTATTCACTTGTTGTCACAATCATTCATGGGATAGGTAAAGAGGATGACATTTCAAAAATTCATGCATATAATATGTAGAAGGGGTCATGTATGAGATGGTGTGAAGTGATGATGATTGACATGGTAAATTTTCATCTTCCAAGTCATTTTTAGATGATGATGACAAACCAATATTAGCCATTTTAAGGTTATAATCATTAACAAGAAATATGGGGAAGGAAATTCAAAGTGTCAAATTCTAAGGAACAAGCCATATTTGCTTCTCAAAAACTTTATTTGATATATTCTTAAAAAACCAAGTACAAATTTTAATAATCCTAGAATCATGCTTTACATAAGGTAAAATTGGGGAACTCATGACTTGTACTATAGATAAAAAAAACATTTACACTTACCAAAAAATATATGATAAAAATTGACAAACTACATAAGCTTAAGCTCAAGGGGATATAATCATTCTTGCCTTCCATATAGATAATGAAAATGATTGTTCTAAGTCTCATGTTATTTTATAGACCTTGGTTGGAAAGAAAAATAGGAGGGCAGAAATGTAAGAAATATAGAACATACTGGATTTAACAGCGCCAAACTGGATTTTACTCTGAGGTATTGATTTTTTGAAATCTATTTTGTGAATGTCGACCAATAGATATATATCATGGAGGATGAAAGACGAAGATCAGCGGAATCCCATATGGAGGCTCAGGGATTGGAGGATGTTCACGGTATTTAAATATAATCTTAAATCTCCATACATGTGTGTACATATGGAATTGATTTTTTTATTAACTTTGTGAGTGAAATTAGTTGTTAATAAGTTTCATATTTTAATTTTTAGGAGGCAAGAGGAGAAGGCTTTCTACTCCATCCATGGAGCATGGCCAAGGTTCAACCGGTTGAGGTATGACTGGTAGCAGGTTGCGGGAAGGGGGTGATATTTATTCCCACGAAGACCAGCAATCAACGGCTGCTGGTTCTCAACAGGGTCACTGTGGGTCTGGTTCTCAGCAGCGTCATTCTGGGGTTGGTTCTCAGCAGGGTCATGTTGGAGATGATGTTAACCAACAACATCAAGGTTGCCATCAATTTCAATATTTTTTCATTAAATTTGTACAACTTTTTTTACACGTGTTTTTTCTAATATATGAAATTATATATATATTGATGCAGAGGTTGAAAATGTTCGAGCCAGTGGTCAAAAAAGACGCAGGGCAGAGCGCTACATTGAAGAAGAAGGCTTTCAACCTAGCACAACTTATCCGGCTGAGATTACTGATATACCATGGGAAACGAACATGGAGGAATGCACCTTACAAAGGTGTCAAAGCCTTTATGCAAAATTGTAAAGAGATCTCCAGGATTTGTCTCTACCTGATGAGAGTAGACAAAGCCTAGAAATAGTTACACATTCGTTGAGTGAAATGGTAAAAGTGTACAAAGATTTGGGGCCAACCACTGATTCGTTTGTAGAAATGATGAGAAAGAGAAGAGAAACAATGATAGGTCCCGATAAATGGCAGGACATAAAAAAAAGTGTTTCAAGAGCGCAGGCTAAGTCAATGTTTAATTATAAGGAAGGGCCAAAAAGAAAGATGTTGAAGGTGCAGTATTTCAAGCACCCAGACAAAGCACAATATTTGTATAGTCGACATCTTGCGGCCTTTGGAAGGCTTCCATGGAATGATGAGGTTCCTCTTTATTTTGCACAAATGTTTTATGCAGAATTTTTTTTGGGTATGAAACCAGACTACAATGACCTTCCTTCAGAATTTTTTGGCCCGGGGAGAGGTCGATTATGTCAACGTAAGAGCGCTAAGCGAGATGTGGAGTTGCCTCGCCCTGAGCCGCCATTGGTGAGTCGACCGTCTCGAGTCAAAACCCTGCGATCAGAGATGGATGCGACTTCTCAAATAAGTCGTGAAGCAAGAGATGTTATGATCGAAAATGTTCATAGCGGATTGAGTGGAGTCGATCTTGGCTTAAATCGACAAAGAGCACGTGAAAATGCACGTGCCAATTTTGTTTATCATACAGATGAGGAGATTTACAACATGAATGTTGAAGATCTCCGAACATACGCAATAAATTGTCGCAATGGTTTGCAAGACCTAATTTTCGTGAGGAAGAGGGCACAGGAACGGTATGTGTTAGTGACCTTAGGGTTTGAAATTATATTTACATATACATGTGTACAATTTGTAATAAATACATGTGTATGTACACATGTATACATTTATTTGTATGTGTACATTAATCTAACAAAAATGTATGATTATATGTTAAAACACCATTTGCAGTTCTCAAGCATGATGCGTGATGAAAATGTTAATATTACGTTCGGGACCTCTGGCTCAAACGATGCAGCTGGGTCTGGCCATCATGATATGTTGGCACATGTATGTTAGTGTTTTTTAAGTGACTCTAAAATAAATAAATGTTGCCACACATGTACATGTATGTATATATATAATTCGATAAAATGTTTTAACAGGTACCGATTCCGTCTGATGTTTTTGGGATGCCGGTACCTTCTTCTTCTTTAGGAGATATACCTTCTACTTCATTGGGAGATGTACGAGTATGGACAATTTTTCACAAGTTCAAAATTTATGTTACCTCAAAAAGTTCCATTAAAAATTGAGATATATAGAGAGAGATCTATATTTTGAGTTATTTAAAATTTTTGAATTTAGGTTCGTATAGAAGATTTTTTTAATCCGAGGACTTTAGCGACGGAGATAGGAACATCCACAGCATTTGAAGAAGTTGTCTTTAGTTCTTTTTTTTAATATTATTGTTCAAATAAGTTTATATATGTACACGTGCATTTTCATTTGAAAGTTATTAATTTATATAAATTATTTATGTATATATATATATTTATATTTAACTGTACATGTATATTGTACAGGTTACCACTGGAGATGTTTCTATGGCAGATCCTCTTCATCAAATGGAGAGGCAACCTTACGAGGTATTGCGTGATTTTTTTATTATATTTTGTTTTTTACATGAAGTTCTAGATATATATATTCTCATTCATTTTTAAAACTTCAAATTTTAATGTTCAAGTACATGTACATTGTGTATGTTCGTTTCCTATTTACAGGATAGGGAGCTAACCGAGACCCAGAGGCTAGATCCTCCATTTGATGGACAAGATATACAGTAGATTTGATATGATTTCAAAATTTAGATGGTTTTAAAATTTGTTAAACTTGATACAGTTTGATACTTGAGTGAGATTTATAATTTTTGGACATATTTTATTACAATATGTTTTTTGGACATATTTTTGGACATATGTTAAATGTTTTTGTTGGATAGTTGAATTATAATTGGCATGGCATGTGATATTTAATGTTAAATGTTTTTTTTAGATAGTTGAATTATAATTGGCATGGCATCTGAAGTTTTTAAAACTACATGAATGATGGAATGTGAACCTACATTTGCACATGTGGTAAATTGAAATGTGACTTGTAAGAAGGCAATCCCCATTGATTTCATTATAGGATATGTTGATTTCTGATTTGATATAATTGCATACATATGATGGTACATTACTTGTAAAGTCATTGGATTAATAGTGTTCATTGATTTTAGTGTTCTTTGGATGGTTAAATAGTACTTTTGGCATGTGAATGTGAAGTAATGTTGTCATCTGAATTACATTTGATGTGTGATATTTAATGTTAAATGTTTTTGTTGGATAGTTGAATTATAATTGGCATGGCATGTGATATTTAATGTTAAATGTTTTTGTTGGATCTAGTTGAATTATAATTGGCATGCCATCTGAAATTTTTAAAACTACATGAATGATAGAATGTGAACTTACATTTGCACATGTGGTAAATTGAAATGTTCCTTGTAACAAGACAATTCCCATTGATTTCATTACAGTATATGTTGATTTCTGATTTGATATAATTGCATGTATGATGGTACATTACTTGTAAAGTCATTGGATTAATAGTGTTCATTGATTTTAGTGTTCTTTGGATGGTTTTAGTACTTTTGGCATGTGAATGTGAAGTAATGTTGTCATCTGAATTACATTTGATGTGTGATATTTAATGTTAAATGTTTTTGTTGGATAGTTGAATTATAATTGGCATGGCATGTGATATTTAATGTTAAATTTTTTTGTTGGATCTAGTTGAATTATAATTGGCATGCCATCTGAAGTTTTTAAAACTACATGAATGATAGAATGTGAACCTACATTTGCACATGTGGTAAATTGAAATGTTACTTGTAACAAGACAATCCCCATTGATTTCATTACAGTATATGTTGATTTCTGATTTGATATAATTGCATGTATGATGGTACATTACTTGTAAAGTCATTGGATTAATAGTGTTCATTGATTTCAGTGTAAGCGCAAAAAATTAATGACAATGTAGAATGATTTTTGTGTTATAATAATTAAACCTAATAATATTGGAGAGCAAGAGAGACTTGAGGTATGGTGTTTACTACAAGAGTTTGAGATAAATATTTAAATGGTTTATCTATCTTTCATAAAATAGTTTAAGATTGATCACAAGAATTAAGAGAATGTCTCGGTCCATCATTGGTATGGTCCATAATAGAATGATCATCCATGTCAATGACTCTTAAGTCTATCTTTCCAAACCATGACCCTACTCTCACGTGTGCCTTTCATGACACCAGTCACTACTTTCATCCTTGAGTTGACTGCCTTGAAAGCACTCAACTCTTTCTCGATGCTAGCCTTCCTCTTTCTAAGAGATGAAGCTGCCTTTCAACTTAGGAAGCTATGGGTAGCCCCCGTGTCTATCAAAGCAGAGAACTTTTTCCCATGTACAGTTGTAGACATGAATCTCAAGTCCAAGGAACTTTCATCATCATTCCTCCTTGTCTTGCGCCTTACTTTTGCAATCTTCTTCAACATTTCCTCTTCCAATATGTCTTTCGAACTAGCCCTTGGCTTAACAGTGCTTTTCACATATCTCTTCTCATGAAGCTCCATAGAACAATTCGATCCTGGGTCTGCTTGAATTGGTTCAAGCTCTTTCCTTTTAGAATTCTGTCTAATTGCTCCAATACGACATATATTGACTCCTTCCAAACGAAGTGCACCAATCCTCATAGTGTGGTCGTCTTCTTTTCCAAGTGTGCCAACACATGCATTTTCTTTCTTCAAACCAATAGGTTTCGGATCAAGAAAGTCCCTCTTGATCTTATCTTCCATGTTCTTGACTTGAGCCTGCAACGTGGTGCTTCTTTCCTTCAAGTGAGCCCTTTCCATAAAGATTTCCTGAAGTCTTTGTTCACCTTGTCGTATCTCCATGTCAAGCTTTTCAATTTCAGCGGTTTGTCTAGAAAGTCCATCCTTGGAATTTCTTGGGTGAAAAACCAAGTAGGTTGAACCAACTTTGGTCTAGTGCATTGGAATTCATTAAAGAATTGGTCATTGGCGCTGCTTCAAGCTAGGATTGAGCATCGTCACCAACCTACATTGAATATTTTACACTCCCTAGGGTGAATGATACTTTAAATTGATTGACAGTCTAAGACTTTCGAATTTTTCCGAATGCCAAATGATCTTACAAAGTTAGTATTTATAATATCCTAGTGTGCCAACACTTGCATTTTCTTTCTTCAAACCAATAGGTTTCAGATCAAGAAAGTCCCTCTTGATCTTATCTTCCATGTTCTTGACTTTTGCATGTGATATTTAATGAACTTTAAATGTTAAATGTTTTAATGATGCACAATATATAATCAAAAGGGTTTTAAAACTTAAATTTTTGGATGGTTTCAATTTACAACTTAAAGTTTTGGATGGTTTCAACCTACATTTGCACATATGGTAAATTGAAATTATGTTACTTGTAACAGACAATCCTCATTGATTTCATTGTATATGTTGATTTCTAATTTGATATAATTGCATGTATGATGGTACATTACTTGTAACGACATTGGATTAATAGTGTTCATTGATTTTAGTGTAAGCGCAAAAAATTATTGACAATGTAGAACGATTTTTGTGTTATAATAATTAAACCTAATAATATTGGAGAACAAGAGAGATGATGTATGGTGTTTACTACAAGAGTTCGAGCAGGTCATTCGGTGACAACTTTTACTGGAAACTTGAAACAAAGAGAATCTATCTTTGGCTAGGACATCATGTAAGATGCTTGACATAAAAAGTAAAATTGTACTTAAAAGCTGAGATTCGGGCAAGTGGGGACAACCACTTGTTATCTCGTCCCTTGGAGGCTAGGCCATATGGGGACCGAATCTGACCTTACAAAATAAAGTGAAATAATTTGTACCATACGGTTGGAAAACATATACAAGAACAATTAATATACAAGAAAAATTAATTTCATTCTAGAATATATATATATATATATATATATATATATATATATATATATATATATCCAATACATATTTAACATTTTTAATCAATGCACATGTATAGAAAAACTACTTTCAGTTGATACTAGAGCACGTGCTTGTACCCAAACAATTTGTAACATCTGCAAACCACAAATAACATAAGCAGCTCAATTTTTAGTTGAGCACTGAAAGGTCTAAAACATATTTAATCCAAAGATAAAAAATTGTTGGACACTTCACTCAAAAAAATTCTATTGGAATTCCATCCTCAATAATCCGTTCATGATCGGATTTTGACATTTTCCATTTCTTAATTTTTGATTTTTTCTTTGATTGAACTTCTATCAACTTTATGCGTGCTGCACACACCAAGTGACTATACTGACAACTTATGGAATCAGGTTCATAGTCTTCAAAGTAAACAAAATCTCCACTTTGACGAGTTTGTTTGAAAAAATAACCTTTCAGTATAATAGACCCTTTGTCATACTGAAATCCGTGATCATTATAGTCTTGTAATAATTTCATTTTTTGTTCATTGCAACGCATCAAATAATACTTCACATTTTCATCGTTGTCAATAGGTGCAATTACAGCAAAAACATCTCCTGCACAATAAAATAAATTTAACATTTAATTATGCATATTTAAATTTATTTGTAGATCTTTAAATCATTAAAAAGTAATTCAAATGTTACCTTCTCTAACAAGATCGGAAACTCGATCACCATCGGATGATATTGTAGTTTCATCTGATTCCATTTCTTCAAACATTGCAACAGACATTTTTCCCTTTGTATTTAGCTCTGTATGTTTCCAATCGGTCACATACATTTTGTTTTCACAGACGTCATTGGATTTTGTGTTGTCTATGCAAACATCACAAAAACAAGAATATTTTCTTTTATCCAATGCAAACACATTTGTGGACAATTTTGTTTGAATTGAATGCAATTTTCGAGTCCCTTTTATTGTTCCAACGTCATTTCTAATTGATCTATTTATGTCTCCGATTCCAATATGCCAGAAAAACCTTTATATGGAAAATTAGAAAAAAAATTTGTAAATATGATATCAAAATACAATTAAAAATAATCATTGCATGATAAATGTACAATGTTTAAAATTAGATTTCCAATATAAATTAAATTGAATGTACCTTTGCACTTCTCTTGATGGGTTAATCTCATGGCTTAGAGCATTTTTGCACCATTGAACAACTTCTTCAGCGTTCACAAGTCGGCGTGCAGAGTGGTTCATTTGATATCTTCGAAGTACTCGTTTTATGCATGCTCCTGCACTGTCATGTTCTCCTTTTCCATGGCCAGTCTCAAAGAAATTCCAACAATGTTTAATGCGGGTTTTCTTATGAAGACAACACAACCAAAAAAATGATCGTGCAGATTTGAATTGACCTGCGCATCCGTCTGACCATATCCAATGTTCATTGAATGTTATTCCACGATTTTTCAATGAATCATAAATTCTTCCAAAACAATGTTGTACAAAACATGTATCATGTGTACGATCGTCACTGATATAAAAATGATATTCTTTAATGACATGTCGATTTTCACTCGTGCTTTCTATATGATCGACATTTTGTTCAGCATGTCTATATAGAATATGGACGAGCATGGAGACTTGGTTAGAGTGATAGTATTCACTCTGAATTTCTTTTTGTGGAACAAATGTGTAGTTTTCTGCAAAATCAATCACTGACAAAATGGTTCCGGGTGGAAAAACTTCACGAGATTTTTTTAATTGCAAGTCTTGCCATCGAGCTCTATGGGAATGCATGGTGTATTTGTAAATTTCTGCTTCAAACTTTCTCAAAAAGTCTATTAGAAAAATTTTGTCTTCTCGTAATTCGATTCTTTTAACACTATCTGCACTTTGAATTGATGTACTGGTATATTCATATCTCTTCCATTTCACTTTCATGTTGGACAATGATTGATCATTTATATCAATACGATATTTGTTTTGAAATTTAGTCAAATTTCCACAATCATCGTATTTTTTACCACCAACACATTTCTTTTTGTAAAATAGTTCGTCGCTTTCTCTTTCACATAGAATTTGAGATACGAATTCACGGATAGTGGAAGGAGGAGGTGAATCCTTCCATAATGTTCTACCGAAATCAAGGAATGTGTCATAATATAACTCAAATTCATGATAACGGCAACAACAAGTGTCGCGTACGGTGATAGGTTTTACATACCATGGTTTTTGTTGAACAAAAGCACTGAGTGAAACTTGAATTTGACGATTCTCATTTTTGAACTTGTTGAATAACTCTGTCTGAGTGGTTTCTAAGAGATGTTTTTCATGTTCTTCGTATTGATTTCGTGCTATTCTTCTTCGCATCACATGTCTTGCAGTCGGTGAAACACACGAATTGTTCTTCCAATATTCATATATTATTTTTTTAACATCTTCTCCAAGTCTATCTTTGTATGGTTGCCTACAAATAGCTCTCCAACAAGCGAGTTCATCATTTACATCTATTTGCAGTTGAAATTTTCGATGTTTGTGCAGAGTTTTTCGCGAGGTTCCCAGTGCTCGTGCCATAGATGTTATCAAACGATTCTCTTGAGTACTTGGTGGAACCATTTCCATCTGTATTCCTCTACGTATATTTGAAACATCTTTATCTCTAGATCTCTTAATTGACTCTATAGCACTACTCATATTTTTTATCACCTCTTCTTTCATTTTTTTATCTTTGGTTGATTTTTGAATACCCAATAGTGTCGTGGCTTCTTTTAATTTCCTTGATGATAGGAGACCTTTCAACATTTGAGCTTGAGTTGTCACTTGCTCAGTTTTGAAAAACATTTCCAAAATTTTATCGACACGATATCGTATAATATAGTCAGGTTTTTTATCTCCATATGTGTGAGTGTCGACATTTTCTAACATCTCATTATCGATAGTGATTTCATCTATACATATTCGAAAAAATAGTACATATTCAATAAATAACTAAATTAATAAATATGTCAATAAATATTAGGAAAATTTTAAATATATCAATAGATCAAAATATCTACATTTACATACCCGATTCAATTTCTGCTTGAGGTTGATTTTCTTCTTCAATATTTTGAGGAGTATCTCTGTCTGTTTACATTAAACAAAATATTTTTCAAACTAGTTCATCAAATAAAAATTAAGCTTCACATTCTACATTGGAAAAACTTTAAAAATATATCAATAGATCATAATATTTACATTTACATACCTGCTTCAATTTCTGCTTGAGGTTGATTTTCTTCTTCAATATTTTGAGGAATATCTATGTCTGTTTACATCAAACAAAATATTTTTCAAACTAGTTCATCAAATAAAAATTAAGCTTCACATTTTACATTAGGAAAATTTTAAATATATATCAATAGATCATGTAATATTTACATTTACATACCTACTTCAATTTCTGTTTGAGGTTGATTTTCCTCTTCAATATTTGAGAGAGCTTCTAACTTTCTTTTGCGATATTGTCTCGTCTCTTCTCTACGTTCCTCAGGCTTTCTTTTTCGATCATATTTTCTCACACAAGTTTTTCGATTTCCCATGATAATAGGGTATGAGGTTCAAAAAATTTCCTTCAAAAAATTAGACAATAACTCAATTACAAACAATATCACAAAAGATTTAATTAAAAAAAATCTTTTCTAAAAAATACGTAATCCAATCCAAAACATACATATCTCTAAGAAAAATCACACCGCCTTCAAGAAATGTCTTCCAAAAAAATTCTTTAAATCCAAAATGTGAAGAAAAATTTTTGAAAAAAAAAGCTCAAAAGATTTATTTTAACACAAAACACGTACATACCTCCAAGAAAAATCACGTCGCCTCCAAAAAATGTCTTCTAAAAAAGTTCTTTAAACTCAAACTTTGAACCTCCAAGAAAAATCACGTCGCCTCCAAAAAATGTCTTCCAAAAAAGTTCTTTAAACCCAAACTTTGAAGAAAAGTTTTTGAATTCAAACCAAGTTGTAAAATGAAATGAAGTGCAAAATGTGCGAAAATTGTCAATCATTTCGCGGCAATTTATATTGACACGAAATGTGTGTTTTGTAGGGGGCTCCACAAAAATTTCCAGCCGAAGGAGAATTGCACAATAGTTCGGCCGAACTTTTGATAAGAAGTTCGGCCGAACTATTAAGACGTTAGTTTTAGCGGCTCGTAAGCGGAAAACATAGTTCGGCCAAACTTTCACCAATAGTTCGGCCGAACTAACGCGTCACCAATTACGCAGAACCAATCTCTGAAAACGGTTCTGCAACTTTGGACTGATTAAACTCCATGAAAACTTGTTAATTAACTGTCGGAACCAAGACAAGCATTTTCAGAATTGAATCTACTTTCAGGAAATATAAATTTTATGGAATTCCGTAAACGTTTATTAATTTTAATTATTTTTCTAATAAAATGAGTGCAAACAATTTTTTAGGGTCATCGTGATTCAGTGAAATCAAAATTTTGTGTCTCCCAAAATACATTGTAAAAAAATTGAAAAAATTATGGGGCATTACATTGGTCCGTTGACTCTAATGGGTAGCTTTTAGATTTTTAGTTTATAACTTATATCTTAAGAAATTTGTTGCCACGCGAAACATATAAAAAATACGCAGTTTTTCGTATTGGACCAGTTCAAAAAATTCTAGTAATTATGATATGCATCCATTGGCTTTGTAAATATGATGAAACCAAAGTAGACTATGTCTAGATTGTTGTAACACATTTTGTTTTTTCAAAAACACAAATTTTCAATGAATACAACGTTGCCACATAACATGACTTCTTATGAATTCTTTGATTGTTAAGAAACACACACTCAAAGAAACGCTAAGTTGACATATCAAATCTGCATAAAACAATTTCAAAAAATAAGTAATAGAAAGCTAAAAAAATTTCTCACAACTTTTATTTTTACCGCAAAATGAAATTCTACACAGAAAAATTGTTATAGTTTGCAGAAAGTTGAAGAACCGAAAAAAATGAAAAATTTTTCTCAAAAAAGGGCAAAAAGTGTAACCCAGCTTCACATTTTCACTACTAAAATTACAAGCTCATTTTGGATTGTCAAGAACTAAAGCTAGATTTTTAAATTTAAAAGAAATGAAATTTTGTATCATACATAATGCTCTATTTTGGAAAGATCATGGTGTTATTTTATTGAATTGTTTACTTAAAGATGAAGCTGATAAAGTTATGGAAGAGTTTCATGCAGGTGACTATGGAGGACACCTTTACTGGAATTCCACTGCAAATAAAATCTTGAGGGCTGGTTTTTACTGGCCCACTCTTTTTGCAAATGTAAGAAAGTATGTGATCTCCTATCACAAATGCCAGATCTTTGAAGGGAAGAAAAAACTATTACCTTTACCCCTCAAACCCATCTCCACAGAAATTCATTTTTAGCAATGGGGTTTAGACTTCATTGGTGAAATTCACCCACCCTTCTCAGCCCAACACAAATGGATTTTGACAACCACAGAATATTTCACCAAGTGGATAGAAGCCATTCCTTCTAGACAAGAAACTAATTATGTCATAATCTCATTCCTAGAAAACAATATATTGTCTAGATTTGGAGGCCCTCAAAAGCTCATTACTAATAATGCAGCTACTTTCAAGTCTAAGAAAGTGATTGACCTCTGTAACAAATACCACATAAACCTTGGCCATTCCATTTCCTATTACCCTCAAGGTAATGGACTTGTAGAATCCTTAAATAAAGCCTTGTTAATATCATCAAGAAACTGTTAGAAGGCAACAAAAAGACCTGAAACAAAAGGTTAGTTAATGCCTTATGGGTAGACAGACTCACCACAAAGAAGTCCATTGGTACATCACCCTTTCATCTTGTATATGGGATGGATATTGTTTTTCCATCCTCTTTAGGAGTGCTAGTGATGAAGATGATCCAAGAACTGCAAGTAGAAACTAATGATATTCAGAGAAGGATAAATCAGACCATACACTTGCAGCAAACTAGGGAAGAAGTCCATGTCAAATCACAAGTTGTCCAAGATAATATTAAAAATATATTTGACAAGAAGACAATGGAAGATGATTTTTACATAGGTGATAAAGTTCTTAAATGGGATTCAAAAAGAGAAGATAAAGGTAAACATGGTAAATTTTATTTCCTATGGAAAGGTCCCTCTGTCATTTATGGTTACAGAGGTAATAATGCATTCTTTTTGAAGGATTTAGGTGGATCAGATTTTCCAGGTGGACCTATCAATAGTAGGATGTTGAAGCATTACTATTCTCCACATTAACATTAACTCAATTTTTTTAGTTTGCTCATTATACATAACATTGCAGAGTTTATATTAGATTGGATGTTTTTCCGAAAAAGATAAAGCCCGAAGGGAAGGCCCTAAGCTTTGAAGAAAAAATATCATAAGTATGAATAATGCAGAGCTCAGAAAATAGTTCCAAGGCAAGCACAGTCAAAGTTCAAGGCTACTGATCTTAGAGTTCTTGACATTTCACTAGGAAATGCCATCCCCATGTGGAGCCATTGTTAGGGTCCTATAATAATATAATTCATAATTTTTAATTGACTATGATTAGTAATGTAATATTTACATACTTTTCTTTCTACAAAATTGTTTTCCCATGTTAAAAATAAAAGATTTAAAGAGGGTAAAAGGTCCTAAAATAAAAATCAAAGGACTAAAAGAAAAAGATCAAAAAATAATATAAAAAATGAACCCCAACAAAACGAGATAAAAATAGATCATGAAAGTGATGCAAATTTAAATGCTACTACTTTTTACTTTATTTTGCAAAATAATATTGTGTGCAGCTTGTAAAAAATGCCATAATCCATGAAGGTCAAACTGCACAATCTTGATCTTTCATGCTTTCAATTTCATGTTGATAGATAGAGAATAAAGATCTAGATAAACTGTTTAACCTTGGCATATCAGTAGTTAGGTAGAGACTAATAAGGAGCTCAATAGTTGAATTTGAGCCCTTGGAAGTAATAAAGTTAGAATTAGATAGTTTGCTGATAAAAGAAAAATGAATAAGGTTTGCAAGCTAAAATGCACCCAAATGAATGAAGAAAAAATGTTAGGATAGATGATGGGTAGGCAGAAGCAGTTTTCACAAGGCATGGACAGCAGAAATTGATCATTTCATATTTACTAACTTCCCTCTAAATTCATTCCCCTTGTAAAAATACCCCTTCCCCTTCATTTTAACCCTTTCCCCTTACTTCACTCTTTTTCCCTTACAAAATCCATTTTCCTTAAGTTAAAAAGCATATTATCTGTGGAAAAGTAAAAGTCCATTTACTAATTTCCTTTTCATTCATAATACCCCTTCCCCTTCATTTTAACCCTTTCCCCTTAGTTCACTCTGTTTCCCTCACAAAATCCCTTTTCCTTAAGTTAAAAAGCATATTATATTTGGAAAATTAAAAGTCGATTTACTAATTTCCTTTTCATTCGTAATACCCCCTAAAATTCTCTTATCCTAAGTTTCAAGTTTAAAATAATAATACCGGGTGCCACTACGAAACATCCATCCTCGATAGTTTATCACCCCGCCAATATATTTTTCGAGCCCACTCACTATAACCCCGTCCATTATTTAAATCCCGACCTCTTATAATATTAAGCCAATGCATATATTACACGTATCCCATCACATTGATTTAAGAGTCGGGCCCCATACCTATCTAATCCCTAACAATTCAATACTATTTTCCAAACCGTCAGATCTTGATTGATCAAATCCAGCGATCAACATCTCCTATCACATGCCTGATCGCTCAAACTTTAACCACTCCAAGACCTTGCGAAATGAGTGGTTTTTGCACCCCCCTCCCCTGCTATGTGGCACCATTTGGTTGCATCGCATGCCTCCAAAAATATCGCTTGCCTGTTTTAGCCAATGCGAAAACCACTCAGCTGTATTCCTGACCATTGTGACAAAACCATCCTGCCATTTGAATTGACCCTCGCATTAATGTTTAACCACTGTTGGTTAAAAATGCATAAAATTTCCCTTTTCATTCTTTCACCATTATTTCTGTTACAATTTCCGCATACAGAGCCATTGTTGACTTATTCCTAAGCTAAAGAATAGCCATCGACCTGTTATCAAGGCATTTTCAACCATAATTCAACCATGTTAATGTTGAAGTCACTACAAAACCAATTCGAAGCATTATAAAGACTAGTGAAGCCTCAAAAAACCTACGCTGCCTCCAGAACCTCCTCTACATACCAAAAGCTTCGTTTTTCTCCAGGTATTCCTGAAAATACTAAGGCATGTACTTACAACAAGAAATTAACAAGTAATTGAATCAGTTTAGGAGCTTTTGCAGACCTAAAGAAATCCATGTTGCTTCCCTATCCTTTTTCTGCAGACCCTAGACATATTTTCACAGAATTCCTGAAAGCTTGAGACTATTTCTAATCACAGAGAGTAATATTTGATCAATTGGTTTCCTAAACCCTTCTTCAGATTGTAAATATCTTTCATAGGTGCTCCTAAAGGCCTGAGACTATTTTCTTAAAGTGAACAGAGTAATTAATTAAATAAAATCAAATAATCTATAGCTTCTCAAGCATTGTATCAATTAATCCCCTGCAACTTCCAGTTGTGGATGTAAAACAAACTCCATTAGCAGAAAAAATTATAAAATTAGTGACCCTGTCACTGAGTTTAACCTTCTTGAGCTCCACTGCTGGAGCCATGAAAAATCAATTGATCAAGTTGATGAGGCTTTCATTTGGGAGTCTAATTTACCCAAGTATGTTGTCCTACAGACCTTCCAGTGTCCAGAGGTGATTATACTTTTCCGAACTTGTTATTTCCTTGATCAAAGAGCCATTATAACCCCTGGAAAAGATAATATGTTCATTATCACAACTGAATCAAGAAATCATATGCTGCAGATCCAACCTAGGCTTGATGAAACCCATTTGTCTATTAAGACCCTTACTTAGTTGTATCTGAATCTGGACTTCCCTAAGAGGTTCCAGATATTCCAAACTTTCATTCCCTCATCAGTAGAGACTCCAAAAACCAATTTGCCTTATCCGGTAGCTATATTTTCTGAGAGAACCAAGCATATCATTAGCATGTTGTCTTTTATTCTGGGTTATTTCACTGATGAGCATGTTGATGCTTCAGTCTTAATTTTCTTGTCTACTTTCACACCTAGTCAGGCTCTTGCTACCATATTCAATTTTGCTCAATACATTTCTGATATAATTCATGAACAACTTGTTCAAATTCTTGAAGAAGGTGTCTTTAAGTACTCATCAATATTGTTCCACATGTGTTTATACTTCCAGTCTGAAAAATTTTCCATTGACCTTCAAAAGATGGATGTTGAAGGTAATCCACAGTCAGTTATCTTTTGGACTCCATTAATTAGGACAGACTCCACACAGTCCACATACACAAACTTCATTGACTCTTTCATCCATCCAATTGTCAACATGCTGAACAACAACAGTCAACCAAGAGTCAGTGAGGAAATTAAAAAGGTCCTGTAATTATCAGAAGACAATAGGATAGAAGATTAGTACCTTTATCAGAACCTCACATAAATTAGGGTATATGGATCTAATATTTTTCCATATAAGTTGCCCAAATACCTCCCAATGAGGTTATTTTCACTTGAGTATATCAGAAAGATCCTTAATTCTGATGCAATAAATTTCTTAGCAGCCAAAAAGAAGACACAATTTAAGATAAAGAGTAAGGCTGGTCCTTTTATTTGCAATAGTAGAGATGCAGGTCCACAAGCAGATTAATATTTGTAGAAATTTAAGTTCAGTCAGAGTTTCCAGTGGTATTATGATCCTTTAGGAGTAATAAGAAAATTAAGATTCAAATGTAAATTAACTCCTTATATACATGAGTCAAAGCCAGACATTGAAAAATACTCCAATCATTATGAATGGTTGGAGAAAATTTTAAAAGAGGCAGAGAAGTAAGGTGATACTAGTTCCATCTTGCAGAATCCAGCCCAAGAAGATAGAAACTCTAAAAGTCAGAGAAGAAGAATCATACTCAGCACAAACTACCACTGAAACAAAATTCAAATTGATGTACAGGAAGAAGCCAAAATTAAATCCTGTAAATGAAGAAGTGGAAACTATTGAAGTGATTGACACAAATATAGTGGTAAAGGACAATGGTCCTCCTGCAGTGTCTGAAGAAACTCACCAACCCTCAAATGATTCAAAAGCAGCATAGTATTGAAGTGTCTTCATCCAGCAAACCAACAGAGCAAGAACATGACATCATGTAGAAGTAAAAAGAAAAAAAAGAAAAAAATGAGGCCTTAAAGACTGATACATACACTCATTACTGGAAATGGCCACCAAGTGACCAAAGCAGATTGCTTTCTGCATTTGACTACAAGACTAGGAAGATGCAGATGACCTTCCTGTAACCCACAGTCAAGCATCCCAAATCATCAGCAGATTATAAAAAGACATCCTATGAAGTTCAAGCAAAAGATCTTCATCCTATAGACCAGATAGAATTTCACAAACAAGATGGTGAAATGTTATATTCTACTATGAAAAACAAATCCATGAGTGTACAGAAGCTGCAAAAAAATCTAGGGAACATCAGAGATCAACTAAAGTTTTAAAATGCATCCTCACAGGCTAAAGATAACATAATCAAATTACTAGAATATTTGATTGTTGAAGTAGGATATGATCCAACAAATGTCAAAGTTGCAAAAGAAATGATAAAAAGGAAGTATGTAGACATTGCTGCATTAAAGAGGCAACTAAAATTGCCTCCTACTGAACATCCACAGGCAAAGGAAGTGTTAGAAAATGAAGGAAAAAAATATGATATGATGAATCTCATTCTTCAATTAACTTCCCAACTAAAAGAAATGGAAAATGAAATGGAAAAGTTAGTGCAGGAGAAAAAATCCAGATCAGAAGAAGTCCCTGTCACTATTATTCTTGTAGTCACTACTGTTGTTCCTTCTACCTTAGCAGAGTCATTGGCCCCTTCAGTTCCAATAGTTACAAAAATTCTTGTTACATCAGCAACAAATTCAGCTATAGAGTCATCTACAACAACATCACAACCCAGTGATGAATCGGGAAAACTTGTTAAAGAAATGCAGGAAATGTCCATTCAAACAAATGAAATAAAAAAACTTGAAGAACAATTGAAAAATTTGAGTGATGAGAAGAAACTAATCTAGATTATGCACAACAATGAAGTACATAATACTAACAGGTTGACAAAAAAATTGAAGAAGTTAGAGAAAGATTTAACACTAAAAGAACCAATGGCACAAGCCAAGCAGCAGCTATGGGCCAATATCATTGAATCTGTCAATGATATTTGACCATCCATTCAGGTTATTTATGAGCAAAAACATTTAATCAAAGTAGCAGGTGAAGACATCCAAAAAATAAAAGAAGAAATTGGTAAGAAGCCAGAAGAGGCTAATGAAATCATAAAGTTCCTTAATTCCAAGAATAAATAGGAATTAGAAGAGATTGGAATTAGTGACAGGATAGATACAATTCTTGAAGTTAGGAAGGTGATTTCAAAGAGAAACTTAATGATACAGCTAGAATAAAAGTGTCAAAACATGGAGCTTGGCATAACTAGATTTATGATGAAGTTTGATATTCTGAGACGAAAAGTCTTGCCAAATCCTCTGGTTATCAATGACAGATTTATGAAACAATAATACTATGATAAGAAAATCAGAGAAGTGGCTAAGGAGAAATCTAATAATTCAGCCATGCAAGGAATTCCAACAGGGAAAGTTCTCTACAATAGTTTTGGGAATCTTTTTTACCTACAACATGAGATAAAACATTTATTCATCAACAAGCCTACATTTTCAAAGTATACGAAGGTTGATGAGATATTCAAAAGGATAGTAAAAATCAAGTTACTAGAAGTGGAAGATTGGGAGAAATCGACTGATTTACTATGAAGATAAAACAGATAAAACATAGCAGTAACAGTTTGCAGTGAAAACACAATAGTCAAAGAGTAATAGAGCTAAAGTGTATCAGGTGAAAGTCAGAGTTAAAATCAAAACAGAAATTACAAAGTGGAGTTAAAGACTGCCAACGTAAAGGACGCTCAACTGCCTAACAAACATCCTTCCTTGAGCAACAGTTAGAGACAAATCAGCAAAATACCAAAGACAACAAAATAGCAAATTCAATAAAATCAGGGACAACTTGCATTAGTTAGAGAGTTGTCTCTATCTTCTTGCATGAAGATATTTATTTTTATTTCAATAATTCCTAAGTTCATTTTAGGATATTTTGTAAGATTTTTTGTATAAATACTTCACATTTCGAAGTATTGAGGGTGGATTGTGTATTGTTAAACACTTCTATAGATGTACTGATCTGAATGAGAGGGTTCTTTGTACCATTTTCAAGTCAGCGGATTGGATTGAGCAATAAAGAGATTATATTACAGGATTCATGTGTTGGGCCACTTCAGTGAAGTACTCTCAATTTTTCTTTGATTTTATCTGACGTTTTCACATACTTGCATGTTTTCTAAATCTAAATGTATAAAAAGAATATTATTTCAGAATATGTTTAAAAACACTATGTCTTGAACTGTTATGTCATTTTCATGTTTTCTACTGATATCTAGATTAGGGAATTCTTAATTTCTCCCTAGTTTCAAGTGACCTTTGTCATTTCCCTCATTATCCAGATCTGAGAACCCTTAACTTCTCTCTCATCCCGATTGAAACCATTTTCACCATCAGCTTAAGGATCTGAAGTTACTCAGCTATCTTGCCTTGTGAACACTTCCCTTTAGAACCTTGATTCTGCTTTGACTGCTTGACACTTTGACTCCATTAGCCCAATGGAAAATAGACCTACATCTATCCATCTGAAACAGTGATTCCACCACCAAACCAAACCCAAAATCAAATCCCAAGTAATATTACATAACTAGCCTAAAATCAACTAAAATCAACAAAGATAAATCATATAGAGAGAGCCCTCTCTGAGCATTAGGAAGGCTAGATACTAAGGCTTAAAAGTAGGTTTGTGGTTACCTCTAATATTCTTTAAACCAAAAAAATATAAACAACCCTTGAGAATTATTGGAGTGATAACGCACCCCAAGTTGTGTGGTCGAGCTGAAGAAGTAGAAGAGCTAGAGTGGCGTGGTGGCTGAGGTGGGGCCTAAGCTCATATCACAAATCAAAATTGACGTGTCAAGACGAAGGTGGGGTTGTCCACACCTCGCAAATCGCAAGGTTTAACATATGAGTGACGGAGGGTAAATGAATGTGATCTGCAAAATGCGATGCACGATTTGAAAAGGTATATAGGTGCTGATAAAGGTTTAGAGTGGAGAGGGGTGAATTATTGATGATAAAGGTTCATGCGGAAAGGTGAAAAGGGATAAGGTTTAATCGCATCGGGGGTTTTGAGAAGGAGTACAATGGTAAACGTATGGATTTTTGCGATATGCGATCAACGATTAAAGAAGGGGCCCACTTCTCCACCTTGTGTGCGGTCATAGGCCAACATTGGCTCCACTAAGGGACATCGTACTGTTCTAAGTGCGTTGAGAACCTGCAGACCTGAATGGTTGTGCTTTATTGGGCGCATGGAGTCACAAAAGTGTACTGTAAGCCTAAATTGAAACTACAACTAAGCTATGCACTACCAACTATCAAAACAGAAATCATTATTGCACCGTGAAAATATTGAATGTTGAAATCTGAACTATGCTGAAACTGGAACTGAAACACACTTGAACTGAAAACTATAAAGCAATCTGAAAATAAACTGGAAATATGCTCATAGCACTAAGCTTATTTGCACACCTACCTACCCTAATCTATTGGAAGTACTTCTATTCTAAATGATACAATAATGCCAGTGTAACTAGGCAAGCAACTACTCTAATAACTTTGTTCTTTCATTGTTTTTCACCAAAATCGAGAACAAACCTGTTAATGGTATTTGATAGGAAATCCCAGCCTGATATTCCTTGCAAGGAGCTTGGTAAACCTGAACAAAAACAAAAATTCTGGAAAGGTAAGGTGGCCTTGTGATGAATAATTTCTTAATATATATAGCCACTGGATCAAGATACACTTGACCTGTTTCTGAATATTCTGACCCAATCGATCCGACTTCACAACTTGGTACTGCACATGTGTTCTCCATGTCTTCAAACAACTAGGAACATGTTTGCATTATATTTGATGAGTTAAGGCATAAAGGTAAAGAATAAAATAGGATCAATTCTTCCTTTGTTTTAAACTTTTCCTCTCTATTCAGCAGGTTTACTTCCACCTCAACTGCAACATTTTTCATTTCTTCAAGGGTCGCAGTGTCTCTTTCTCTTACTTGGAATGCCATCCCTAGATTAAAGAAATTTGGGTAGTGCCATAGAGCTACTCCTGGGGATGGCCTTATATCAGCAGGCATTGAATGATACACCTTATTGAACCTGGCTGAAAAATATTGTATTGTCTCCCCAGGCTACCTTTTTAAATGTCCATATTCTTCTATGATAAGAAATACATTTCCCATGATTACCTATCGACCGAGGAAAACTTGCATGAATTGATGAAAATTTCTCATGCTATCAGCTGGAATATTTTCAAACCAATTTTTGAATTTACCTTGTACTGAAAGTGAATTTGAGAGATGGTCTTCATCATGAAAATCTAACTGGTCTTTAATCTCTGAAGGAAACATTGCTTGTTGAGGATGTTCTTGTGGATCTAGAAAATTAAGCTTTTTTACCTCTGTTTCTGGATCACAAGAATTTTGTTGATTTTTAGTGTTGTCCTCTGGGAAACACTCCAGCTCTTCCCCTTCTTCATGGAGGGTAAGCTCACCTCCCTCTTCTTCAGAATAGGCTAGGAACTAGTTTTCTACATGCGGTCCAAAAACCACCATGGGTCGTTCTTCTTGGAGATTAAAGGGTGTGGCCCATTTTTCTGTAATGGATTCTTTGAACTGCTCTTTAGGAGGGTAGGGAAGAAGTATACTTCTCATTTTTGGGAGGATCAGCTTCTTGCTTTGTAAAAGTGGATGTAGTGGCCTTATGAGGGGCTGACTCTTCTAATGCATTTTTCCCTTTACTAGCAGAACTAGGAGGGGTTTCTTCTCTAGATATTGACCCTTCATTTTTTTCTTGCCCTCGAGTTCTCTTTCTGAAGGACCTGAGGTCATACTTCTTATGGATTTGAGCGTGACATGAAATCCATGAACTGTCTGCAGTAATTGTCAATGTCTTGATCTTCTAGAGGGACTTCCTTCTCTTCTTTCTCCCCTTGTAGGATGAGTTCACCCTCCTCATCATCAGAGTAAGTGAGGAATTGATTCTCTTTATTGTTTGTGACTTCGTCAGCCTTTCCCTCCACTTCTCTTTCCCAGTATAGAGGAGGTTGAATGTGGTCTTTTTGTTCCTTCGTATCCCATTGCAACAACTACAGAGGGGGATTCCAATACTAAGGATTAAAACCTTGGTTAGGAATCATTTGGTTGGGACAAGGAGGGGAATTTTTGGCCTCCAATTCAAGCTTAATCAAATTATTTGAGAGGTTCTTGATCAAATTATTCATTTCTTCAATTCTATAATCCTGTGATTCCTTATCCTGATTAGAAGTAGAAGCCTCCTCCCTATTCTTTCTTCTGGCTTCATACTTTGTCTTCCCTTTGAATTTACCAATAGAAGAAAACTTTGCTTCTACCTCCAATGCATTAGTCTGGATCTGATCCAGAGATGTGGATTTTCTTTCTCTTAGGGTGAACCCAAACTCCGGATCGAAAGCTCCTACGAAGACCACCTTAGCGGTTGCTTGGAGAGGCTTTATTTCAGCAGGAAGATTATCATAGAGCTTATTTAACCTCTTTATGAATTCTATTACATCCTCATTGTGTCTCTTCTTTATAGAATTGAACTCAGTGAGAACGTATCCATGGTCCCTCTTTTCTCCCCATTTTAATGTGAAAAAAATTTCCATTTCTTCCCAAGTGTGGATTGTGTTTCCGGCTAGAGACTTGAACCACTTTTGGGCTTCTCCATCCAAAGATTGGACGAAAAGCCTTAATACCACATCTAAGGTATCTACATTCATATTCTCAGCAAAGGCACAGAAGTTTTCGATATGTCTCTGCGCCGGAGTATTATCTTTCACTGTAAAGCAACAACAGCTCTAGATAGTCTTGCAGCATATCATTTAGAGGCTGAGGGAGGGCCAAGGGGGCATACTTGTTCAAAAGGAAACTCGACATGACCATCTGATTTAGAGGTGGGGGTAGATGGTGGATATGAATCTGGTGTGAGGCCTAGTGAAAGCCAGGATTAATTCTGATTAGGACTATTTTACAGTGGAGTCGCCAAGGTGAAGAATACGCAACTCCCAACCCTTCCTGCTTACCTGTCTGAAGGGTGTAATTTATGTCGTCTCCCAGGGAAAATATTTCTTTATTCGTATTCTCAACAATGGCGCTAGAAAGATGTTGTAGCTCCTAGAGATAGCCTTGAGTTGCAAAATACCAGTGCCTAGGACATCTTAAAATCAGAGGTTAAATGTAGACAACTATAACGATGCCTCTGACAGAATATGGATAAAGAGAATAATGGTTTGGTGGTTCAAGAATGGAGAAGACCTTCAAGTCTGATTCATGTGACTTACCCTATACTGCAAGAGGTCTCAAGAGGTTGTATGGCTCGGTAGCTTTTCAAGTGGGAAAAGTATGAAACAATGAGCAGAGGATTTCAAACTATGCAGAGGTGTTGAGAAGGAACGGAGGAGGAGGAACCCGTGAGAGACAGGCTTAAAATTCTTAATAATCTGTCTCCCGTGAACTCAAAGGAAGAAGATATGAATGAAATGTGAACAAAAATAGAGATTAGTGGAGCACAAATTAAGGGGGCACAATAAGTTTAACACATGAGCATTATTCATACACAAATTCATGAATAAAAATGCATACCGTCAACAAATCATTACATGAATCATCAAAGTAACAGAACATGAAGGATGATTATACATAAACAGGAAATTACTGATTAAAAAAATACAGATACATACTACTCATTTCTCCATCTAGAATCCAAATAAATAGTGTTGTATATAAAACTATATTAAAAACAACTCTCCCAAATATGTATCTCAGAGCATAAAGAGCACAGTCATACAGAACTATAGCAAAATTCTCCAAAATTCAGAACCCTTCTTTCTTCACTGAGTTTGCTCTTTATAGTTTTTACATTGGAGCTCATCAGCCAAATATTTCTTGGATGAATATTCTTTCTTGATCATACTGTTTCCTATCAAAATAAAAAATTATGCGATATACCTACATCATATCAAAAGCACTACTCTTAAACACTGATTACAACAAAATTACAACAATTATACGGTACTTAGGGTGGAATGGAGATTTCACCCGATTTTACAACAAAAATGAAAATGAAACATAAAAGAAAAACCAAAAGGTCGCGTGGGGCTGATCATGATATATTTAACGGGTATGACGAGGAGTGGCGGAACCCCTTGAGCTGCGTGGTTGATCTAAAGAAGCAGAAGAGCCAGATTGGCGAGGCGGCTGAGGTGTGGCCCAAGCTCATATCGCAAATCACAATCAGATCTTTGTTATGGGAAGGCAGAGGGTAAAAGGTATGATATGCGATGTACAATTGTGATGGCAAAGAGGTGACGTGTCAAGAAGGAGGTAGGGCCGCCTGCACCTCGCAAATCACAAGGTTGAACATATGAGCGATAGAGGGTAAATGGTTGTGATCTGCAAAATGCGATGCGCGATGCAGAAAGGTATATGGTTGTCGATAAATTTTAGAGCGGAGAGGAGTGAATTATTGATGATAAAGGTTCATGCGGAAAGGTGAAAAGGGCCAAGGTTTAATTTCATTGGGGGTTTTGCGAAGGAGTGCAATGGTAAGCGTATGGATTTTTGTGATATGCGATCAGCGATTAAAGAAGGGGCCCACTTCTCCACCTTGTGTGCGGTCACAGGCCAACAATTGGGATGAAAATCCATGTGCTAATAGAGTGAATGTTATTTTGATGTCTATTTATTCCCTTTCTTCACACTTAGAAAGGGTTGGTATCAGTTTGGATGCTAATGTATTGATCAAGGACTATTATACTCAGTTTGGCTAGTTAATAAAGAAGAGTTGCAACTATTTTTTGGGATACATATGGTATGATTTTTATCATTTTTTTTCTTCAATTTCATATGTTAGAATGTGTTTTCTTCATGTTCATCACATTTATATTGTATGATATCTTTCAAGTTGATAGGAAGAACACATGCTTGCTCATGCTCTGTTTAGGGAAAGTTATCATAATTTGTCCATTTTTCTCTGTTTAGGAAGAATACATCTCCCATGCTCTTCCTAGCTTCTCATCAGTCTTAAAACCATCTCATCATAGTAATATTTAAAGTGTTAAGCCTTATGCCTACCTTGCCCAATTGAATCTCTGCAACCCTATCTCATTTGCCCTGACCTAGCTCCCTTGACCTAATATCCTCATCCAGTGAAACCCAACCCAATCAAATCAAAACAACCTCTGTACTCATACCTAGCCTAAAAACCCTAATTCATCGAGACCTCTTGGTTGTGACCTTGTGGAGAGAGCCCTCTCTGATATGGTAGGGCTAGCTACGAAGCCAAAAGATATGGTTGTGGTTACCTCTTTTGGGATCTCTTCTTCGGCCTTAGAGATCTGACGAAGTGATAACAAAACCCTTTTGTATGATATTTATCAATTGGCTAAAGAAGGTGTTGCTCTTTGTATCCTCATAATGTGTTATCATTTCATTCATAAAAATTGACCTAGTGAAAATTTTTTTACGAGAGCAAAGTGATTGATACCATAAAATTTATTTTTTTCTAAATATAAAGTTGCAATACATACCTTTTGTGTGTTTTTCACATTATGGACATCAAACTATTGCTCCATTTGTAGTATCCATGTTACGGGATCATTGCCATAAAAATTCCTTATATCTATCTTTGGAGTATGGTGAGTCTTCAATCCAACGTTAGAGTTTATGAAATCATGATTAAAGTTTATTTTGTTCTCATCACGAGTTTCCTCTACTACCTTTTCAACATTAAGAATCATTTCTTGTAGCACCTTTTTCAAACCTTCCATGTTTGCGTTTAGTTTTTCTTCTATACCATCGATCTTAGCTTCCCTGCCATCCATGCCATTCTTCAAACCATCCATCTTAGCTTCCACGCCATTCATCTTATCTTCCATGCCTTTCTTCAAACTGTCCATTTTAGCTTCAATTTCATTTTTAGTTACTTTTTGTGAGAGATACATTTGTTTCACTTGGTCTCGTAATTTTGACATATCATGTTGCACTTATTCCTCTTCATGCGCCATAATATAAGTTTCTGAGGACTTAATGGGTGTGGAATTCCTTTTGGGAGGCATTTTAGAACTAAATACTAATATCTATGCTTCAATATTCCCTTGGAATCACTTCAAACTGATTTTTCAAACAAATGTTATGCAATTTAAAAAAATGAAATACACCTTTTTCTTGCTTTTGAGGAGCTCGCTATTGATCCTATTGTATCTCTGTTATTTCAGATCCCCAATATTTTAACTTCAAACATGTGGTATCCCTTTGAGTCTTCTTTCCAATTCCATAGGCCAGACCTGATTTGGATTCTTCAAGACAAAGTTATGCCCAATCTCCCACAATGACCTAATTATGGATTAGTTCATTAGAGCGAACGTGTATGGCATGCCACGTGACATTGTTTCATCTTTTGGTTCCGAAATTGATACACAAGAAACTACAGTCTGTGACATTTCGGCCACTTTTTACAAAATTTGAATTTGATGCTCCCAGAGAAAGTTATGAAAAATTTCCCAAGGTCACCTCTTTGAGATGAAACTCTAGAGCCTGCAAAAACCATAACTTTCTCAAATCATTCATCTGAAACTATAGTGAACCAAAGTCTGAAATTTTTATAAGACATTCCTCAGGATTTCGGTTCAAATGGGTTTTTTTTTTTAGTATGAAACTTTGTAGAAAAAATGTTATAGAGAAAATTCCATGATGACCTGTTTGCAGCAACGAAACCCTAGAATCCAAATCTATGATACCAAATGTTATGAAACCAACTCACAAAATAGAAGAAAATATTGGCGACTTAAAAATCAGCCTCTTCAAGGGGCAACCTCCTTTAATTTACATGAATGAACAATTCTTAGATGATACAAATTATAAAACCTCCTTTCTATATATAAGAGTCCATGGGGTCACAATATAATCCTAGCCGACCTAACAATAATAATGTAAGGGCACAACAATAACAATAGTGGTATTTTATGGGGCATAATAATAAAAATATGGGACTACAGGGGTACAATAATAATAACAAGGTGGCTACACTAACAATAATAAAGGACTACACTAGTAATATAGGGACTTAACATATAATGGATCTGATAGAGGTATATTTGGCTACGGGGGCTAAGGTTTCTTCATAGTCTATCCCTTCCTTATGAGAATATCCCTTAGCCACGAACCTAGCCTTGTACTTCTATACACTTCCATCTACATCGTACTTGATCTTGTAGATCCACTTGGAACCTACAACTGATTTGTCCTGTGGTATAGGTACGACTTCCTAGACATCATTAGTCATCATAGAGTTGTACTCCTCTACCATGGCATCCAGCCAAACTTGATGTTGTACGACCTCTTGGAAGCTAGAGGGTTCTTCAACCCGTGCTACCAATTCTTGGTATATGTTAGGTTGTCTACGCTTCCTTTTCCCGGTTCTAGGAGCCCCAACAAACTCCTCTGCGTCCCTAAGCGTCTTTCATACTTCTATGTTAATTCTGCCACTAGTGGTGGGTGGGTCAATCATTTCTTCTTCCTGCTGTCCCATCTACTGTGAGCTATCTGAATTTTCTTCTCTTGAAGAAATATTAGTACTAGTCACAATGCTAGACCCTAATGGATGTTCATTTGCTGGATCTTCTCCTAGCTTTCGTTGGACAAGAGGTACATCCTCAGACTGTTCTTCATTAGGCATTTCTCAGGATTTTCTGAAGGTTCAATCCTCCATGAATTTCACATCCCTCCTTACTACAACTTTCTTATTACCCAGAATGTAGATTTTGTATGCCTTATATATCTTTCTATATCCTACAAGATACCCTTTCTCAGTAGTCTAAAATAGCTTGTTTCGTTTGGAATGTGACAATATGCCACACTCCCAAAAATCTTGATGCAACTTACCTTTGGCTTCATCCCTATGAAGAAACTCTCGGGTGTTTTCTTACCCAATGCTCTATGAGGGGTCCTATTTTGTATGTATAACATTGTGTTGCATGCTTCTGCCCATAGAAATATAGGCAGATCCTAGTCATACAACATTGCCTTTGTTGGCCCAACAATAGTCATGTCCTTCTCTTTTTCAACTTCAATCTTCTCTGAATTATAATGATCGGTTCATTCTCTCCTGATGCCCTCCCTTGTACAAAAAACTATGAATTCTTTATCAATATATTCCCCACCGTTATCTGAATGTAATACTTTGATTTTATTCTCGGTCATGTTTTCTACCAGAGCTTTTAATTCCATAAACTGATCTGTTAGTTTCAGTCTTTGCAGCCTTCCTCCAGTGATAAAACATGCTCTTACAAGGTGATTTTAAGGTGTTAAGGTCAAATTTTGTCATTTCAGTGAGTCTTCAAGTAAAATTTGGTCACTAGGTATTAGGTCTAGGGTTTGTTTTCACTCTTGTCAAAGTTGTCCAAATGTCGGTCCATGTCACCATTCAGTTGAGTGTACCATCATTCAGAGGGTTTTCATCATCATGTCAAGTTCCATTGGGTCATTTTACACCTTGTTCATGCTTCAGTTGTGCCTAGGTAAGGTTCATTTCCCTCTCCTAGGGTTTTGAAGGTAATTTCTCTTGGATGGTCAAATCATCAGCAAAACTGGTATCTTGATGTTCATACAACTTCCCCTATCCTTAATGTACCTTATTAAACACTTCCCATCACTGAGATCCCCCAAATTCCTCATTTTCGCACAAACTCTAGTTTCTTGCTACAACTTGGCAATTTTCTAGGCCAGGCCTGTATTTTTCCCTTTTGGACCCCTTCCCCTCACTCAATCTCTTAAATTCCTCTTTCCCCTGCTTCCTAACATCCCTCCCTACTTCTCAAATTTTTCTCAAGAATTTAGAAGCCCCTTATCCCCTTCGTTTCGCTTCATTTCGACAAATCCCTTGTTCCACACATCGGGATAGGTTTTACTCCAATGATGTTTCTGAGCCATAAAAGATGAATTTTGGAAAACTGAGAGAGGTTTTTGTCCAAAATAGGCCAAGGAAGAAAAAAATCCTTCACTTTTTACACAGGTGTCAAGGTTTTAGAGAAATGTAAAAAATACAGTTGCCTCAGGAGAATTGATGCACTTCTGAAGTGACCTTGGGAAAATCAATATTTCTCCTAGATTGGTTGGCCAAATGACTTGCTTGATGAGTCAAATGATAACTAGAAATAAAGAGATTTCCAATGAGCTATCATGAGTTCAATTTGGAGTTTAGGAAGACCTTCAAAAGTTGACTACAACAGCACTCTTCCTTGAGGCAACCTCATTTTTCACATTTTGACCAGTCTTGGGAGATTTGATTTTTGACAGGGTAAATGAACTCCAAATTGAAAAATTCTAGTTGGGTTGAAAAGTAGACTCAATAATATTTCCAACGAGCTATCCTGCACCAAATTTTGACACCAGGAAGGCCTCCAAAATCCTCCTGCAAAAATGTGCTACGCATTGAGATGGCGCTACGCATTGGGCAATGGTTTGCAGTGTAATTTTGTAACTAGCGCTACACATTGAGATGGCGCTACACATTGGGCTAAAAATCTTGAAATCCATTCAAATATTCCACTAAAGCTCTCAAATTTATAAATTCTTCATTTCCCAAATAAGTTAACATCCCTCCATGACCAATGAATGAATTTCTCTTGGTGCTTATGGTGATTTAATGAGAAAAAATCAAAACCCTACCTCTTTACATTTCTTGCCAAAAGCAGTTGCATAGGGTTTGAAAATTGCATGTTTCACTGCCAATTCCACTACTAGCCATTTCTCACTCCCCCACTCCTTCATCCCCTCAATCATTTTCTCCCTCTCTTTACATTCTCATCTACTCATTCCACATTTCCCATATCCCTAATCAACTAGCCCTAAATCCCTAATCCCACTATCCCAAATCCTAGTTAAATATCCCCAAACCCTAATTTCCATCCCAAACCCTAGATATCATCCCCTAAACCCTTTCATTTCCTAAAATCCTACAAATAGCGTCAAACCCTCCCCTCATCAGTCCCACTCATCCATGGCGCTCAAAAACATGAAGGCAAAACCAACAAGCTGCCCAAAGAAGCTAAACCGAGATGACATCCATTGAGCGAGAGATTGAGGATGATTGCGAAACTTGGCTTGAAAGGGTCAATATTCACTTGGAGAAGCTGTTAGAGAAGGCCAACAAGGAAAAGAACATGTTGAGGCACATGAAGAATCATTATTGGGCCAGAACTCATGTTTGCAAGGCACGAATCAAGATCCTGAAAGCAAGACTAAAGAAGGCACTAAAGCGTCGTAAAAGGCATGATAGACTCCAAATTTTGGCCGAATCTTCTTCGGCCCAGCATAGTGCTTGATGGTGGACATTCAGCCCAAATTTCAAGTAATTTGGGAAACTTTTTGTCAATTTTGATTTTTTTGGCCTAAACACATATTTTCCTGCCCGACGCGTAGCGCCACTTGGCGCGCGCTTATAATTGGCAACTCCTCTTGAAGAAAAATTTGTATTTCTGGATTTTCCATCCAAATTTATGCATTTCTATCCATTACCTAAGGATTTTGACAAGTTTTGGGTTTCCTAAAGGGTCAAAAACACCCTAAAAATGACCTTTCTGCCTCTTTTTGGACACACAGGAAGCAGTGTTGGGAAAACTCATTTTTGGAGGGGAAAATAGAAACAAAATTTAGAAATTCCACTTGGGTTGGAAATTAGATAGGAAGAGCTTTCCAACGAGCTATCCTGCACTCAATTTGGACTCCAGGAAGGCCCTAAAAATCAGCCTCAAATTGGCGCGACGCATAGAGATTTCAGGCGCGGCGCATTGGGAATTTTGGCCTAATTTTCACTCAGCAACTCAAATTTTCGCCTAGTTTTGGCCAGTTTGACTTTTTCATCTCCAAATGTGAAACACTTGATGTAACTTGATGTAACTTGATGTAATTTTATGACATTTATGTAATTTTGGCACATTTTTACTCATCCAAGTAGATTCATTCACCAAAAAGTGAAATGTAACTGAATGAATCAGTTTCCTATCTTATAGAGGAAAGTTGTTTCATTGCCTATTTTCTAGTTCTTAGTTTAGATCTTGTTGAAACAGCTCCTAAACTAGTGAGCTCGACCCCTAGAGGCATGGGAATGAGTTAGGCTTGTCTATATCTTGTATTTTCTCAGTCATTTTCAGAGGTTGGACACTTGGGATTGCTTTGAGCTTCATTGTACATTTCATCTCTGCATTTTGGCAAAGGAATAGACCAGGGTTTGCAGCACTCTTTGGGATCCATGTGGCTCTATGTTTTGATGGTGTTTTTCTCTCAGTGATTGTAAGTTTATTGATGTTTCATGTGTACCATTTCCCTTCCTATTTTCTTCTTAAATTAAACAAATGAGTGATAAAGGTGGAATTCATTAGATTGCTTTGCTCTGCTTTGAGTTTTGTTTAATTTTCCATGTTTTCATCTGTTTGAAGAGGATTCTTGAAAGCCTCTTGCCCTCTTCAGCTCCTCACCGGTCTGAACTATCCATTCATTCAATCCAAAGCATCAAAACAATTTCCTTCCTTGCCCCATTCAGAACTCTGCAAAAACTAGGCCTCATCCCCGGACCCAAAACTGCCTTTCCCTTTGATTCCAACAAAACCCCCAAAATCAAAATCAAACTCTTTCACCTATATACCTAGCCTAAAATCAACCTTTATTTCAAGTCATCTCAAGCCTCATTGATTATTTTTGCTGAGATTGACCCGGAGAGAGCCCTCTCCTGATCTGGTAGGGCTAGCTACCAGATTAAGCGTGGTTTGATGTTACCCTAGACTCTACCTTCCTTCAGCCTGAGGTAGATTTAGGCCATAACATGATCAAAGACCTCATCCTTGGTCTTTAAGAAGTAAATCCAAGTCTTCCTGGAATGGTCATCAATGAATGTGACAAAGTACTTACCTCCACCAAGAGCACTAATGGACATTCGTCTGCAGATATCTGAGTGTATTAGTCCCAATACACTTTTCACCCTATTATTACTTCTGGAATATGTTGCTTTAGCGTACTTCCCTAGTACGCACCATCTGCACACGCCATCATGTTTGGTGCTAAGGACTCAAACTCCTGTAATCGTTTCTTTGAGAATTCTCAAAGGTCCATGGTGTAGATTCCCCATTCTTCTATGCCATAGGTCATTTAGATTTGATTTTCCACTTAGATTGCTACCTACCAGAGCCATTGGAGACTCGAGCTGAAACTTTTATAGTCTGTTGCTTAGAGCTATATTCTGAGCCTTCTTCTTCGAGCTTGGATGCTTGACATAGACTTTCCTTTTGATAAAGTAAACATCATATCCCTTGCCCTGAAATTGAGACACTAAAAGAAAATTCATTCCCATACTTGGCACATGCAACACATTTGTGGCTCGGAGATTGTCTCTGAATTCTGTCTGAAATGTTACGGTCCCTTTTCCTACAGGGGTACACTTTGTCTTGTTTCCCATATTAATTTGGAAGTCCATCCTATCCTCTTGATATATGGAGAAATGATCTCTTTCTCCAGTCATATGGGTTGAAGCCCTATTATCAATATACCAATCATTTGATGATGCAGAGCTAGATAAACACGCACATTCCTTTTCAAGCCTTGAGGCCAACTCTAAAATAACGCTATCTTCCATATTCTTTGTGCTTTTCCTTTTCCTAGCAGCTTCGGCATAAGGAATGCGTAAGCCCTCAGGAGTATGATTTTCTGCTAGCGCAGCACCACGAGTTCTCTTCAGCGTAGATCTTCTTGCTATATTGTCAAACCTTGCTATGATACCATGTGAAATTTTCAACTTTGAAATCCTACTGCAATATCTGATATTATTTCTCCTACTTATTATTCAAAGATAAGTTATTTATGGTAATATATTCAGTAAATATTGAAACAAATTCAAATGCAGACTTCACCATGCAAGGAAATACTAGCACAAGAATGACACAGATATTTTTGGACAATTGTCCCCGGAAAAATCGAATGCGGGGAAACCGATGTAGCAGATGAGGGTTTCTATTATTATTCTACAAAAATATTATTGTACAAGTAAAAATTAGAAGCAATGAAGATAAATTCTCTATGAAAGCACTGGATAAATTTCTTACAAAATTCCTGATGAGAAATGACCCCAGAAGGACCCTCCTTGGCCTCTTGCATCACCACTGCGCTGGCTCTGCATGGGCATTGTGCAGAACTGCATCATCCTTATACGTTGTTACATTCTTGCCCTTGCACTGCCTCTTCCTTTCACTGCATTCCATGCTCTTGCACCCCAGATTGATGCTGAACCCTCTCTATTTCTCCTCCACCTTCAACTCTCTCTGGATCGATTTTCTCTTGCCAAACTTTAGCCATTGAGAAAATTGATTTACTTGGGAAACTGGGTATCTGCACTGGTGTATTTTCAAAATGACCCTCAAGCCTTCCTTTATAGGCTTCTCATTGAGATATCAATGACCGAGATTATATCTCTAATCAACGACTAAGATTATAACTTGACTTGATCTATGTTCTCTAGAAGTTTCACACTTTGTCTTATTAATACCCTTTAATTATTTAATTTCCCTAATTTTAGACTTAGGGTAAAACATATTTTGAGTGGAATTTTCACAAATTATTTTTGGGTTCTCTGGAATACATGTGTTTAAGCCTCTCCACAAATATTTAGACTTAGAGCACTTCCAATGCTACAAAAAATCAACAACTGGAAGGGTCGAAGTTGCAATAATATAACTGGGCAAAAATTTTGGATTTGCTAGGGGTTGAAATTCTGGGTTATTGTTGGGCTGACGTTGTTGAACAAGAAGAGACTACTGAATTTTGTTGAATAATTTTGGAAGAATGACTTGGTGGAGGAAGAAGGTATTTCTGTCTAGGGTCTTGGTCTATCTCGACTTGAATTTGCTAGTGGAAGATTTTGACTAGATTTTCCCCTATAGAGGGATTTTAGCCCTAGTAGAGTGCCTACATTTGGTGGCCGTGATCTTCATGTTTTGCTTTTGATAATTGCTTGATGAAACAAAGATAAAATAAGAACATAAGAAAGTTAATAAGAACTCATAAGTCATTATCAGCATAAGAAAATCTTTCTACCTTTCTGATTTTCTAACATTCCTCCTCTTAGAAAATAGGATTCTTTGTGTGGAAATATTTTGTTGGAATAATTTATCAATCCAGTTAAAGGGATGGGATAATCCTATTATAGAACTAATGGGCTACTATCATTGTTCTATGGATAAGGGGCATTCTC
This sequence comes from Pinus albicaulis, assembly GCA_034641835.2. Lineage (NCBI taxonomy): Eukaryota > Viridiplantae > Streptophyta > Pinopsida > Pinales > Pinaceae > Pinus > Pinus albicaulis. The sequence goes on along the minus strand of CM076580.1, from coordinate 340,585,095 downwards.
ACTTTACATAACGATAACCTCTCTAAAGAAGAATCAAATCCCTTCTTACTTTACATAAGGATAACCTCTCTAAAGGAGAATCAAATCCCTTCTTACTTTACATAAGGATAAACTCTCTATAGGAGAATAAGATAATTCGATGTAAAGGTTGAAATCTCAAATTATCTCACATATAACATGTCGTACACAAGTTTTTGTAGTGAGGGGATGCAAACCATTATCTAAACAAATAGAAACTACCCCCAAATTTTCAAGGAACAATGACTTAGGGATAATTTAAAGGAAGGAATAAATTAGAAATACATAAGAAATTAATTCATCATAATACATGCATGATACTATTATATATGCCACATACAAAAATTTAATATCATTTATGATACCGTTAACATTCAACATCATAACCTAATAATATTCCATTGAAAACATAATTTGTTTTTTAAAATATAAAAGTTTACGGTATATATTTCAAAATGCCTAAATGCCAAAATGGTCAGACAATGTGACTTTACCACATTTTGTGGTGGTGTTCATTTGAATAATATTAATCCTTCATTGCATGCTTTGGACGTGCCTAAAAGATGAATTACTACCATGTTGTATTTTATCCTAAATCAACCTTTGCATATATGACATAAGTAATTTGTGAGAATGTCTCAAATGACACACAATTACCATGTTGCAATTTCCACTAGATTAGTTTTTGCATATATTACACTTTTCACATCATATGAATCTACCTGCCTACCTTGAAAGAGAGAAATATGTTATTTTCCTCTCAACTAATTCAGTTTTAAGTGTGACCAAGATAGTATTTGTCATCCCTTTCTTTGCTTCTTCTTCAACTATTTATCTCAAGTGACCCCTATCACAATCCATAAGGATGACAAACCTTTTCCACCTACCCAAGTTATTAATAAGAAAACTCACACGACCACTCCTCTACACACCAACACTATGAATACTCTCTTGGAGATTCTAAATGTCCCCTACCTCCTTCCAATGATCCAACCTACCTAGAACCTCTTTTTAGAGCATCCACAAATATGTGTCCCCTACACACATAGAGTGTATGATCTCACTCTCTTGTTTTTGAAATTTCCCTTATAAAAAATACCAATCTTTAATAAAAGACTTGAATTCCTCACTTCCCTTTCCAAATACAACATGTCAATTTTGTGCATTTTGAAACAAATCTTTGTCATTGATGATTGTGTGTTATCCTTTGGATAAGCACACTACATTAGTGAAAACATGCTCCCTTCTCCATTAAGGGTTTTGTTGGGTTCACGACTACATGTTTGAACTAAGGGGCATTGTTGGGTTCATGACTGCATCTCCTCTAGAATAGGTACGCATTTGGAGCAGTGAAGCCACCATTATTTTTATTTATTTATTTATTTATTATTATTATTATTATTTTTATCTAATAGCAAACAAAAAACTAGCACATTGATGGACATTCCTCCAATGCCATAAATTACTAGGGCCATCCCATATTGATAGAGATTCATGAAGTTACTCACACTTCATCCTCATAGTAGTAACAACCATGAAGAGAGGATTTCATAGGCCCCATCCAAGGAGCACTGATGAAAATTTCTTATGGGGTCTCTCAATTTCATCTCCCAGATGGCTTCAATTTTGGAAGCTTGTGGGTTTTGGGCCCACGGTTTTGGCCCTTTCACCTTCAAATTTTAGCAATGAACCCTTCCCCTAATTAAACCCCAACTCTAGTTGTTTTCACTTTTGTCCAGAGTTGTGTGTAGAGCCATCTTCCCATCATATTCTCTCGACACAAAACTTCCTCGACAACTGAATCCATGGGTCCCTTCTGAACAAGTCGAAGGTTGAGTTTTTAATTTCTTCACGGTTGGCCTTGATTAGAGCAGAGCTCGACTAACCAACTAGGCCCTACCTGGGTTAGAGGTTGGGTTGGTTGGATGCTTTTTGGTACATACTTTTATGTTGCGACCCGACCATACTGGTTCCAACTCCCTTGAATAAATTTCACGCCATCTTCAGTGTATTTTTTCTACCGACGTTCATGCTCCTTCACGATGTACCGTCTAGTTCTTCTTCACCACTCTACTTAATCCTTGTGGTGAGGACTGATCAGGAACTAAGTGTGTGGCTAGTGGCCAAGAGAAATTCCAGAGGTCCTAGCTAGAGGCTTCTAGACTAGCAATAGTCAGTTAATATATGATTCGAGGTAGTTTCAAGCTAGTGAGTTTCAGGCCTGTGTAGAAGTGATGTAGGGTCTACGTAGAGGTAGTGGCAGAGTCATTTCAAGTGGCTTGATTGAGCCAGGGTTTCCTGTGTGGTGAGGAAATTTCCTCACAAAATTTTTGCCAGTATTTTCTCTGTAGGATTTTCAGTTTTCAGCATCCAGATGTACTCATAATTTCTCACTGCTACTTAATAATAAAAACCCTCAGCTGCAACACCGGTTTTTCCACATTGGGTTTTTCCGAAGACTTTTCTCCAAAAATAATTATGTCACAATTTTTGTGTGTGTGCTAGTATTTCTTAGTTTCTAGTGCTTTTATTTTTTTCAATATTTTATTTCGGAAGATTATAGTGTGATTAATTCATTGTATTCGTAGAATAAACTGAATAATTAAAATTACAACTAGAAGAATTGATTCCAGTTGTTGCAATACTTAAAATTTTCACATGGTATCGTAGCCAAGTTTGACAAACGAAAATCTCAAAGGTGGAGAAAATAAAATTCGTCATTCAGAGGGAGAAGCATGACAAATTTTTTGAGGTTACACAATGTCTAGCCAGACAATGCGAATTGATGGGCAGTTTGATTTTTTAGTGAAATGTTGCAAAAATATTCGACTTTCCAGAGTGAGTGATTCCAACAGGTAGAGGGAGCACTAGTACCTCAAATTTTCGCAAAGCAGATATTTTGTCTGGGCACTAAGAGTTTTGCAGAAATTTGCTAGAGCAGAGTCCATGATGGGTGGAAGAGAAAGTGCACAAACAACAAGAGATTTATCTCAGAGGGTTTCTAGTTTAGAAATTCAATTTCCAGTTGCAACCGAAAATAGTTGGAAGCATATTTTCTCACTCCATAAGGGAGTGTGAATAGCTAAATCAACGCCAGACTAAGCAGGAGAAAGAGGGATATTTCTATCCCAGTTTTGAGTTTTTGCAGAGATGGCCACAACCAAGCTTAGAGATCGGGACACGTTGGAGGGAGCCTCCAACTACGTCATTTGGAAGGCCAAGATGTTATTCATGCTAGATAAGCATGGCCTAAAAGTCTATGTAGAGAACATTGTGGAAGAACCTACCAATGTTGATCAGCAGAAAGAATACAAGAAGGAGATGGCCAAGGTGAAGAGGATGATTCTAAATGGGGTACGTGACCATATAGTCTCACATGTATCTAGAAAGAACACTGCCAAAGAAATGTGGGATGCTCTCTTAGGGTTGTATCCAAATCCTTCTGAGAAAAAAAATATGTTCTTGAAGGAGAAGATGAGAAACATTAGAATGCATAAGGGTGGAGAAATTTATCCCTTTCTCAACAGAATTTAGGAAATATAGGATCAACTTGCAACCATAGAAGAAGCACCTCAAGATACAAAGCTTGTGTGTTTGGCCCTGAACAATGTCTTAGAGGATTGGGAAATATTTTTCCAAGGCATTATGGGACGAGATACATTACCAAGGTGGGACAAGATGTGGTCAGACTTGAAACAAGAGGAGATGAGGCGAGCATTAGTGAATACCTTCATCAGAAACAACAGTAGTAAGGGATCAAAATGTGTGAAGGGGGAAGCTAATGTGGCCCTTGCATCAAAAGGTCCTAGTCAGGAACACGGTTCACAGGGGAAGAAGAAGAGAAAGATGGATCTATCTAAGGTCGAGTGCTTTAGGTGTGGTGAGTTTGGCCACTACAGTACCCAATTTCCTCAAAGGAAGAAGGACAAGGAGGAGAAGCAGGATCAAGCAAAAGCATACGTAGAGATAGAAAAATTATCCTCTTGGTTGGAGGAATATTTTTCCATGTTTGAATCTACACCTCCAAGAGTGAGGTGGCGCGATATGGAGCTTCATTCCTAGAGTTGCTTCGATATTTGGGAAGGATCCAATGAGGTGAGCATCATATGGTGTTTCCTCATGGATCATTACCTTGCTACAAGGGCCCACCATATTTAGTAGCAGGAGGATCAATGTTAGTTTGTGTAGTCGGTTCCAGAGTTAGTTGCAGACTAATATCGGTCAAATTCTGAGGAGCACAGAGCAGCGTTGACAATAGAGTAGGTGGCTCAGTAGTAGAGTTATCAACAACACAGATTCCCTAGTAGACAATGTGGAGGCTAGTCGCAGATAGATGATCAGGAGGAAGTTGCAGCATAGAGGCACAGTTGATTCAATATTTAGGATGCTTCTCAGTTATAGTAGTTGCAGTAGCAACAACAATAGTTGAGAGGGATTTGTAGTGCAGATGTAGAGTTAGCAGTAGTACAGGTGTATAATGTAGTGTCAACAACAGGATAGATGCAACATCAGATTTGCACAGTTGTTGGTGGGTAGTGGCAGGAAGTCACAGTGGTTAGACATCAACAATGTGTATGGAGGATGTTACAAAGACAAGGTGTTGTGACAAATTGTGTAGCACTAGTTGGAGAGAACACCTTCCTTGCTAATAGGGATTATTAGTTTGTGTAGCATAGGAGTTTTTCTAGTCTCGAAACTTTGTGGAGAGGCTATAATGCAAGAGTTCTCTAGAACTCATAAAAAAATTCTGGAAAATCCACCTAGAAAATCCTTAATTCCGTTAATTAATCAATAATTAAAATGTTCCTAAGTCTAACTTAGGGAAAATGATTAATTAACAAAAAATAAATAAGGAAGGTGATATTTATCTAGAAACTCACATGGATCAACAAGGAAATGATCTCAACCATCGATTGAGTTTTAATCTTGGCCATTGGAGTCCCAACTGGAGATTATAAGAAGAGGTCAATGGATAGAAGGAGAAACGCACTTGGAGAGTGACTTTCCTTGGGAAGTTCGATTTTCCAGAGAGTAGCATTTTGTATGAAGAGTTTGAACCAGATAGGGGACGCAAAGACAAAGAGCGAAAAATACAATGAGTCTGGAGGAAGTCTTTCAATTCCAGAGAATAACTTGCAAAGAGGTAGAAATAGCCACAAAGAGGTTGTGTAAGGAATGCACAGTAGCTTCTAAAGGGAAAATCATTTTAGTTGGAGGAAGGTTCGTTTCAGATGCTAGTGGCCGAGAGAAATTCTAGAGGGCCAAGCTAGAGGATTCCAGACCAGTGATAGTCAGTCAATTACTGATTTGAGGTATTTGAGCTAGCGACTTTAAGGCCTGAGCATAATTTATGTAGGGCTTGCGCATAGATAGTTGGAGAGCCAGTTTGAGTGGCTTGATTGAGCCAGAATTGCCTGTGGGGTGATGAATTTTCCTCACAATATTTTTTCCAGTATTTTCTCTGTAAGGTTGCAAGTGTTCAACATCCAAATGTACTCATAATTTCTCACTGCTGCTTAATAATAAAAACCCTCGGTTGTTGCACCAATTTTCCCACATTCGGTTTTCTGGGGAATTTTGTCCAAAAATAATTGTGTTACAATTTTGGTGTGTGTCTTAGTATTTATCAGTTTCCAACACTTTTATTTTCTGTAATATTTTATTTGTGAATATTGCAGTGTGATTAATTCATTGTTCTCGTAGCAATAAACTACATAATTTTTTTTACAATTAGAATAATTAATTTCAGTTACTGCAATAGTTGAATTTTTCACAATATGTTGCCATTGTTGCATCTCGTTCATGTGTAATCTCGATATTATTTTCCTTGTTTATCATTGACTGAGTTACACCCATAGCCTACTTTGACACCTCACAAGTTCTCTCCCTCTGGCTTGGACTTTTGGCATCTCAGTTTTCCTCCTTTGGAACCTCTTGAGCTTCCTCTACTTGCTTGGTTGTTTCACACTAGCTCACCCCCTGTGACAATTCTAGCCACAATCACAGATGTGGAATTGTCCTATTGTAGGAAATCTTTTCTTTCTTCCTACGCTCTGATACCACTTGACGAAAATTGCTTCTGGGGTCTTTCAATTTTGATCCCCTAGATGGCTTCAATTCTTGAAGCCTATGGGTTATGGGCCCACAATTTTTGCCCTGTCACCTTCAAATTTTAGCAATGAACCCTTCCCCCAATTAAAACCCAAATCCATCTTCTTCGCTTTTGTCCAAAGTTGTGTATATGGCCATGTTTGAGTCATATTCTCCTTGTTGGTAAAAGTTGTCATTGATGTCAATATGACATTTTTGAATATGGTTAAAACCCTAATAATCTCCAAACCCTAACATTACTTAAGGTGGAACCCTAATTCTATGAAGAAACCCTATATGATAGAAACCCTAAAAACCCTAGTTGATGACCTAAACCTAGCATTGTGAGTTAAGAACCCTAAGGTGAAACCCTAAACTTAATCCTTGCATTGCAAATCTAACCCTAGGTCATGAAGTATATGAAGATACTAAATAAAACCCTAGATAATTCCTTAGAAGATGAAACTCTTCTCTTGATGTAAACTATCTTTGGTACTATCTAAACCCTAGAACTATGGATGCATATATAATGAAATCCTAAAATTCATATTTTTGATTTATGGTAGCATTAGATGTGCTCTAAGTCTCAAAATTAGTAGGGAGGCTTAGGTACATGTATTCCAAAAAACTAAGAAAACGTTTAGGGAAATTCCACCCGGATGGTATTTTATTAAAATAATTAATTATTTTAGTGGGACCTTAAGTTTAAACATAGGAAATTAAAATAATTAAAGGGTATTAAAATAGGGTGTCAAACTTCTAAAAAAACACGGAGATGTTTTTAAGTTAATCTGAGTCGTTGATTAGTGATTTAATCTCGATCGTTGAAGTCTCAATGAAAATATTATAAGGACTTGATGGGAAAATTGAAAATAACGTTGAAGAGTCTAGAGATCGAAATTATTTAGTGAGTAGTGCTCAAGGAGAATATAGATCGAGTTGATTCTTGCAAAGAGGGGCATAGATAATTTCCAGTTGGAGATATTTCTTGATCCGGAGAGTACAAGGCAGAGAGGGTAGAGAGCAGTCCGTAGGGGCAGCGCAAATCCAACCATGTAGAGGCTGCATAGAGCTTCAGAGGGAGTCCTTATTTCTATTGAGAGACAGTCAGGATCTACTACCAGAGACGGGTTGTGATACCGAGAGGCCAGAGGGATGAAGTTTCCAATTGGAAAAGAGACCATAGGAGGTGCAGCGTAGTCCCAGTAGTAGTGACGCAGTCATTGTGTAGGTGTGACACAATACTACGCAGAGGCTCATCTCCAACATAGATCAGTGTCGGATATTCCAATGACGAGGTGATATTATTTCACCATCTCTTTGTTCAGTTAGATCTCTGTATAGAATTGCAAGTTTGGGCATCCAAATAATTGTACTCATAAATTACTGCATAATAATACAAACCCTTAGTTGCTGCATTGGTTTTCCTGCATTGGGTTTTTTCGAAGACTTAGTCCAAAAATAATGGTGTCGTTTATCTATTGTTTCTTCTTGCTTAGATATTTTTTTCCACATTTATTTTCCACAGTTTATTTAGTGAAGGTTGTGATGTGATATATTCAGTGTTTGCTGTAGAAAACAACAAATAAATTGTTAAGATAAAATAACAATTATGTGAATATTTTCCTGGTACTGCAATAGAATTCCTGATCAAGGAATTTTCACATGATACCAGAGCTTGTATAGCAGTGTAGGAGAAGAAAGGGAGCAGACTAGAAGGATACAACATTGAGCAGAAATTAGGAGATCAAAGAGTTGCATAAGCAGCATATCGATTTCCCAAGTGATTGTGCAGTCCAAGCTAGGTGGGGTAGATCTGCAAGGAAATATGTCTTTGAGTGAGTCGACAAAGAGGTAGGATTTTCCAGTTTGCAGTTTGTCAAAGGCAGAGGGAGAATTGCAACAGATTCGACAATGATAAAATACTAGTGGGATGCAGTTTTCATGTAGCAGCAGTTGTTGGTGCATAAAACATCAGAAGAAAGAAGAATAAGACAATTTTGAGGGAATTCTGACCTCAGAGAATTTCTTACCTAAGAAATTCTAATTTCTTGTGAAGAAGCAAAAAGATCATGACTTATTTGGCTGACTCCAGCAGGGAGTGCATAGAGCCAATTGCGCTAAGGGTTAGAGGCAATAGTTTGACATCTAATTGGGCGAGATGGCATCCAGTGGGTTGCGTGATCATGATCGGTTGGAGAGTACCTCCAACTATGTAATATGGAAAGCTAGGATCTCCTTCCTTCTAGATGAGCACGAGCTCAAGGCCTTCATCGACAATACAATAGTTGAACTTGTAGTTGCAACACTATTGAGAGCCTTCAAAAAGTGCATGGAAAAATCCAAATGGTTGATCCTCAATGGAGTGAAGGATCACATAGTTTCACACATCTTTGAAAAAGGGACTAATAAGGAGATGTGGGATGTATTGGCTATGTTGTATGATGTTGAGATTTTGGGTAGCATCGAATGTGCTCTAGATCCTAAACCTTGTGGAGGGGCTAGAACACATGAGATCTCCAAGACCTAGAAATCGTTTGGAGAAAATCCACCCGGTGTAAAATTTATTCAAATAGTTAATTTTTTTTATGGGGATCGTAAGTCTAACTTAGCCAAATTAAAAAATTAGAGTGAATTAATTTACACATGTGGTGAGAATGTTCTAAGTGACGTGGTTCAAGCTTTCTGTAATATTAGTCGTTGATTAGTGATTAGATCACGACCGTTGATTTATCAATGAGAAAAGTATTAAAGGAAGGCTTGGGGTTAGTTGGAGAACACACACACATAGTAGCAACACTTTAGCTAAGTCGAAATTTTGGGGCACGGTTTGTTGAGAATTTTCGAGTGAGCTTGTAGTGCTAGTGAGGGCATATCGGCAAGGGATGCTCTGATCCGAGGTCGAGAATCCATTCATCAGAGAGGTAGTTCCATACCAGGTAGTGCAAAGGTCAGCAAGAGGGACGAAAACCAGCCAGGCTAACACAAAGATCATGCAAAGAGGGACACAGACCCTTTTGGGTGATGCAGAGGCAACGCAGAGGCCTTCAGAGTGACGCATGGGAAGCCTGAGTTGTGTAGAGGTTTCGATGGGAATGAGAGGTTGACACAGAGGTTGGAAGAGCTGCGTTGAGGGTTTCAGTGGGCTAAAAAGGGTTCGTATTCAATTATTCCTGAAGGGTTTGAATCAACCATATTTTCTGTCTCCAAGTGATAAGGTACAACTGTCGTGAATTTCTCCGTGGGGCAAACCACTACTAGTGCCCTAGATGTATTCATATATTTTGCATAATAAATAAAACCCTCAAAGAGTTGTTGCACCAGTTTTCCTGCATTGGGTTTTTCCGGGGACATTTGTGTGAAAAATCATGTGTCCTTTGTCATGTGTGTGCTATGTTTCATTAAATGATCTGTATATGTGTAGGCTTCTAGTTGTGTTTACTTTGATATTTTCTAAATATTTCTGAAAATAACTTGTATAATTAAATCACAAGTAGGAGAAGTAAATCAAGGTACTGCAGTAGGGTTCCTGTAATTTTGTATACAAAAACTTTCACATGGTATCAGAGCATTGTAGATTAAGTTGAAGCCATCAACACGGGGCTAACTATTTTTACTGCAGGAAAGGCATCTGAAGCAAGCATAGATCTGGAAATAGGAAGCGCAGAACTAGAGGGAAAATGCAGACCCAACAAGGACGACGTTGTGCCAGCCTGCTCACGCAGAGGTTGACGCAGCACCAAGAAGGTGACAAAGAGTCTGACACAGCACCAGGAAAGTGACGCAGAGCCATTATGTTCACGTAGAGTCTGACACAACACCAAAAGGGTGACACAGTCTAAGAGAGAGTGATGTTGTGCTAGTTTCCGTGGCCGGAACTGCATCTTCTGATCTTCAAAATTTGTTAGTGGGGCATCAATTTTGTCAGTGTGGAACAATGCCTAGAAAATTTGACAAAGTAAGGGAAAACTATCCCTCAATAGATTTTTCTTGCCAAGAAATCTGAGATTCGATCAGGAGGGTGATCATATAGGGATGATTCGTTATAATTGGTGGAGGATTTCCAGGAGGGAACTAAGTTTTCAGAGGGAGCAGATTCTCTAGAGGGTTTCTATCTCCAAGAAACCCAGATCTGGTCTTATTTTGAGTGCAATAGAAGTAGAGGCAGAAGAGCACCTATTTCGACTGTTTGAGCAGAGATGACTCCATACGGATTGAGAGATTAGGATAGTTTATACAGTGTGTCTAACTTTGCGATATGGAAATCCAGAATCTTGACAGTCCTGAAGGAATACGGTATCAGAGATGACGCTGAGAACGTCCTGGTTGTGCCAACCGATGTTGATGCTCTGAAGAATTTCAATGAAAATTAGGCGCGAGCTAAGCAGATCATGGATGGAGTGAAGGATCACATGGTCCCGCACATTGTCAAAAAGAAGACGAGAAATGAGCTATGGATAAAATTGACCACATTGTATCAATGTAGCTCTGTCGAGAGGAAGATGCTTCTGTAGAAGCAGTTATAGATGTTCCAAATGCACAAGGGAGAGGAGATCGATCCCTTCCTCTTTATATTGCAGACTATTCGAGACCATCTAATTTCCATGGGTGAAACTCTAGATGATGGACTCATGGTGAGGACTTCCCTGAATACAGTCACCAATGAGTGGGAGACCTTTTTCCAAAGTATCTTGGGTAGAGCACAACTCCCAAATTGGGGATACATGTGGGAAATCCTTCATCAGGAGGATATCCGAAGAGTAACCAAGAGGGAATTCAAAAACGGAGGAGTCAAGAGAAAGAAGGAGGAGGAGGAAGATGTAGCCCTAGTATTTAAGGGACAAGGACAGAAAGGGAAGAAGAATAAGGACCTATCCAAGGTTTGGTGCTTCAGATGTGGCGAACTGGGACACTTCACCAGCACTTTTCCTAAGAGGAAGGATAAGCAAGCTTTAGATTCCAAGGCAACAACAGCGAGAGGGGACGATGGCAGCGAAGATGATGTGGCCATGAGTGCTCATGTACCTTGAGAGAAGAGGTGGGGCAACATATATCTATAGATTGAGCTACATATGGTAGCGACAGGATCCTTGAGGTGCCCAAAATATTGGATCACATACGAGCTACGTGAGCCTTAAGACAATATCAGGATGACTAGATTCAGTGGGTGCATAAGATCATGGAGAAGTAGAGGTAGTGTTGGGACGCTGGAGAGTAGAGCAGCGCAGTGCAGTGGAAAAATCAGCATGGAAGCAGTAGCGTATAGGCTAATGGGATTTCATCAGCATAGAGGGGTAGTGCTTACACAGTGCAGAGGGTGCTTTAGTGATGAGATGCAGCTAGACTGACTTTTTTGTCAATTTATTGGGTAATTGTCCTTTAGTTTCTTACTTCTCAACAATTGAGTTGCAGTGCAGTAGTTAACAGCGGTAGTGATATAGGTAGCATGATGTAGCAATTTGAGAGGGAGTTGCAGTACAAATGTGACAATGACTATGGCAAAGTCATGGGCAACAATACAGAAAGAAGCAGCGCAGTGGATGGATGATAGCAAGCCAAGCATCAGCAGCGCGGACACCGATGCTAGATATCAGGGTGATGCTTCAGTGGTGAAGTGGCTAGAGAACATTCCTCGCTAATAGGGAGTGTTGAGAGTTTAGGTAGCATCGGATGTGCTCTAGCTCCAAAACCTTGTGGATAGGATAGAAAACATGAGATCTCCAAGACCCAAAAATCATTTGGAGAAATTCCAACTGGTGTAAAATTTATTAAAATAATTAATTTTTTTAATGGAGACCCTACGTATAACTTAGGGAAATTAAATAATTAAAGTGAATTAATTTACACATGTGGTGAGAATGTTCTAAGTGATGTGGATCAATATTTATCTAACATTAGTCGTTTATTAGTGATTAGATCACTACTATTGATTTATCAATGAGAAAAGTATTAAAGGAAGGCTTGGGGTTAGTTGAAGAACACACATAGAGTAGAAACACTTGAGCTAAGTCGAAATTTTGGTGCACGGTTTGCTGAGAATTTTCAAGTGAGCTTGTAGTGCTAGTGAGGGGTACATCGACAACGGATGTTTTGATCTGAGGCCGAGAATACATACATCAGATAGGTAGTTTCGTACCAGGCAACGCAGAGGCTAGCAGGAGGGACGCAACCCAGCAAGGCTAATGCAAAGATCATGGAGAGAGGGACGCATACCCTTTTGGGTGATGGAGAGGCCTTCAGAGTGACGCAGGGGCAGCTTGTGTTGTGTATAGTATGCGTTGGGAAGGAGAGGTTGATGCAGAGGCTAGAAGAGATGCGTTGAGGTTTCCAATGGGCCAGAAAGCGCTCATATTCAGTCATTCTTGATGGGTTTGAATCATCCATACTTTTTGTCTCTGAGTGATAAGGTACAATTTTCATGAATTTCTCTGTGGGGAAAACCACTGCTGGTTCCCTAGATGTATTCAGATATTCTTCATAATAAATAAAACCCTCAAAGAGTTGTTGCATCGGTTTTCCCACATTGGGTTTTCTGGGGACATTTGTCTGAAAAATACTGTGTGCCCTTTGTCATATCTGTGTTATGTTTCAGTAAATGATCTGTATATGTCTAGGCTTCTAGTTGTGTTTACTTCAATATTTTCTGAACATTTGTGAAAATAACTTGTACAATTAAATCACAAGTAGGAGAAGTAAATCAAGATACTGCAATAGGGTTTTCGTAATTTTGTATTCAGAAATTTTCACATATGAGGGGTCTTCCGAGCAGCGGGAGATGTTCTTGGATGAAAATATGTAGTCTACAAGGATGCAGAAGGGAGAACACATTGATCCATTCCTCGCAAAACTTCAAGATGTCTGAGATAAGCTTGAAGCTGTAGGAGTAGCTCCTCGAGCCATGAAGATGGTTAGATAGGCTCTGAATTCTGTGTCCGAAGAATATCAAGTATTTGTCCAAAGTATCCTAGGCAGAGAGAAGTTGTCGGACTGGGGAGGAATGTGGGAAACACTTCGGTAGGAAGAGATGAGGTGAGACTTAATCAAGTACAAGCTTGATGGAAGCAGCAACAGTGGGACAAAGGCCAAGGAGGAAGATGAGAATGCAACCCTTGCATCAAAGGAGCAGCAGAGGAAGAAGAAGGACATCTCAAATATTAAATGCTTCTGGTGTGGCGAGATGGGACATTACACTACACAATGTCCTCTCAATAAGAAGGAAAAATATGATAAGCATAATCTGTAGGCTGCAACTGCGAGGATCGAGGAAGAGGAGTTCGCGATGGTTGCCCATATATCGCCAGGGTAGCGTTGGGGTGATCTGGAACTATAGCTCAAAAGAGTTGCAGTTGGGCAGGATCCTTGAGGATTCCAACTCTTAGATCACTAGCCTGCTACAAGAGCCCAAATCCAAAGTAGCAGGATGGTCAAGTATCAGTTGGTGTAGAGGAGTGCAGAAGTGACAGCGCAATGGCTAGAGAGTTCCTGAGTTTGAGTAGCGCAAAGCAGATTGGGCAATAGTGTATGAAGGAACAGTGTAGAGTCAACAACATTGCAGTAGCTTAAGAGGGACATCATAGAGACTAGCAGCAGTCAGATCTTAAGTACGATATGCATCATACTAAACACTTATTTTAGTACTTGGATGTTTTCTTGTTGCAAGAAGCAACAGAGTTGCAGTGCAGTAGCAGTTGGTAGCAGTACGCAGGGTCAACAACAACATGGATGCATCAGCACAGTGTTGGTGGAAAACATTGTCAGACATCAGAAGTGCAGAGAGAGATGTTACATAATCAAATCAATACTTCAGTTGGATGTATTGCTAGATCACATTCCTCGCTAAGAGGGAGTGTTTATATATGGTAGTATTGGATGTGCTCTAAGTCTCAAAATTTGCAGGGAGACTTACGCACATGTATTTCAAAGAACCCAGCAAGAGTTTTGGGAAATTCCACCTTGATAATATTTTATTAAAATAATTAATTATTTTTAATGGGACCCTAAGTTTAAAATTAGGAAATTAAAATAATTAAAGGGTATTAATAAAACAGGGTGTGAAACTTTTAGAAAAAGATGGATATCAAGTCAAGTTAATATTAGTCATTGATTAGCGATTTAATCTCAGCCAATGAAGTCTCAACGAAAATATTATAAGAAGTACTTGATGGGGCATTTGGAAATAACACCGACAGAGTCTAGAGATCAAACTTCTTTAGTTCTCAGTGCTCAGGGATAAGATCGATCGAGTTGATTCTTGCATAGAGGGGAAGATATAATTTCTGGTTGGAGATATTTCTTGATCTAGAGATTACAAGTCATAGAGGGTAGAGAGCAGTCTGGAGAGGCAGCGCTGAGCTAGCCACACAAAGGCCATGTAGAGGTTGCGCAGAGCTTCAGAGGGAGTTTGTATTTCTGCTGAGAGACAGTCATGATCTAGTGTCGGAGCTGGGGTGTGAGACTGAGAGGCCAGATGGTTGAAGTTTCCAGTTGGAAGAGAGACCAGAGGAGGTGCAGTGCAGTCCCAACAGTAGTGATGCAGTGAATCTATAGGTGTGACACAGTACTGATCAGAGACTGCACAGAGGCTCATCTCCAGCGCAAATCAGTGTCAGATCTTCCAGTAACGGGGTGAGATTATTTCATCGGCTATTTTTTCAGTTAGATCTCTGTATAAGATTACCAGTCTGGGCATCCGAAGAATTGTACTCATAAATTACTGCATAATAATACAAACCCTTAGTTGTTGCATCGGTTTTACCGCATTAGGTTTTTCTAGGGACTTAGTCCAAAATTAACGGTGTCATGTGTCTATTTTTTCTTCTTGCTCAAATCTTGTTTCCACAGTTTATTTAGTGAAGGTTGCAGTGTGATATATTTAGTGTTTTTCGTAGAAAAAAATAAGTAAATTGTTAATATAAAATAAAAATTAGGTGAATATTTTCTAGTTACTGCAACAGGATTCCAGATCTAGGAATTATCACACATAATTCTGTTGCTTTTTGGGTAGCATCGGATGTGCTCTAGCTCCAAAAATTTGTGGAGGGGCTAGAACACATGAGATCTCCAAGAACCAGAAATATTTTGGAGAAATTCCACCCAGAGCTTAAGTTATTCAAATAATTAATTATTTTAATGGAGACCCTAAGTCTAATTTAGGAAAATTAAATAATTAAAGTGAATTAATTTAAACATGTGGGTGAGAATGTTCTAAGTGACAAGGATCAATCCTTTTTTTGATCTTAATCGTTGATTAGATATTAGATCACGACCGTTGAATGTTCACAGAAAAAGTAGTAAAGGAAGGCTTGGGTTCAGTTGGAGAAGACACACAGAGTGGCAGCACTTGAGTTAAGTCGAAATTTTGGGGCACGATTTGCTGAGAATTTTTGAGTGAGCTTGTAGTGCAGTGAGGGGAAGTTTTCCGAGTGGCATTCCTGATCCAAGTCTGATAATACAATAGCAGAGAGACAACACAGGCCTAGGAGGGGTGACATAGTCCCTGGAGGGGTGACGCAGACCCTACCAGACTCACGTAGAGCCAGCAAAGAGGTTCACGCAGGCCTAGAGAATTTGACACAAAACCATCAGAGGAAGCGTTGGGGTTTCAATGGGCTAGATCGGGCTCATATTCACCAGATCAGAAAGGGTGACACATCCACACTAAATGGTGACGCAGTCTCATCGTAGAGCTTGTTGGGGACTGTGTAGGAACCTGTGGGGTTCTTCATTCGGAGTTGAATCAGCCATAATATATGTCTCCTAAGATAGAGGTAATTCTGTTAGGATTTTCTCTGTTGGGTAAACCACTACTAGTACCCTAATTTGTATTCAGATTTTTCATGATAATGAAAACCCTCAAGAGGTGTTGCACTGGATTTATCGCATTTGGTTTTTCCGGGGAAATTTGTCCAAAAAATATTGTGTATCCTTTTCCAAATGTTCTTATTTATTTAGTATTTGATCTGTATAGTCGTGTAGGCAACAATGTATTTACTTCGATGTTTTTCATGTATGGTTCAGAAAAATAACTTGTTAAGTTAATAAAATAAGTAGGAGAAGTAAATTAGATCACTGCTATAGGATTTTTTTTTAGTAAATTCATAAATTTTCACATGATATTGGTGCTATTTTAGATTAGGGTGAGCTGAAGCCATAGTGAAGAGACAAATTTTTTGCTGCAGGAAGGCAACTGTCTCGAGTGACAGTACAGATCCAGGAAGAAGCAACGTAGCACCAGAGGGACAACGCAGGCCCAAGAGGGTTGACGCAGAGCCAGTGTAGCTCACGCAAAGGCTTACGCTAACCCAGAAGGGTGACATAGTCTGAGATGAAGTGACACAGAGCCAACACACAGGGTTTGAATCTTCATCCTTCCGGTTGTCATGGCTGGAAGTGCAATTTTTTCTTCGAAACTTGCTAGTGGGGCATTGTTTCTGTCGGTGCAGAATAATGTCTCACAGGGTGTGACAATGTAAGGGGAAGTTGTTTCTCAATAGAATTTCTCACCAAGAAGTATGAGATCTGATCAACCGAGTGATTGGAGAGGGTTTCTTTGATAACATTTGGTGGAATATTTCTGGGAAGGAAATCACTTGTCAGAGGGAGTGTATTCTCTAGATGGTTTCTAGCACCAAGAAACCCAGATCTGGGTCTTTTTTTTAAGGAAGCAATAGAAGAAGACAGAAGAGTATTTGCTTTGACATATTTTGAGTAGAGATGGCCGCACATGGATTGACAAATCAGGACAGGTTGGATGGAGCATCCAACTTCATCGTCTGGAAGATGAGAATCCTGTCAGTTCTTGATGAATATCGCATCAAAGATCATGCCAAGAAATTTTGTAATGTTCCTGTTGATGCTGATACATGGAAGAAGTATGAGGAAACTCAAGCAAGGGCTAAGTTATTGATTATGGATGGGGTCAAGGATCATGTGGTCCCACACATTGCTGAAAAGAACAAAACAAATGAGATGTGGACGACATTGACCACATTGTATCAGGGGACTTCTTGTGAAAATTTCTAAATATTACTTATGCAGAAACCCTAATGTTAAATCTGGTTATACTTCTACTTCAACAAGTTATTAATCTGAAATTTCAGCATTAACATTGAAGTAAACACATTAAAATTCTACATAGATACAGATCTAAACTAAAGACATGCACAATGACAAAGTGACACACAGTATTTTATGGACAATTATCCTTGTAAAAAACCCAATGTGGAAAAACCAGTCTTCTGGCTGCTAGAGGGTTTATATTATTAAGTAGAATCTAAGTACAAAAAATCTGGGTACCTTACTGGTTAACCCGACAGAGAAATATAAAATTTGCAGCAATACCAATGTTCCGGAGATAGAAAAAACGGGATTACAGAACTCAACCCTTTTCAGTCTTCAGAAACCCAGCGCTACTCTGAAGCCCTCTATGTCAGCTCTGCTAGCCTGCGTCAGCCCCTGCGCTACTCTGGAAGGGCCTATGTCAACCCAACTTGGGTTATGCTCCCCTTACATTGCCCTGTCTAGACTTGTGTCAGCTCTGTTGGCCTTTTGTTGCCTCTACACTGCCATTTATGGGCCTGCGTAGCACCTGAAGCCCTCTGCGCTACGCAACTGTTGCTCCCTCTCCGCTGCTCTGACTTCTGCTTCTATGCCTCTTACTGACTCTTGGATTGGGATCATATCATCCCTCTTGCCAATACTACCCCTCGTTGTAGTTGAAGCATCTTCCTTCATATAGTGTGGTCAGAGCCACCCACATCTCATGAGTCGTCTTCTTATCGAATATGTGTGGCACTACATGATATTTGATCCCGTCCATTATGAAGCGCTTGGAATGTGTCGTTGCTTCTTCATGCTTTTCCAGGTGATCCACATTGGTCAGCGTGGCTAGGACTTTCTCTGCATGCTCCCTCAGATCGTATGCCTCCATGACTACTAGGATTCTGGCCTTCCATATTGCAAAGTTGGACAAGTCGTCTAACCTATCATGATCACGTAGTCTGTGAGGTGTCATCTGCTCAGACCTTCTCTATCGGAATAGATCTTCCTCTCCCCTCTTCTTAACTGAAGCTCAGATCTAGGGTCCTTGGCAAGAAAGGCACCCTCTGCTCCCTATGACAACTAACTTCCTCTCTTGGAAGTCTACCAAAACAAAACGAATCAACTCTCCTCGATCCTCTAACTGATCTGCATATTTCTTTGGCTGGAAATTCTCTGAGAAGCTGTTTCGCTCCCAGTCTTTTTCAACTTGCTTAGGTTAAATTCTGAATCGACAAAATTTTAACCCCACTAGCAACTACTGAAGCTCTAAAGCACTGCATCCGGCACTCTGAATCAGCAACATCTTCAAGACTGCATCACCCTAGTTGACCTTTGCGTGAGCAGACAATCCTAGCACAGCCTCTGTGCTGCCTCTGTGCAGTAAGTACGTGGGCCTGTGTGGAGACTACATCACTCTGGCCTTTGCATGGCTCTGCTCCCTTCTCCTGCTATGTTGTCCTTTATGGTTCGGCTTTCTGCGGTTGTTGCTGCTTTCTTTGTTGCTTTCTCCAGCAAGGATTCTCTAGTCTTCTTGCTGATGATTCAGCTAGATCTGCAATCGCTCTGATACCATGTGAAAATTTATGAATATTAGTTATGCAGAAACCCTATTGTTAAATCTGGTTATACTTCTCCTAATTAAACAATTTATTAATTTGAAATTTCAGCATTAACATTGAAGTAAACACATTAATAGTCTACACAGATACATATCTAAATTGAATACATGCACAATGACAAAGTGACACACAAGATTTTCTAGAAAACTGTCCCCATAAAAACCCAATGCAGGAAAACTAGTCTTCTGGATATTAGAGGGTTTATATTATTAAGTAGAATATGAGTACAACAAATATGGGCACCTTATTGGTTAAACCAATAGAGAAATACAAAAGCTGCAACAATATCTCTATTCTGGAGACAGAAAAATGGACTAATTCACACCCTCAAATGGTATTTACAGAACTCAACCCTTTTCAGTCTTCACAAACCCTAGCGCTACTCTGAAGCCCTATGTGTCAGCTCTACTAGCCTGCGTTAGCCCCTGCGCTGCTCAAGAAAGGGTTGCGTCACCCCAGATTGGGTTACGCTGCCCAGGTTGTTCCTGCGTCATCCTTGGTGGCCTCATGTTGCCTCTACACTATCTTTTCTAGGCCTACATAGCACCTGAATCCCTCTCCGCGCGTAGATGCTGCATAGTTGCTTCTCCCTCTTCGTTGCTATGACTGTTGCTTATCTGCCTCTTTCTAAATCTTGGCCTGGGATCAGATCATCCCTCTTGCCAATACAACCCCTCATTGCAGTTGAAACACTTCTATAAATTATTAGAAAACCACGCCCTATAATTCCAGCTTAGTCTTAGTGCTTTGCCACTGTGTATGTTCTCCAACTGACCCCAAGCCTTTCCTTAATAATTTTATTGTTGGGAAACCAACGACCGTGATATAATCTTGAATCGACAATTAATATTAAAAGAAATATTGATCCGTGTGACTTAAGTCATTTCCATCACATGTTTAAATTAATTACCTTTAATCTTTTAATTTTCCTAAGTTAGATTTAGGGTCCTTAATTGAAAATATCAATTAATTAATTTTTTCTTAAACAGGATGGAATTTCTCAAATCCATTTCATGGTCTTGGAGATATCATGTACTCTAGTCCCTCCACCAATTTTTGGAGCTAGAGCACAACTGATGCTACCCCAACATACAAAAATATCAACACTTTTGTCTAGAGAAGAATGCTTCTAGAGAATCAGCTTCGAATGTTTGAGATGCATAAGGGAGAGGAAATCGACCCCTTCCTCATCAGATTGAAGGTGATTCGTGATCAGTTGGTTTCTATAGGGGACACTCTTGATGAGGGTCTACTAGTAAAGATCGCCCTGAATGCAGTGTCTAAAGAGTGGGAGACCTTTGTCTAAGGTATTTTGGGTAGAGCGACACTTCCAAATTAGGAAGACATGTGGGAAGATCTTCGACAAGAAGAGATCAGGAGGATGACCAAGGTGGGCAGCAACAATAGAGGAATCAAGATCAAGAAGGAGGAGGAAGATGCACCTCTCGCATTTAAGGGACAATAGGGGTAGCGAGGGAAGAAGAAGAAATACCTTTCAAAGGCCAGGTGCTTCATATGTGGTGAAATAGGACATTTCGCCACAACTTTCCCTCATAAAAAGAAGGGCAAGGAAGATTATGATTCAAATGTTGCAGTAGCTAAGGGTGATGATGGGAGTGATGACGATGTGGCCATGAGTGCTCATGTCCCTTGGGAGAAGAGGTGGGGCGACATAGATCTGTATTTCTCTCGAACTGCAGATGGAGGGGCTAGGATCCTTGAGGTGCCCAAACTCTTGGATCATATACAATATACGGGAGTCCTTAATGATATTAGCAGGATGACTAGAGTCAGTTGGTAGGAGGGATGATGGAGCAGCAATGGCAGATCTAGGATGTTGAAGTATTGAGCAGTGCAGAGCAGAGGCACCAACAGTGTAGCAACAATGTAGAGGTTGATGGATTTCAACAGCACAGAGGCAATGCTTATGCAGTGTAAATAAGTAGCAATGCAAATATTTATAGGGTCAACATAGATTAGTAGCAGAGGGTGCTTCAGTATCAAGGTGCACTCATACTGAATTGTATGTCAATTATTTGGGTGATGTTTTTAGTTTCTTACTTCTCAGCAACTGAATTGCAGTGTAGCAGTTAGCAGTGGCAATGCTATGGGCAACATGATGCAAAATTTGAGAGGGAGATGGAGTACATATGAGGTGATGTCAGTGGCAGTGACATGGGCAACAATACAGATAGAAATAGCGTAGTATATGAGGGGCAACAATTGAGCATCAACAACATAGAGGACTGATGTGGTGGATCATGGTAATGGTTCAGGTTGAAGTGTTGCCAGAGCATATTCTTCGCTAACAGGTAGTGTTGATTTTTTGGTAGAATTGAATGTGCTCTAACTCTGAAACTTTGTGGAGGGGATAGAACACATGAGATCTCCAAGACCTAGAAATCGTTCAGATAAATTCCACCCAGAGCTAATGTTATTCAAATAATTAACTATTTTAATGGAGACCATAAGTCTAACTTAGGGAAATTAAATTATTAAAGTGACTTAATTTAAACATGTGGGTGAGAATGTTCTAAGTGACGAGGATCAAGGCTTTTCTGATCTTAGCAGTTGATTAGAGATTATATCACGACCGTTGAATGTTCAACATGAAAAGTATTAAAGTAAGGCTTGGGGTCAGTTGGAGAAGACACACAGAGTGGCATCACTTGAGCTAAGTCGAAATTCTGGGGCGTAGTTTGCTGAGAATTTTCGAGTGAGCTTGGAGTGCAATGAGGGGAATTTCGGCAATGGTATTCCTTATCCAAGGCCAAGAATACAATAACAGAGAGGCAAATCAGCACCAAAGAGGAAACACAAGCCTAGGAGGGGTGACACAGGCCCAACCAGGCTCACGTAGAGCTAGCGCAGAGGCTCACGTAGGCCCAAAGGGGTGATGCAGACCTAGAGGAGCTGGCATGGAGCCATCAGACGCATCGTTGGGGTTTAAGTGGTCTATATCGAGCTCTTATTCAGCATATTGGAAAGGGTGATGCAACCACATTGATGGGTGACACAGTCTCAGCGCAGAGCTTCTTGGGGATTGTGTAGGCACCTGTGGGGTTCTTCATTTTGAGTTGAATCAGCCATAATATCTCTCTCCAGAGATAAAGGTACTTCTGACAGGATTTTCTCTATTGGGTAAACCACTATTGGTACCCTATTTTGTATTTAGAATCTGCATAATAATAGAAACCCTCAAGAGCTTCTGGATCCTTTTCTTGCATTGGGTTTTTCAAGGGATATTTTCTAAAAAATATTGTGTCCTTCGTTGAATGTGCTTATTTCTTCAGTAATTGATCTATATATTTTTGTATGAAACAGTGTATTTACTTCGATATTTTTCTTGTATGATTCAGAAAAATAACTTGCTAAGTTAATAAAACAAGTAGGAGAAGTAAATCAGATTACTGTTGTGGATTTATGTTTACTAAATTTAGAAATTTTCACAATTTCCTTATTCCAATAAATAGAAAAAATGTGAACAAGAACCCAAAGAAGAGTTAAGAGAAAGGCCAAAACGTGAGCCAAATAAAATTTAAAAAGGAACCCTCATATGGAAGACATAAGCCAAAGAAATGCACATATGCCAAACATAAGAAAAAGAGGAGATTAATTATCTTAAAAAATATGTATTTTCCATATTCTTAAGTCGGCTATACTGGTTAGCTTCCTACACATAGGTCAGCTCACTAAGAGCCATAAATGTTCAAAATCAAGAGGATCGAGCATAAATACATGTTAGGTAGCTACATACTCTACAAGGTATATTTGAACTTTGTTTCAAATTGAGGGTGTTCTATGTAAATACACTGTGGGCTTTGGATATCTACAGGCATGCATTTTGGGCTTCAGATATCCACTAATACATATTTGAATTCTGTGGCATCATTTGAGGGAAATTTGATGGTATACGAAAAAGGGCTGAACAAGGAGATAAGGAGGTTGAAGACAAAGAAGAGAGAGAAGTATAAGAATATCAAAATACTTATGAAGATTATCATTCTTGGAGGGCTCAGACCTCCTCCTAAAAAAAAGAAAAGGACCTAAGATCAATTCTCAAGAAGGCTCGGATCTGTCATCATTTGAAGGCTTAGATTCAGATTGAAGGAGGCTCATACCTAAAAAGAAAATGAGATCTATTCTGGAAGAATTATAGAAACTCGGACCTGAAGATTGTTGGAGCTCAGACCTATCAAGAAGACCTTTGTTTAGTTCACAGTGATACAATTGCAGCCCTACTTGGTGACACTTCTATTCAAATTAATATTCTAGTTGAAGATTCTTTGAGAGCGTATAATTGTAGGACGAGTGTGTGAAAATTCCTAGATCTTAGACCTGGAATCCCTACTACAACAAGCTGAACTACTTCTCCTACTTGTAAATCTGATTTAACAAGTTATTTAAATATTACTTCTTAAAATATCGAAGTAGTTACTAAATAAACCTTCACCCATTAAAATACATTTGTAAAAATATAAACCGAGCAAGAAAAATAACACACATACAGGACATCGTTATTTTTGGACTAACGTCCCCGGAAAAAACCCAATGCGGGAAAATTGGTGCAGTAGATATGAGGGTTTATATATTATGTAGTAATTTCCTGAATACAATCTGAGATGCCTTTCTGGCTATCCCTATAGAGAGTATGAATGACAAAGAAGCTGGTGAGATTACCTAACACACTGATATTGGAAGCTCGACTGACCAACAATCCCCGGATGGCAAGCCCTCCACTGCTCTTCCCAATCTTTGTGTTAGTTTTCATGGGGACTGCATGGCTTCTACGATCCTAGTATTTTGCTGGATGGATCTGACCCTTTGGCCCCTTCCGGCCTCACAACCTGGATTTTCGGCACTGGATCTGACTAATCCTTAGTTGAAACTTGATCCTCCTCTAGGCTACTGTGTAACCAATGCTAGCTCTGCACAGTCTTTTCATAGCTGCTACGCTGACACTGCTGGTACTGTTCTCTATCTTCTTTGCGATGTATTCTCTAACTCAGTAAAAACCTCCAACTGGAATTAGTTTTCCCCTCTCTGCAATCAAGAATCACTTAGATCGAAATTGTTGTCCGAGCACTTGCTCTGTCAAAAACTTCGATCACTAGATCCTTTCAGTGTGTCTTACAAATGACCCTCAAGTATTCCTTTATAATCTTCTCGTTCAGAAATCAATGACTTAGATTAGATCTGCAATCAACAGATAAGATTATATTAGATTTGATCTGCTTTTTCTAGAAGTTTCATCCACTGTTTACATTAATACTCATTAATTATTTTAATTTCCTAAGTTAGACTTAGGGTCCTTACTAAAAATAATTATTTTTTCTTATAAATTTTTTTTTGGGTGGAATTCCCCAAAAAAAAATTGGATTATTTGTAATGCATGTGTCTAAGCCTCTCCACAAAATTTGAGACTTAGGACACATCCGATGCTATGAAAAATAAACACTCCCTCTTATCGAGGAATCTGCTCTAACATATATGCCTAGCTGCATACTGCTTTGACTCTGAAGCATCTCCCTCTGCGCTGCTAATGTTTGACATGCTTCCCATCAACCTCTGCAATGCTACTACACTAAACTATTACTAACCCTGCCATGATCAACACTGTATCCGTACTGCAACTCTCTCTCAAATGTTGCATCTGCTGCTAGCACTACCACTGCTAACATTGCACTGCAACTCAGCGGTTGAGAGAAGCAAAATGAAAAAATCATCCACAAATTCTGAAAAAGTGTTCAGGATGCATCTCAGTGTTGAAAACACTGACTGCTACTAGCCTCTGCGCTGTCCCTCTGAGTGACTGCGTTGTTGCTGCTCCGCACTATGTCCCTCTGCATTGTTACAACTCTGCTCTGCACTACTCAGATGTTAACATTGCTAAACATTGCATCTGTCGTTTCTACACTCCTCTGCACCGAGTGAAAAATGCTCCAACCTACTACTGCTGATAATGGGCACCCATAGCAAGGTTATGGTCTGAGAGGTGGACTCCTCCAAGATCTTCCCAGCTTAAGTTCTTGTGAACTTACAGCTCAATGTCTCCCCATCTCCCCCCTAGAGATGCGTGAGCACTAATAACGTACTCATACTCATCGATATTCGCGGCTGCAACCTTTAGATCGTGCTTCTCTTCCTTGTTCTTTTGCCTCAAAGGACACTAGGAAGTGTAATGAACAAGTTCACCACACTTGAAGCACTTGATATTTGAGACGTATTTCTTACGTCTCTACTACTCCTGTCGCCCTTTGGATGCAAGGGCTATCTCTTCCTGCTCCTGCTTCCCCTTTAATCCACTACCACTACTACTGTCAAGTTTGCACTTGACCAAGTCTCTCCTTAGTTCTTCTTGCTGAAGAGCAGCCCACACCTCTTCTTAGCCTGGCAAGGTTTCCCTACCTAGGATACCCTAGACAAATACCTTTCAATCATTAGGGACTGCATTGAAATCCAATCTCACCATCATTGTAGGAGAAGGGGTATACCCCATGAATGCAAGTTGGTTGTGAATTTCTTGAAGTCTAGTCAGGAATGGAATAATGTGCTCCCATTTCCACATCTACGCCATCCTCATTTGTTGCTCCAAGTACATCTTCCATTGCTTGGAAGATCCATGATATACTGTGGCCAAGGCTGCCCACATCTTCCTGGAAATATCTTTGCTGGCTATATGGGACACTATGTGATCCTTCACTCCACCGAGGAGTAGCCTTTTCACCTTCGCCATATCATCCTTGTACCACTTCAATGGATCTGGATTTGCAGGGACAAATATTGTGCTATCCATGAAAATCTTGAGATCGTACTCGCCCAGAAGACAAGAGATCATTTCCTTCTAGATCATGTATTTGGAGGCTCCCTCCAACAGGTCCTGATCTCTAAGCCTGTGAGCTGCCATGGTCGTCAAGTATGGCAAATTTTCTCCTTTTCTTCCCCTTCTATGCAGCACTGGACAGAATTACACACTGCTTGTGGAGCTCATAGATCTCCTGCTCAGATCTGCTGCTCAAATATTGGAAAAACTGAAATTCCCCAGCTAGGAACTTTTCGAGAGAGAAAATTCCCTCACTGTGTTGCTTCTTCTTATTTCGACAACTTTTCACCTAACAAAATCAAGATCTACGTGCAAAAAATATGTCCCATCAACTTTTCGTTGAGGCTTTGCACTAATCCCTCTGGCTCAGAAAAATTCTGATTTGGAAGTATTACCTCTTTGTCGACTCACTTAGAGAGAGACCTTCCTGGATATTTCAGCCCTCTTGGCTTGGACTGCGCAATCCCTCTAGGGATTCGAATTGTTGCTTTGTGTAACTTTTAAAACTCTATCTCTACGCTGGATTTTCTCTTCCTGTTTCACAATAGACGCTCTAATACCATGTGAAAATTCCTAGATCCTAGATCTAGAATCCCTACTGCAACAAGTCGAACTACTTCTCCTACTTGTAATTCTGATTTAACATGTTATTTAAAGATTGCTTCTTAAAATATCGAATCAATTATTGAAGTAACCTTCACCCATTAAAATAAATTTTTGAAAACATAAACTGAGCAAGAAAAATAATACACATACTGGACATCGTTGTTTTTGGACTAATGTCCCTGGAAAAACCCAATGCGGAAAAACCAGTGGAACAAATCTAAGGGTTTATATATTATGCAGTAATTTTCTGAATACAATATGGGATGCCTTTCTGGCTATCCCTATAGAGAATATGACTATCAAATAAGTTGGTGATATTACCTCACACACTGATACTAGAAGCCCGATTGACCAACAAACCGCAGATGGCAAGCCCTCCACTGCTCTGCGCAGTCTCTGCGTCATTTTGTGTGGGGATTGCGTGGCTTTTGTGTTGTTGGTCTTCTGTTGGTTGGATCTGACCCTCTAGCCCCTTTTGATCTCACACCCCATCTTTCTAGCACTGGATCTGACTAATCCTCAGCTGAAACTTGATCCTCCTCTAGGCTACTGCGCATCCACTGTTGGCTTTGCGTAGCTGCTATGCTGCCACTACTGGTACTGCTCCCTGTCTTCTCCACGATGTATTCTCTAGCTCAGGAAAAACCTCCAACCGGAATTATTTTTCCCCTCTCTGCAATCAAGAATGACATAGATTGAAATTTTCATTCGAGCACTTGCTCCGTCTGAAAATTCGATCACTAGATCCTTTCAGCGTGTCTTACAAATGACCCTCAAGTATTCCTTTACAGTCTTCTCATTGAGAAATAAAGATTCGAGATTAGATCTCCAATCAATGGCTAAGATTATATTAGAATTGATATGCTTTTTCTAGAAGTTTCATCCATATTTTACATTAATACTCATTAATTATTTTAATTTCCTAAGTTAGACTTAGGGTCCTTATTATAATTAATTAATTTTTCTTATAAATTTTTTTCTGGGTGTAATTTCCCAAAACAATTTATGGGTTATCTATAATTCATGTGTCTAAGCCTCTCCACAAACTTTGAGACTTATATCACATCTGATGCTACCAAAAATCAACAGAGTGACACCTTCATATTGTAGTCTTGGACCTATTAACAATTGCAAGTGATCTTTCAGGATTTAACTCTGGATTACTATAATGACTTGATTGCAAGCTTACAGTTGTGCATAAACTCTTTAGACTTATGCCAAATAAAATTCGGATCAGTAGCTTCATCAATTTGGACCTGTGACATTATAAATAATTTGGTTTTGTAATAATTTAGATCAGTGATCTTGTAGAGGAACAAGGATATTAGTTCTAGCCCATAAATTAATATTTATTGCCTACAGTCACTACCTTTAGACTTAAGAACATTACAAATCTTGAAGGCACAATTTTTGAAGAAAATATTAGATTTATATCACATACCTTGAAGGCATAGTTTTTTTTTGGACTTGCACTGCAAACCTTGAATAATTGTGGTTTTGTCTTGCAAATCCTAAAGACTTTGATTGGAAAGTTGAAAGCCCAGTGTGACTTCGTTTTAAAGACTAGTAGCTTCCTATTTTGTGTATTTTTGGAGACATTTTAGGAATAAAAAGAAAGAGGATTTTGAATTCTATTCAAAGTTTTCTTAAAAAAACATTGAAGTGAAGTATTTTGAAGAGTTTCCTTGAAGTCATTTTGATAAAGCTTTGATGCAATGTTTGTGGCACTCTTGAGAAAGTCCTTTTGAGCCCTTTGGAGCAGCCTTAAGAATATATTTGAGGAAGACCTATTGAAGACATTTGTAGAAGTTGACTTGGATATGTAAGTGGGGACCTCATAATGAATTGATGGAAGTCCTCATGATGTGACCTTGAAGAATATTGCTTGAGTGACATGAAGAGTTGTGGAGATACTTTTTTGTGGATAAAAGTCATCATTAATGAACTTGTATATTGTTGAATACTTGTTGAAGAAACTATCAAGGCTGGTTGCAAAAGACATTGGAAGCCTTGAAGCCTAGAGGATAGAGGGGTCCTTAAGAAGATCAGTTTGGACCTTGTGTTAGTGGAGAGGGTTGAATCCCTAGAGGTTGGAGCCTCATAACGACAAGGTTGAATCTTTGTGGAAGATAGGGTTGGAGACTTATAAGGACCAAGTTGGAACTTGGAAGCATACATGTTGGAGCATGGTTAATTGAAGATTGGTGTCTTCATCTACGGTTGTATCCATAAACATTATTATACATGATTTATTGTAAATAAGAGGATTGGAGTCCTCATTATTTATGATAAATAAAATTATTTATTCTATATTGTTCATTTTGTGTTTTATCTAAGTGATATTAACCGGTAGAGTAACAATTGTAAAAGAAATATTGATTCACCCCCCTCTTGTTGAGAATTTGGTAGGACAAAGTTTAATTCAATTCTCTTACTCGATAATTTCTTGTGTTATACTTATTATTCTCCCATTACTTAAATCTTATCTTCATTAGCTTATTATGTATTTCATCAAGTCAATTATCAAAACACAAGAGACACATAATTTTGGCTCTTCAAGCCAAAGCCAAAACCTCTCCATCTTGGAGAGGAAAACCGAAAATAAATTCTTCTTTTAGATCTTCAATTGACAAGTACCATTACCCTAAACTAGACCTTTAACTTCAGTATGTCTCCCAGACCTAGTCACTGCACCACTAGTATCCTTATTATGACTTCTCTTTTCTACATTGTACTGCACTAACACTAGGGAGACTCGGTCCTTCTTTCATCAACCCCAATAATTTCCTTCTTATCCTTTCCTTTCGGCCTCCAAGAAGTTCCTTCTTTACCTACATTCTACACCTATGATACCCAGGATCGATCTCTTTCACTTGCTGGAATATCCCTCCTTAGCACTATGTATACTTCGATATTCTTTAGATATATGTTAACCCAAAACTGAGGCTTATATTGTCCTTATATACTTCCTTTCTTAGTTGTATAATCACCTTTATTTTGCACACTAGTTTGATCCTTCACATACCTTTACATCCTTATTTATTGTGGTATATTCCTCCCTCTTTACGCACTATAATCTGAAATATTATCACAGAATTTTAGTCCCAAAGACATGAGCCCTTATTCCAACGTTGTTCTTCTTTTTATCCTCTTCTGAAATGCTCTCTTTCTTCGCACTGCATTTAGACCTTTTTTTTCAAGCTTGATTTCAGAAATAATCTGAAAACTTGATGTCATATGAGGTCGTAGTCCCTCCTATTTATAAAGACTGTCTTCCATTAATTAGGCCGACATGACCTCTTGTGAGCTAGCCGACTTGATAAGGGGTATATCCATTACTTTTGAGCTGACTTTCTTGGAGAATTTAGACAAGGTCTGTGAAAATTTCTTAAACTTAAGAAACCCTACTATTAAATCTTGATTTACTTCTCCTACTTACATAAGTTTTTAATTTGAATATTCATAATTAACATCGAAGTAAATAAATTTAACAGCCTACACATAAAGATCATATACTGAATAACATGCTCATAGACGAAGTGCCACACAAGGATTTTCTGGACAAATGTCCCCAGAAAAACCAAATGTGAGAAAACTGGTGCTACTAGCTTTTGGAGGGTTTTTATTATTATGACGATTCTAAGTACAACAACCCTAGGCACCAAAAATAGTTAACTCGACAAAGAAATATAAATGGCAGCAATACCTATATCCTAGAGGCAAAAAAATATGTCTGATTCATACCCTCAAACAATATTTACAGAACTCAGCCACTTTCTGGCCTCTGGAAACTTCAGTGCTACTCTAAAGCCCTATGTGTCAGCCTGAATGTCCTGCGTCAGCCTCTACAATGCTCAGGAAGGGCCTGCATCACCCTAGAATGGGTTATGTTTCCCCTGCGCTGCCCTAACTAGGCCTGCGTCATCCTTGCTTGGCTCCTGCTGCCTCTGCGCTACCCCTGTTGGGCTCTTGGCTGGACTGCGTAGTTGTTTCCTCTACACTACTCTAGAATGCTCCTTCTCTGCCCTCATTGTACTCTTGGCTTGGGATTAAACCATCTCGCTTGCCAATACTACCCCTCGATGCAGCTAAAACACTTCTAAAATTCTTAGCAGACCATACCCTAGAATCTCAGCTTAGCTTCAATGCTTTTCCAGTGTGTGTGTCCTCCAATTGACCCGAGGCCCTTCTCTTATAATTTTCTCATTGAAACATCAATGATCATGATCTAATATCTAATCGACGGCTAAGATTAGAAGCTACTTGATCCATGCCACTTAATTCATTCTCATCACATGTTTAATTTAATTCACTTTAATATTTTAATTTTCCTAAGTTAGACTTAGGGTCCTTAATTAAAAAGATGAATTATTTGAATAAAAATTAAACCAAATGAAATTCCTATAAACGATTTTTGGGTCTTGGATGTCTCATGTACTCTAGCTCCTCCACAAATTTTGGGAGCTAGAGCACATTTGAGGCTACCCCAAAACCCCAAAATATCAACACTTCCTCTTAGCGAGGAATGTGCTCTAGCAATACACTTCACCCTGAAGTAATACTCTGATCTCCGGTATTGGTCTCTGCGTTGATTCTTGGCCTGCTACCGTACATCACTTCGTTGCTTCTTCTCTCTGTATTGCTTCTCGTGACTCTGCCAGTGTCACTGTTACATATGTACTGCAGCTCCCTCTCGAATTACTGCATCATGCTGCCAACTGCTGCACTGCAACTTAGTTTCTGAGAGTAAGAAATTGAAGGACCCCTACCCAATGACATACAAGTCAGTCGAGCTACATCTCATCACTGAATCTCCATAGGCTGTTGCTTTGCACTGTCCTCCTTAAGCCACTACACTGCTGCAGCTCTGCATTGTGTAAGCATGCCTCCTATGCATTTCCTCAACGATGTTGCTACTACGTTGCTGCTTCATATGCACTACATTTCTCCCTCTTCAGCATATCAGCCTTTGTATTTGATTCATATGTGATCTTTGCACCCACTGCTTCAGTAATTCCTTGCTACTGTCTTAAGGCTCCCATAGCATGGTTGTGATCTAAGAGTTGGGCTACTCAAGGATCCCACCACCACTCTGTAGCTGATATACAGATCAATATCGCCCCACCTCCATGGTTCATGATCGCTCATGGATAGGTCATCGTCGGAGCCATCGTTTGCTACAACCTTGGAACTAAAAGCTTCCTTGTCCTTCTTCCTTTGAGTGAAATTTCTAGGGAAGTGTCCAAGTTTGCCACATTGGAAACATTTGATCTTAGATATATCACACTTATGTTTCCCTTGCTTCTTCTTTGAAGTCAGGGCTACATCTTCCTCTTCCTACTTCTTCACCTTGCCCGCTCTGGTGATGGTCTGCCTCTTGGTCATTTGGCGGATCTCCTCTTGTCATAGGATAGCCCACATATTATCCTAGTTAGGAAGGTACACTCTGCCCAAAATACTTTGGACAAATTTTTCTCAGTCCTCTATGACTTCATTTAGAGCAATCCTCACCATGACATAATCCTCCAACTTGACCCCCATGCTAGTAAGATGATCCTGGATCGACTGCAATATGAATAGGAAAGGATCGATTTCCTCTCCCTTGGTCATCATAAATAGCCTCAATTGGTTCTCCAGAAGCATCTTCCTCTAGATGGACTTCCCCTAATACAATGTGGTTAAAAATTTCCACATCTCAATAGTTTTCTTCTTCTCGGCTATGTTTGGTACCACATGATATTTAACCCCATCCATGATGAAGTTCTTGGCATGTGTCGCTGCTTCATTATTCTTTGCCAGGGTTTCGCATTGGTTGGTGTATCCAAGACACTCTCTACATGCTCGCTCAAGTCATATGCCTCCAGGATTACCAGGATTTTGGCCTTCCAGATAGCAAAGTTGGATAGGCCATCCAACCTATCTTGATCACGCAATCCGTGTGGCACCATCTGCTCAGATCTACTCTATCGGAACAGATCTTCCTCTCCATGCTTCTCAACTGAAGCTCAGATCTAGGGTCCTTGGTGAAAAGGCACCCTCTACTCCCTCTGACAACTGATTCCCTCCTTGGAAATATTATGCCAAACACAATGAATCAGCTCTCTTCGATCACCCTACGATCGATCCTCAGATTTCTTTAGGAAATGAAATCTGTTGAGTAGTTGTTCTACTTGCGCTCTTTGTCAACTTAACTTAGGCTTAATTCTACACCGACAGAATATTCACCCCACCAGCAATTGTTGATGATCTGCAACTCAGCTTTTGGTTCACGGCACTCTGCACAACAATCAATTTCTAGACTGCGTCACCCTGGATGGCCTCTATGTGAGCAGACTGGCTCAGTGCAGCCTCTCTGCAATGTAGGCTCAATGCAGGGACTACGCAATGCAAGCTGCTCCTGCGACCCTCTGGAAGGCACTGCGATGTCTCTGCATCAGCCCCTGCGTGACTCTTGCTGCCTCTGCATCCTTCTGCTACTACGCTGCCCTTTCCGGTTTCTCTGTTGTTGCTGCTTCTTTCTGCAACACAAATTTCTTCAATTGTCTTACTGTAGATCCAGCTTGATCTGCAATCGCTCTGATGCCATATGAAAATTTCTTAAACTTTAGAAGCCCTACTGTTAAACCTTGATTTACTTCTCCTACTTAACATAATTTCTTAAGTTATTAATATGAATATTTAGAATTAACATCGAAGTAAATACAATTAACATCCTACAAATACAGATCAATTAATGAATAACATGCTCATAGACAAAGTGACACACAAAGATTTTTTGGACAAATGTCCCCAGAAAAACCCAATGCAGGAAAACCAGTGCTGCTAGCTTCGAGAGGTTTTTTATTATTAAGCAAATTATAACTAGAACAATCCTCAGAACAAAAACTGGTTAAAGAGACAGAGAAATATAAATGGCAGCAACACCTCTACCCCGGAGACAAAAAAAATGATTGATTCACACCCTCAAACATGATTTATAGAACTCAGCCCCTTTCCAGCCTTTGGAAACCCCAGCGCTACTTTGAAGCCCTCTACGTCAGCCTCTGCACTTCTCAAGAAGGGCTTGTGTCACCCTAGAAGGGGTTACGATGCCCCTGACCTACCCTAACTGGGCCTGTGTCAACCTTGCTTGGCTCCTACTGGCTCTGCGCTGCCCCTGTTGGGCTCTTAGCTGGACTGCGTAGCTGTTGCCTCTATGCTACTTTGAAATGATCCTTCTCTACCCTCGTTGCACTCTTGGAATAGGATCAAATCATCCCACTTTCCAATATTTCCCTTTACTCTAGCTGGCACACTTATGAAATTCTTAGCAAACCATGCCCTAGAATATTAGCTTAGCTTCAATGCTCTGCCAATGTGTGTGTCCTCCAACTGACCCTAAGCCCTTCTATTATACTTTTCTCATTGAAGCATCAAAGTTCATGATGTAATCTCTAATCAACAGCTAAGATTAGAAGGTGCTTGATCTGCGTCACTTAAGTCATTCTCATCACATGTTTAATTTAATTCACTTTAATCTTTTAATTTTCCTAAGTTAGAATTAGGGTCCTTAATTAAAAATATTAATTATTTGAATAAAACTTAAACCATATGGAATTATTCTAAATGATTTTTGGGTCTTGGATATCTCATTACTCTAGCTCCTCCACAAATTTTGGGAGCTAGAGCACATCTGATGCTGCCCCAACACCCCAAAATATCAAGAATGTCTTGAGGCATACCTTTTACATCAATAATTGTCTTTACAAGTGTAACAACACTTCATAAACATGTCTCTGAATTATACATTTATGACAAGATGAAAAACCCTCAAAAGACATCAAGAAGAAGTTTTTGACCTATAATGAAAACTACTTGCTCATGAAACCCATGAGTCAAGCTTTAAAAAATACATTTTATTATCTTTGTCTTCTTCATTACATAAATGCATAATTACATAGTCATTATAAATACCGATCCTAGTTACACTTTCCAACACTCCCTCTTAACTAGGGATGTATTCATAATGGTACATGGTCACTTTCAATCTGAAGAATCTAATAAGAAGAATTTTGATTGGTAATCCATCTGTTATAACACCATATTAACCATTAGCATTTTCATCTTGCAAGGCCTTGACTAACAGCTCCATCTCTCCACGAGATCTTAGCTACAATGCTGGTGAGACAAATTATGGTTAGACACCCTCATCATTGTCTCTCTTGGATCATATCCCAACCAGGCTCACTTAGGATATGTCCATTAGGACTATTGTTAGGTCCCTATATTACTAGTATAGTCCCTTATTGTTGTTAGTGTAACCCCCTTATTGTTATTATTGTACCCCTGTAACCCCCATATTGTTATTATTGTGCCCTTAAATTATTATTGTTAGGTCGGCTAGGATTACATTGTGGCCCACTAGGATTACGTTGTGGCCCCATGGACTCCTATATATAGAAAGGAGGTTTCGTAATTTGTATCATCCAAGAATTATTTATTCATGTAATATATTGGAGGTTTCCCCCTCAAAGTGGCTTATTTCTAAGGCGTTGAAATCTCTTTTCTTCTATTTTTGGAGCTGGTTTCACAACATTTGGTATCAGAGCTTTGGATTCTAGGGTTTCGCTGCAGCAAACAGGTCATCATGGAATTTTTGCTAAAACGTTTTTTCTATGAAGGTTCAGAAGCTGAAATTTTTAGAGTGTGAAGCAGAAATCCTCAGGAACATCGTCGCAAAATTTCTGAGCTTGGTGCACTATATTTTTGGAGATATGATCTGTGGAAGTTAGGGATTTTTGCAGGCTCCTGAATTTCACTTAAAAAGGTCATCGCGGAATTTTCGTTATAACTTTTTTCTACAAAGGTTCATAAGCTGAAATTTTTAGAGCGCGAAGCTGAAATCTAGAGGAACATCATCAAAAAATTTCAGAGTTTGGTTCACAATATTTTTGGAGATATGATCTATGGAAGGTAGGTCTTTTTCAGGCTCCCAAATTTCATCTCAAAGAGGTGATCGTGGGACAATATTCATAACTCTCTCTCTGAGCATCAGATTGGAGTTCTATCAAAAGTGACTAGAAGTAAATAGAATGTAGTTTCTTGTCTATAAATTTCAGAGACAAAGGAGCAAACAGTGACACGTGGCAAGTCATACAAGTTCACTCTACTGAACCAGTCCATAATTAGGTCATTGTGAGAGATTGAACATAACTTTTCCTTGAAGAATCCAAATCAAGTTAGACCTGTGGA
Organism: Pinus albicaulis; assembly: GCA_034641835.2. Lineage (NCBI taxonomy): Eukaryota > Viridiplantae > Streptophyta > Pinopsida > Pinales > Pinaceae > Pinus > Pinus albicaulis. Next base: position 340,549,668 of record CM076580.1, on the reverse strand, counting down.
ATTTGAAATATTATTCAGTGGAATACTACAAGGCTGAATTTCAGATATTGAGGATCTGCAAGTATAGAGATAAGTCAATTTCAATATCGAGCACTTCAAAAGCAAGTAAAAGGTGTGTATTTTTTTTTCCGAATTGCATAAGTCTTGTTTGAAGAATAAAATTGAATTGATTCCAAGGGAATATTGTAGAATAGATATCAGTATTAGATTCTAAAATGGCCCCTAAAAATAGTTCAACACCCATTAAGCCTTTATAAGGCTCTACTATGACTCATGAAGACGAAGAATGGCAACATGACATATCAAAATTACAAGAGCAAGTGCAACAAATTTCGCTCTTGCAAAGAGCAACAAAAAATGACATGGAAGTTTTTAAGAAAGGCGTGGAAACTAAGATGGATGGTTTGAAGAAAGGTGTGGAATCTAAGATGGATGGTTTGAAGAATGGCATGGAAGCTGGCATGGAATCTAAGATGGATGACATGGAAGCTAAGATGGAAAACATGAAGAATGATCTAAAAGAAGACATGGAAGGTTTGACAAAGTTGATACAAGAAATGTTTCCTAATGGTGAAAAGATAGTAGAGGAAACTCATGATGAGTGTCTACTCAACTTAGTGTTTCTAAATTGATGTCATAAATTGTCAACCAGGGCTAGTAAACTGTTGAAGTGAAGTGCACTATATGTGCCTAGGTATATTCTTCCTACTTCGTTGTGTTTAGTGTTTTTATAGTGTTTTTGGTTTTGTGTTTTTATGCTAAGAGGAAAAGAACTAAATTGTTGGCAAAGAGAAGTTATTGATCACACTAAAACAGAACAAAATCTACTCTAAACTATGAATGGCACCTAAGAACAGAAAATGCTAATCCACAGATTGTAAAACTGATAAGAAAAGTAACTCATAACATTAAACTCAGTCCAATTCTTTTCATTAGAGATATGCTAGAACAACTTGATAAAAGGATAAGTTTGATGTAATGAGGTTCTCTTTAGTAAACAACAACTTAAAATATCACAGAGAAAATCTCATCCATTGTTAGAAATTTGTTGGAACATTTTGAGAAAAGATTATCTGCAACATAGTAAGGAACCCTATGCTAAAATAACTTATGACACTAGAATTAACTCATTCCGCAACTCAAAATGTTACTATTAAGCCTCATTCAAGGGTTATAAATTTCTTGGAATAACTTTGGAAAAAGGTTGTTTGTAAAATTATGAGAAATTGCAGAATAGTCAAGAGCTCAAAATGATATAACTAATTCTTGTTCATATGATAATGATGTGTTAGAAGAAGTTAAGAACAAGAGCATCTTATAAAATAATGAGGTTTTTTAAAGTCTAATTAATAGGACTAGAATGCAATTAACTAATAAAACTGAAATGCAATGAACAGAACTGAACTAAAGTGCAATTAACTCAAGAGTACTACAGCTATATCCCATTCACGCATTAGTGATATATTGGAACAACTCATGAGAACAAGATTGACTGTAATATTCAATATAAGTAAATGACATAAGCATGATAAAAGAGGATAAACTCATAAAACTGCCTAAGTTAAGAACAAAACAGAGCTAAAGGTCACTTATCTAGAAAATATGCACAAAGCCTTTCGGACAGTAGGGGCCCTCTACCATCAGATTGGCACATGAATCCTTAACTCCTCAAAGTTGTTTAAGATCATGCATCAAAGTTTTACTTATTTCATTAAAGGAAAAAAACGCTCAGAAATAGAGTATCACAGTCTTTGAGAACTAACAACAAAACATCAACTAACTAACTGTTTCTCGGTTCACTGAGTTATTCTTATAAGAAAATACATAACTGTCACTGAGTAGAAATAGGCATAGGTGTCTTTTACAATCAAAATCGAACCAGAACTCTTGTTGAGGACTCGTATTTTTCTGAAGACACCTGCAGAGCCCTTATCCTTGTAGAAGTCTACTTCTTAGTTTTGGTTTTCTCCACGTGCATAACCACTTGCAGATTTTTGCTCAACCTTCGTGGAGGACAAGGAATGATGTAAGAGAGTTCTAGAATTTAACCATATGCGTTTTTCCCTCAAGTGACACCTGTAACCTATGTGAACATAAAGATGGCTGCGGAATATGCGACTAGCTACAGAATGGCTGCATTCTGTAGCTAAGTCTGATCAAAAATCACTATGACAACAAAACCACAAAAGTATAATAAGTCAGTCATTGCATGCATTCTTAAAGTGATTTTAATCATTCCTATCGATCTTATTAAGCCTATAGCTGATAAAGGACAATTGGAATGAAGTGAAATTTGGTGAAAGGAAAGGACATCTTTAGGGCTCAACATACCCCCACTGCAAAGCTTTTGCATGTCCTCATGCAATCAATCCATGTATTCTGAAACTTCTTCCAGGATGTCTAACTTCCTTTTTCTGCTTTGCTTGGTGTTCAATGGCATCCTAGGCTTCCTTATGACCAATTTTAACCTCAAATTTATAAGTTCCCTGCTCAACTTCTTATTTTTCTTCTTCAGCTTCTCACTAGCCTTGTACAATTTTTCCATTTGCAGAGAGAGAGTTGTGTTCATGTCACTTTTCAGTTTGACTTGTTCCCTTAAAATTTCATTTTCATTTTTTATATGCCTATTGATTACTTCCAATTCATATTTGTCTTTTCTCAGCACTTCAATTGAAGATTCTTGTGGGCTAGGAGTTCTCTCTCTGTTTTCTGAGTCTCTCTTTTCTAATGACTCAACATAATTATAGATATGTTGTTGGGTTGGGTCTACCTCCAGAGTTCTTCTATCAAGATCCTCTTCGTACTGGTACTCAGGAGATCTATCAATTGGTATCTCTTCATCTTCAATATCTATGATTCCTGTTTTCTTAACTCCTGTCTTCTTCAATATGCCTCTGAGCCTATGACTTCTTCTCAGTTTAGATGGTCCCTCACCTCTCTCCTTATCATAATTTCTTGTTATCTTTTCCTTTTTGAGTTGTTTCTTGATTTTGGCCAAATTTTCAGAGATAATCTCCTCACTGTCTTCTTGTATGGATTTATCAGTTTTAATTTCAACAGATTTGGCATCTTTTCCCCTCCTGCTCCTTCTTACAAGTTTTCCTTCAGATGGAGTTTCTTTAGGTTCTTCAAAATGATTCCTCAGGAGGAACTCATCCCAACTGTCTCCTACCTTTTTCAAGTGGTGCTCAATCATAATTTTAACTAGACCATGATGATATAAAGTGGTTTCTAAGAACTAAACCCATTTTTGGACATTAGAAGCCATCCTCTTTAGGCTATGGAGTAAGAAAAAGGGTAAATTTATCTCTTCATCTAGGAAATTCATCATAAGTCGAATGTGATAAACATATAGGGTGCCAAACCTTCCTTCACAAGTTATAAAATTTTGCAGAATTAGCAACATATTTCGCCATTTATTCTTTAAGGCTGAACTAGGAATGCCTTTCTTGAAAATTGAAATATCCATACTTGGTGTTTTTAGCATCTGTCTCCATGCTTCATTGTGAAATTATTTATTTTTGAACCATCGTTCACCTTTCCTTGGTAACTCTGCTGCTTCTTCTATGAAGGATTCTGTGATAATGAACTTGACATCACCTATTTCAACTTCTGACCCGTTGAATGACCGGGCAAATGACTTAGTGACCTCCTTATGAAATCCATTGAACTTCTCCAAACACTGTAGCCATCCAAATTGCTGTAACATCTCTTTAATTTGTGGGTAACCTTCTAGATATTTGGTTCCAACTGGTTCGTACCTTACAATAAGTCCCATGGCTTCTTCTCCTCAACTTCAATTTACTGCTCTGTTATTGCTCTCCTATTCAAGGTAAAAATGGCTGTAGAGGGTTGTTTTCACCTTAAAGATGACCTCTCTGTTTCTGCAGATAGGAATTGGCTACGGAAAAATGACATGAAGTGGATATGGGATGAGTGAAATACGATGAGGGTAAATCACACGAATAAATGAGTTTGAGAGTTGTCATGGAGTAAAAGACCGCGGAGAAGTCCCACGAGGATTTCAAAATCATCATTGAATATTTTGGGTTAGTGACGTGACCTAATAGGTCACTTCAAGTACTCACCGTTAAATTTTAATAAATGATGATTTGATATGGTGGAATGGAAGGGATTTGTCCAAGGACTTTATGATAGGCTTGATCAATACGAATAATCAAAATAACCTTATGAAACATACATATGACTTAACCATACTATATCTTTCATAATATGTTATCATAATAATTTCACAATTTTACCTTAGTCCTTCTTTTGATTTTTGTTGTTTTAATATGCTTTGTATTTCCTTTGAAAATCATTGATCTTTCAATATTCATAATCCCTTTGATTTTTCTTGTTGAAATAGGTGTGCAGGATCAGTTTGCTGTTGAATAAGTGGTTGCTGGATAGTTGGCTGCAGAATGTCTGGCTGCAGAATATACCTATAAAAACTTTGAGATATGGAATGGAATGATTTGAAATATGGATGGAATGAAGTATGAAATAAAGTGGATCATGAAATATAGTGGAATGAAACATGAATGAAGTGAAATATGATGGAATGAAATGAATCATAAATGTGGAGTGGAATGAAATATGAAAAGTGGCCTGCAACTTATGATTTGTAATATTCAATTGCAGAAAAGGATCAATTTTGAAAATCTGAAATGAAAATGAGATGGATCATGAAATGGATTGAATGAAGTATGGATGAATGGAGTGAATGAAATATGAATGAAGTGAGATATGACAAAGTGAAATGGTTCATAAGTGGAATGTGATATGTGAAGTGAGCCTGCATTTATGATTTTATGATAGTTGTTTGCAGGAAAAGAACAATTTTGAAAAGCTAAAGTGTCAGAAGGATTTTGATTTTCACCTTATCTTTTCTGTATAAACATGCTAATCAATGATTAGTTTTCATGTTTATACTTTTTTATTTATTTATTTTTATTTTAGCATCTGATTTCAGAAAACACAATTAAGTTGATGAAGAAGAAGGATTCTTCTTCATTAACTTCACATCACTGTTCTCTTGGAATCTCTTGACAAATTCTTCTCTTGAAAGTGGCTTATGATACAGTTTCAATCTATGACCATTCACAAGAAAAGTGACCTTATCTTCATCTATTGTCCTGATTTTATTGCTCCATTGTAAAAAAATTTCACTATTTCATATGGCCCAAGCCAATGTGTTTGGAATTTACCTTGGAAATCTTTGAACTTTGAATCAAACAAGAGGGCCCAGTAACCTTCTTTGAATTTCTTTTCCTCAATGTATTTATCATGCCATATAGTCCTTTGCTGTTGGACTATATTTGTTCTCTGGACTGCATCCTGTCTGATCTCATCCAATTCATTAATCTGCTCCAATCTGTGCTTTTGTGCTTCTGTTAGATCAAGTCCTAGCTGGACTACCATTTTAAAAGTTTGAATTTGAAACTCTATGGGAAACAAGACTTGTTTTCCATAAACAAGTTCATAAGGGGTATGACCTGTTGTGCTTCTCCATGTAGTTCTATAGGCCCACAAGGCTTCAGGAAGCCTGTCTGCCCAATCTCTTCTATGTAAATGAACAGTCTTTGTTAGGATCCCTTCAATGACCTTATTAGTAGATTTCACTTGGCCATTTGCTTGTGGATGATAGGGAGTAGATTTTCTGTGTCTGATTTTGTACCTCTCCACCATTTGTTCCACTAGCTTTGATGTGAATTGAGCTCCTTGATCTGTAACAATTTCTCTTGGGACACCAAAACGAGTAAAAATATCCTCAAAAAAAAAATTAACTATAGATGCTTCAATAGCAGAAAGTAATGGCTTGGCCTCTACCCATTTTGTAACATAATCAGTGCAAACTAATATATATATTTTTTTGTCTTTATGGAGGACTAATAGGTCCTACAAAATCTAAAGCCCATTTTTCAAAAGGTTCAATATGTACCTGAGGCTGCAATGGCATCTCACCTGAAGGAGAAGGTTTCCCTACCCTTTGGCAGCTGTCACACCTTTTGACATACTCTTTAGCATCTTTAAAAAGGGATGGCCAATAGTATTCTAAATGAAGGATCTTATAAGCTGTCCTTTTATCAGCAAAGTGTCCACCATAAGGTTCATCATGACATGCCTTGAGAATCTCAAGCATCTCATCTTCTCGAACACATCTCCTAATGATAAAGTATAGACCTATTTTGTATAACTCATTAGCAACCCATGAATATTTTGCACTGTCATAAATGATCTTTCTTTTGTCTCTTGCATTCATTATTGAAGGAAATTTCCCTGAAACTAGATAATTAGCAATGTCAGCAAACCAAGGAGTTTGAGTATAAATTGCAAAAAGATATTCATCAGGGAATTGATCTTCAACTGGAGTATTGTCTTTAATGTTTTGAAGTCTAGATAAGAAATCAGCTACAGTATTTTGTTTCCCAGGCCTATCTAAAATGGTGATGTTGAATTCCTGTAAAAGCAATAAACATCTTATGACTCTGCCATTAGTAATTGATTTGTTCATTAGATATTTAATTGCAGAGTGATCTGTGTGAACAAAAGTTTCATAGGCTGTTATATAGTGTCTGAATTTATTTATGGCATGAACAACAGTTAAGAACTCTTTTTCAGTTACAATATAATTTAACTCTGAAGGAGTCAAATTTTTACTTGTATAGTGGATCTCATAAGGAATCAGGTCTTTTTGTCCCAATACAGCTCCTAAAGTTGTATTTGAGGCATCTATTGAAATATGAAAAGGTAATTTCCAGTTAGGTCCCCTTAAAATAGGTGCTTCAGAGATTTTTGTTTTTAGGGTCTCAAAGGCTAACTAGCAATCAGGATTCCACTTGAATTCACAGTCCTTGGTGAGTAATTTGAAAAGTGGAGATGCTATCTTGGTGAATTTTTCTATAAACCTTCGATAATATCCTGTAAATCCTAGAAAAATCCTAACATATTTTTGACAACTTGGAACAGATAAGTTAGAGATGACTTCAACTTTTGACTCATCAACTCTAATCCCATCCCCTGAAATGTGATGCCCCAAAACAATTCCTTCAATAAACATCATAAAACACTTCTCATGACTTAGTGAAAGATTTGCTTCTTTACATCTCTTTAAAACTTTTTCCAAGTTTGCTAAGGCTTCTTCAAATGTGTTTCCATAGACTATGAAATCATCCATATATACCTCTACACAATCATGTATTAGATCTAAAAATATTCCTAGTACCGCCCTTTGAAATGTTGCAGGTGCATTGCATAGTCCAAATGGCAATACTCGGTAAGCATAGGTACCTCAAGGACAGGTAAATGTGGTTTTGTCTTGATCTTCAAGTGCTACTTGAATTTGATTATAACCACTAAACCCATCTAAAAATGAGAAGTACTTTTTTCCAGCTAATGTATCTAACACTTCATCTATGAAAGGTAGGGGAAAATGATCTTTAAGAGTAGCTTTGTTTAATTCCCGGTAGTCAATACATACCTTCCATTTACCATTTTTCTTTGGCAAAATTAGCAAAGGAGAAACCCACTAACTATCTGAAATGGGATAGATAAAGTTGACATTTAACAATTTCTGCAATTCTTCTTTAACAATATCCCTAAGGTTTGGATTCATCCGTCTCTGAGGTTGTCTGATTGGTTTACATTTTTCCTCTATGTAGATGTGATGAGTGCAAGTCCTAGGGCTTATCCCTTCCATATCAGTGTACTCCCATAAATATGCAAAAGAATGTCTCTGTAATATCTTGACTAGCTTTTCTTGTTGAGATTTCTCTAGGTTCTTGTTTACGTTTAAAGTTTTATCTGGAAATATCTCAATTGTAGAGCTGCCAAATTTATCCATGGAGTAAAGAGACATCTGTCTTGATGATAAAAACTCAATGTTGGATTCTTCTTGAAATTGTTCATGCTTGTATTCCGAAGAGGATTCAAAATTTTCTAAGGTATTTAGAATCTGGCTATCTTCACTAATTTCTAAAATTGTGAAGAGAGGTTGTATGTCTTCTTCATCCTCAATCCATTGAGTATCATCTAATTCTGTAATTGTTTTTGCTGGAGGATACAAGGTAAATTTCTTGGTTGAACTACCATTAGAGATGTACATATCACTGGATCTACAACTAATGAAAGCATCAGCTGTAGCTAACCAAGGTCTTCCTAATATAATAGGATGCCCTCCTAGATTATTTTTAGGAGTTAGGATCATAAAATCCACAGGATACTCCCAAGAATCTAGGGACACTGGAATGTCTTTTATTACCCCATCAGGTTTGATCATAGATCTGTCTGCTAAATGTAATAATGTGGGTGTAAAAATAAGATTAGGAAGTTTTAGTTTATCCATGATTTTTCTACTCATGATATTGATTGCTGCTCCTAAATCAATAAGTGTGTTTTGGATCTCAATTCCATTGATGTGTATTTTAACAACTGAATTTCCTGGGTCTAGATACTTTGGAATAACAATCTTACTGATCCGTATTTATGCAGGAACGCAACAGAATAAACACATAACCATAAATGCAGAGATGCAGTGGAAATAACACTTCATTTCATTAATATCAAAGAACTGAAATTTTCTTACAGACAGAATGGAAATAAAACTAGCTAGGGCACTGGTAGCTATCTCTGAGAAGAGATGTGGCGGCTACAGGCCTCTGAACTGAGTTACAATGAGGCTCGAGGGCCTATTTATTATTGAGAAACAATGGAGAACCCTAAAAATCCCAAAAACCTAACCCTAGGAGATGAAGCGCCAAAACTATGGGCCCCATTTGGGTAAATTGGTGTTTCAACTTCCCAGGGACGTAACTTTGGCATACTATCTCCGTTTGACGCACATGATACATCATTAGAAAGCTTTATTCGAGGACTACAACTTTTGAGGCAAATTTGATGATCAAATTTGCTAGTAAAACGATGCCCAAAAAATTTCGTTTAGGGCCTCAAAACGGCTCCGGAAGTTCAGGATCCGAAAAACTGCTAAAAATAGTAAGTTATGCCGAAACTAAAAAACTGAAAGAGACAATGGTGGGGGGCCAAGTGGAATAGGTGGGTGGCCACCAATATCCACCTGGATCATTCCTCCCCCTTAGGAAGCAATGGTCCCCATTGCGTTAAGTTCCTCCATGAGATGAGGAAATTTCTGCTGAACTTGGTCCCTGGTGAACCACTTTCCTTGGTGCAGGAGTTGGCCAGCTTTGACAACCCGATACGGTTGGATCCTCTGTTGGCGAGTGTTCTTAATTTGCATGTCCATGATACAATCTGTGGTGGCCTGTTCCATGCAGTCTGGGTTTAACTCTGTTGGTGTGAGTTGTTCTGCAATGTCCGAAGTGTCCAGTAGAAGTGGGAAGTAAGGACGAAGGCGATCCACATTGAAGACTGGGTGCAGACCAAGGAATGGTGGAATACTAAGCTCAAAAGCATTGTTCCCTACAGCCTTGGTGATGGTGTACGGCCCGTATCGGAGCGGGCGAAGCTTCCGGTGAGGGCCAGTGAGGCACTCCTTCTGCAAATGCAGCCATACTTTGTCGCCCACCTGGAAGTTGTGTGGCACCCGGTGTTGATCATGGCGCTGCTTGTACTTCGCATTGGCTCTGTCCAATATATCATGAACTTGTTGGCGGATGTGTTGAATGCGCTCGATGAAGCTACTTGCTTTGTCAACTTCAGACTGGACATGAGCTGAATTGGCCTGAGCAGCTGCAAATGGCATGGCTACGTCAATGGGACATAGTGGCTGGAATCCCAAGCCCACCTGAAAGGGGCTATGGCTGATTGAACTGTGGAGAGCCCGATTATAACTATGTTTTACATAGGGGAGGCTCTCGTCCCATGTGCGTGGATGCTTTGAATTGTACATGCGCAGAATGTGTACAATCATTCTGTTGACGACCTCTGTCTGGCCATCTGTTTGGGGATGGAAATTTGTGGACTTGGTGAGCTTTGTGTCCAACATTGACCAGAGGCTGGACCAAAATGTGCTGAGGAACCTGCTATCTCGATCTGATATGATAGACTGTGGGATCCAAAAGTGCACCCACACTCGTTCAAAGAAGAGTTTAGCAGTGGCTTCTGCTGTGATATTCTTCTTACAGGCCGCCATGATGGCCATCTTCGAGAATCTATCAACGACCACGAAAACACAGTCATTTCCATTCTTAGTAGAAGGCAGGCCCGACATGTAATCCATGGAGATGGATTCCCATGGTCGACTGGGGGTAGGTAGTGGAGTATATAGGCCTTGCTTCTTGATGGTCGGTTTGGCAATGGCACAAGCAGTGCAGGATCTGATGTGCTTCTCGACATCCTTTCGAAGGTTCGGCAAATAGAAATACTTCTGTAGTATTGCTACTGTTTTCTCGACCCCGAAATGCCCAGCGACTCGACTGTAGTGTGCTTCCCATATCATCTTGGCACGCTCGCTTGAAGGAACACAAAGGTGTCCCAGGTGACATAAAAGTGCATCTTGGAGGTAAAAATTTGGAACTTGTGTGCCCCCCAAGAGTGCCTTGTAAGTCTGGCCGAATTCTGGGTCACTCTCATAGAGAAGAGGCCAATCAGAAGTCTCGTGCCCACAAGAGTTGAGCACGGTGGTGAGCGCCACGATCGGTGGTCGGCTGAGGCAGTCTGCAACATTATTAGTGCTACCCTTCTTGTACTTGATGTTCAAATGAAACTGTTGCAGATATGTGGACCACTTCTGATGGCGATCATTCTGCAACTTCCCTTGTGTCTGTATGAACTGCAGGGGCCGGTGGTCTGTGTGGATGATTGTTTCCTTCCCCAAAATGTAATGCTTCCATTGTCGACAGGCTTTCACAATGGAATACATTTCTTTTTCATAGGTGGGATACTTGCGAAATGTCTCAGACAATGTCTCACTGTGATATGCCACTAGATGTCCCTGTTAAGTAAGAACTGCCCCAATAGCATAGTCAGAGGCATTTGTCTCGATCTCAAACGACTGCTGCAAGTCTGGTAAGGTGAGCACTGGGGCAGAACAGAGGCGATTTTTCAATTCTTTGAACGCCTTCTGTTGAGGTTCCGACCAAAAGAATTTTTCTCTCGCTCCTCCTTTGGTGACTTGACTCGAGGGCCAAGTGATATGAGAGAATCCCAACACGAATCTACGGTAGAAATTAGCAAGACCCAGAAAGCTGCGAAGCTCTGTTATAGTAGTCGGGGCTGGCCAATCCCGAATGACTTGGATCTTGGCTGGATCCACATGCACCCCCTTTTCATCAATAATGTATCCCAGATATTGAACCTAGGTCATGCCAAACGTGCACTTCTCCAAATTGGCACACAACTTGTGTTGCCGCAGTGTTTGGAGGACTTGTCGGATGTGATGAAGGTGCTCTTCCCAAGTCTTGTTGAAGATCAGAATTTCATCCAAGTACACCACTACGAATGAGTTGGTGAATGGCCGCAAGATGTCGTCCATCATCCTCATGAAGGTTGCGGGAGCATTCGTCAACCCGAAAGGCATGACCAGCCATTCAAAAAGGCCTTCATTAGCTTTGAAGGCAGTCTTCCACACATCAGAGGGTTCAATTGGTACCTGGTGATACCCAGACTTCAGGTCGATCTTACTGAAATATTTTGCACCTTGGAGTTGGTCCGGAAGGTCATCAATCCGTGGGATTGGGTACCTATTCCGGACAGTGATCTTGTTCAGCGCCCGATAGTCAATACAGAGTCTCCACGTCCCATCCTTCTTCTGTACCAACACAATCGGGCTCCCATGGGGCAATGAACTTGGTCTGATGTGACCTTTCTGCAACAGCTCCTGAATCTGCCTCTTGATTTCATCATTTTCCAGAATAGAGCGTCGATAGATCGGTCCATTGGTATGGCACAGGCTTGTTCCGTGCTCCACTCCACGACCTTATCCATTTGTTGTTGTCGTGCGGAGGGGCCCTGTCTGGAGGTCGTGGCCACAGTCTTCTTCTTGCCCTGGGGGCGGATCATCAGGAAAACGAATTTCCTGGTTTGGGAAATGAGCTTACTACATTGTTTTGCAGTAACCAAAGAGATAGTCGTAGGAGGTGGTACCTCTGGTATCCTGTACAACTTATTTCCCAAAGTAATAATAACAGCACGAGGTCGAGACTCATACACAGCATGGCGCTTCCACAAGTATGGTTGTCCTAATAATACATCAGAAACATCAATAGGAGCAACGTCACATAATACCTCATCCGTGAAGGGCTTGATGCTATAGGGAAGGCGACACTGCCGGCTGGCGCGGAGATCTCGTCCTTGGTGAAGCCACCCGATGGTGTATGGATGTGGGTGAGCTGTGGTCGGCAAGCCCAACCGCTTCACGGCGTCTGCTGAAATGAGGTTCTTTTGGCTCCCATTGTCGACGATGAACTGTACAGGGGAGCCCTTTACCCACATCTGGGAGTGGAAGAGACGTTCCTCCTCCTCTGGATCTTCCGGTTCCTCCTTCTGGACCTTTGTAGTGGCAACAGTGGCGTTGGGCTCCGCATCAATAATCTGTTTTCCTTTTTCATTCCCCTTTTCAGGTTCTGATTCGGAGTCGGAGCATGCATCTGACTCAGAAGCCCTCATCTCGGCCACTAGCGACTGCTTGGCCCGACACTCACTTGTGTTGTGAGTGGAGCTCTTATGGAACTCACACCACTTTCCCATGTCCTTCTTTGGCTTTACGATGTTGTTCTTTTCTTGTGGCTTTGACGGGTTGTCTTTAGCCGCCATGCCTTGGCTCTGTCCTTTGTTCTGCGGTTTGGAAGAACCTTTTCCTTGCTTTTGATTCGCAGATCCAAAGTCTCGCTTCTTCTGTTTGAATTTCTGCTCAATCTTGGCAGCATACCGGTATGCCGTACCAAGCGAGGAGATGTCGAGGAACTCCATTTCCTCCTGAATGTATCTGTGCAGACAGCTGCGATACTTTGGCACCAAATGTTTCTCTGAATCTTTGATACCCAACTTTGTGCGCAGGGTATGGAACAGATTCGTCAGCTCGTGCACATCTTGATCCCTTTGTTGTCGCAGCGTGGTCCATTGTATGTACTTGTCCTCATAGATCCCCACGGGATAGTACTGTTCCTTGACGGCGTCTCGGAAAGAATTCCAAGTTGGTACGGCCGAGAACAGAGAGGGTTCTGTCTGGTCCTTGTTCTCACAGTAGGTTTCCCACCAGTCCTTAACATGGGGGGTAGCTTTGAGGAGTGCAAAAATAATCTTCTCCCGGTCTGAAAAGTCATGAGCAGAGAAATATCCTTCTAATAGATTCAACCATCTATCTACGGCATCTGCGTCTATTTGACCCTCAAATATGGGAATGTCAAAATTTACTTGTACCTTAAAGGGAGTCACAACTCCAGAGTGGCTACTGGATGCAGATGCGCCGCCGGTGGGCAGCCGTTGAAGGATCTGAGCAAAGTTATCCATCATCGCGTTCCTTTGTTTTTCGAGGGCCTCCTCGAGCAATATTTCGATAGGATCTCCTGCTCCCTCATCTTTCTTTTCGTCCCCCATGGGCGTCCGTCGAGGTTTGCGAGGCTGATCTTGCAAAGGTTCCACCAGATCAAGCCCTAGCTCCTTATACCCCGACCTCGTTGGGGACATGCAAAGAAGGATCGAGAAAAAGCAGACCGATTTGATACCACTGATCCGGATTTATGCAGGAACGCAACAGAATAAACACATAACCATAAATGCAGAGATGTAGCGGAAATAACACTTCATTTCATTAATATCAAAGAACTGAAATTTTCTTACAGACAGAATGGAAATAAAACTAGCTAGGGCACTGGTAGCTATCTCTGAGAAGAGATGTGGCAGCTACAGGCCTCTGAACTGCGTTACAATGAGGCTCGAGGGCCTTTTTATTATTGATAAACAATGGAGAACCCTAAACATCCCATAAACCTAACCCTAGGAGATGAAGCGCCAAAACTATGGGCCCCGTTTGGGTAAATTGGTGTTTCAACTTCCCAGGGACGTAACTTTGGCATACTATCTCCGTTTGACGCACATGATACATCATTAGAAAGCTCTATCCGAGGACTACAGCTTTCGAGACGAATTTGATGATCAAATTTGTTGGTGCTTTGATACCCAAAAAACGTCGTTTAGGGCCTCAAAATGGCTCCGGAAGTTCAGGACCCGAAAAACTGCTAAAAATAGTAAGTTATGCCGAAACTGAAAAACTGAAAGAGACAATGGTGGGGGGGCCAAGTGGAATAGGTGGGTGGCCACCAATATCCACTTGGATCACTTACCCATCATGATGTCTGCTATTTTTCCTGCCAGTTGAATTTTCTTTGTCTCTTTTATTCTTTTTCCTGTTTTTTTCATGCTCAACTCCTTTATTGTCTTTGCTAAGATTGGAATTTCCTTGATAGCTTGTAATAATGGGATCTTAATACAAACATTCCTTAGCACATCTAGGAAATCATAATTAGGCACCATAATTTGTTTTTCTACACCCCTATCAATTTGTAATCTTTTTGGAAAGGGAGGTGTAGAGGTGGATGTTGATGGTTGCTCTAATATAGGAGTTGAAATTATTGGTTCTTTTTGTTTTGATTTTTCAATGTTTGGGTCTTGAAAATATGTGTTATCTTCAAGAATTTTATTTACCCGTAGAGAATCTTCCTCAGAGTTTTTTTGCTCTTGTATGATTACAGAAGGTTTCTTCTTTTCAAGTATTCTTCCAGACCTAAGTTGAACATCATTAAGGTCTAAAGGAGTAATCAAATAGGTTGGGAACTGTTGGCCTTCTATCATGTATGTGTTCTAAGGATTTTTGTTGTTGGGGTTTGGTATGGGTTGGGCAGGTAACTGACTTTCTTTCTAAGGAAATGGTAATGGAAGTGGTGGATTTTGATGTTGTGGATTTTGAGGAGGATTTTGTTGAGGAGGGAAATTTGGATATGGTGAATAAGATGGTGGATATTGATAGTACTGAGAGTATCTTCCATAGGGATTTTGTGCTCCTTGTGTCCAAGTTTGAGATTGATTTTGGAATTGGGGCCAAGGTTGCTGCCAAGAATTCCAATTTGGTGGGGGTTGATTATACAGCTAATCATGGAATCCTTGTGTTTGAGGTCCCTGCCAAGGCCTCCTAGAGACAAAATTGAAAGATTCTGTGGAATTTGTAGGGGTTTCTTCTTGAAAGATAGCTTTAAGGCCAGGAAGTGAAGAGCAACTCTTGGTCTCATGTTTTTCTAAACAAATTACACAAGTATCTACTATTTTTGCATCCAAAGGGCACTCTCTCAAGGCATGCTTCTGTCTACATTTGGGACAAAAGATTTCTAAGGCATCAGATTCAACTTTCTGCTTGTTTTGTAACTTAAGGGTGTCTATTTGTTCACTAAGGCTCCCTAAAATATCAGATTTGAATTCATCAAGCATATGTCCTATTTCTGCCCTACTTACTGTCCTAGAAGCAGACTTACTTGCCCTTGCAAGAGCAGGGCCTCTTGGTCCTTTTACAATTTTAGATTTCCCTCTTGAAAGGTTGATACACAATTCAGCTATTTCAGGTAATGTGAGCTGAGATATATCCCCTTTTCCCATCATATTAAATATATCTAGCCATTCATCCCTAATTGTCTTCAACAAGAGAGCTTTCAAAGTATCTTGGTCTAAGTTTTCCATTTTTGCTCTCTTGATGTTATAGTTAAACCTTTCCAACAAATCTTCCATATTTTCATCCTCTTTTTGTAGCATTTTAAACACTTCCTCCTTATGGTTGAATAGCATACACTAATCCAAATACCTCTCTAGAAATGCATGTTTCATGTCTTCCCATGTCCTAATAGAACTGCTGATCAAACTCATAAACCATTTTAATGCTGCTCCTTTCAATGTTGAAGGGAATAGTTTAAGTTTTGGGAAATCTTGTAAGTAATCATAGGTTCTACATAGGACTTCAAATTCAAATAGGAAGGTTTCAGGATCTTCACTTTTGAGTCCATAAAAGTTTGGAAGGACAGAGGGTGAAATAATTTTCATAGTTGCATTGGTTTCTTCATCTACTATAGTAAACCCAAAAGAGCTTCCCATTTCCCTTATACCTCTTCCTCTGCCTCCTTATCCTTCTGCACCTCTACCTCCTTCTCCTCTACCTCTACCTCTACCCCCTCCAAATAGTGTATGTTCTCCATTAAATACTCCTCCTCCCCCTTCTTCTGCCATGGTTGATTCTCCTGTGGAAGTGGAAAAGTTTATGTCTCTAGCAGGGGTCCTTGAATCTTCTTCTAAGACAGGTTCAATGGATGAAGTGGAAGGTATTTATGGTGGAATATCTGATCTTAAGTCTTCTGGAAGTCTATGATCAGTAAAATATGGGATGTGGGTTTGAGTTGGAGGTGTGCTGCCTCTTGGTCTTGGTGGAACATGTGGTGTTCTAGGAATCAAGCTTCTGCTTCTTATAAATCTACCCCTTGAGTCTCTTTCTCTACGCATATCATTGTTTTTGGGAGGTAAGAAACAAGGCTACCTAGTTACACTTCCCCAAAAACGGCGCCAAAATGTCTACTCAACTTAGTGTTTCTAAATTGATGTCATAAATTGTCAACCAGGGATAGTAAACTGTTGAAGTGAAGTGCACTATATGTGCCTAGGTATCTTCTTCCTACTTCGTTGTGTTTAGTGTTTTTCTAGTGTTTTTGGTTTTGTGTTTTATTGCTAAGAGGAAAAGAACTAAATTGTTGGCAAAGAGAAGTTATTGATCACACTAAAACAGAACAAAATCTACTCTAAACTATGAATGGCACCTAAGAACAGAAAATACTAATCCACAGATTGTAAAACTGATAAGAAAAGTAACTCATAACATTAAAATCAGTCCAATTCATTTCATTAGAGGTATGTTAGAACAACTTGAGAAAAGGATAAGTTTGATGTAATGAGGTTCTCTTTAGTAAACAACAACTTAAAATATCACAGAGAAAATCTCATCCATTGTTAGAAATTTGTTGGAACATTTTGAGAAAAGATTATCTACAACATAGTAAGGAACCCTATGCTAAAATAACTTATGACACTAGAATTAACTCATTCTACAACTCAAAATGTTACTATTAAGCCTCATTCAAGGGTTAGAAATTTCTTGGAATAACTTTAGAAAAAGGCTGTTTGTAAAATTATGAGAAATTGCAGAACAATCAAGAGCTCAAAATGATATAACTAATTCTTGTTCATATGATAATGATGTGTTAGAAGAAGTTAAGAACAAGAGTAGCTTATAAAATAATGAGGGTTTTTAAAGTCTAATTAACGGGACTAGAATGAAATTAACTAATAAAACCGAAATGCAATGAACATAACTGAACTAAAGTGCAATTAACTCAAGAGTACTGCAGCTATATCTCATTCACGCATTAGTGATATATTGGAACAACTCATGAGAACAAGATTGACTGTAATATTCAATATAAGTAAATGACATAAGCATGATAAAAGAGGATAAACTCAGAAAACTGCCTAAGTTAAGAACAAAACAGAGCTAAAGGTCACTTATCTAGAAAATATGCACAAATCCTTTCGGATAGTAGGGGCCCTCTACCATCAGATTGGCACATGAATCCTTAACTCCTCAAATTTGTTTCAGATCATGCATCAAAGTTGTACTTCTTTCATTAAAGGAAAAAAACGCTCAGAAACAGAGTATCACAGTCTTTGAGAACTAACAACAAAACATCAACTAACTAACTGTTTCTCGGTTCACTGAGTTATTCTTATAAGAAAATACATAACTGTCATTGAGTAGAAATAGGCATAGGTGTCTTTTACAATCAAAATCGAACCAGAACTCCTGTTGAGGACTCGTATTTTGCTGAAGACACCTGCAGAGTCCTTATCCTTGTAGAAGTCTACTTCTTAGTTTTTGTTTTCTCCACGTGCATAACCACTTGCAGATTTTTTCTCAACCTTCGTGGAGGACAAGGAATGATGTAGGAGAGTTATAGAATTTAACCATATGCATTTTTCCCTCAAGTGACACCTGTAACCTGTGTGAACATAAATATGGCTGCGGAATATGCAACTAGCTATAGAATGGCTGCATTCTGTAGCTAAGTCTGATAAAAAATCACTATGACAACAAAACCACAAAAGTATAATAAGTCAGTCATTGCATGCATTATTAAAGTGATTTTAATCATTCCTATTGATCTTTTTAAGCCTATAGCTGATAAAGGACAATTGGAATGAAGTGAAATTTGGTGAAAGGAAAGGACATCTTTAGGGCTCAACAATGAGAACAAAATAAATGTTAATCGTGATTTCAGAAACTCTAATTTTGGAGGGAAGAACCACCATATTCCAAAAATGGATATGATGAAGTTTTATGGAAAGGATCCTGTAACATGGATACGACAGATGGAGAAATATTTTGATCTCAATAATGCGCAAAACACACAAAAGGTACGCATTGAAACTTTACATTTAGAACAAAATACATTTGTATGGTATCGATGGCTTTTCTCCCGTAAAAAAAATGTCACTTGGTCAATTTTTACGGAGGAAATGATAGCACATTATGAGGATACAAAGAGAAACACTTTCTTTAGCCAATTGGTAAGTCTCAAACAAAAGTTTTCAGTGGGGGAGAACATTGAGGACTTCCAAAAATTGAATATAAGGGTAACCGATATTCCAGAGGAACACAGGATTGATCTCTTCATAGGTACTTTAAAGGATAAAATCCAACATTAAGTTCGCGTTTCGGAACCTGATTCATTGGAGAAGGCATTTAGGTTGGCAAGAAAATTTGAATGTAAAATTATGGCGACAAGGAAGCCTACCACTCACTTCTATAAAGATGGAAGTGTTGCTACTCCTAGATTTCCACAACCTACAAGGTTGACACCACAAAAATTGGAAGAAAAAAAAGAAAAAGGGCTTTGCTACAGTTGTGATAGAAAATACACTAAAGGTCATAAGTGTGCTGAGAAGAAATTATTTTACATAGATTGTGAAGAGGAAGAATAAAATGAACAAGAAGAGGATATACACCAGAAACCAACCCAAGAAGAGGAAGAAATGAGTCCGACCATATCGTGTAATGCATTGGCAGGAATTACCACTCCTCAAACTCTCAAGATAGAAGGACATATCAAGAAGAAAAAGGTAATAGTGTTGATTGATTCAAGTAGTACCATAATTTTATTCATTGTAAGGTAGCCAAGGAATTGAATTGTTTCCTATACCCAGCACCAGAATGTCAAGTGATGGTTGCAAATGGAGGAACTATAAATTGCTCTGGAAAATGCCATAATATCAAGCTAACCATGGGGGAATATGTGTTGAAAAGTCCAATGCTTTCCATTCCTATGGGAGGTGCCGATGTTGTACTAGGAGTACAATGGTTACAATCTTTGGGGACGGTAGCTTTTAATTTTCAAGAACTTTTCTTGAAATTTTTTTCAGAAGGAAAGGAAGTCGAATTACGGGGTATTGCGGGGAAGCCAGGAAGGATAATAAGCTCTAATGTCATGACAAATCTTCTAAAGAAAGAAAAACGAGGCGTAATTGCACAATTATGCTCACTAGAAGTTCCAACATCAAAATCATCTATTCCTGCAAATCTCCAACAAGTATTGGAAAATCATTCCAAGGTGTTTGAAACTCCCAAAGGACTCCCACCTATTCGTGATCATGATCATGCTATTCATTTGATTCCAGGAAGTGTTCCTCCAAACATCAGGCCTTATAGATATCCTTATGTCCAAAAGAGCTAAATTGAACGTATGATTGTAGAAATGTTAGAGGCGGGTATAATTCAACCTAGTCAAAGTTCTTTCTCTGCTCCTGTAGTATTGGTACACAAGAAGGATGGATCATGGCGAATGTGTCCGGATTATAGGGAGCTCAATAAGCTCACCATTAAAGATAAATTTCCCATTCCTGTGATCAATGAATTATTGGATGAATTACATGGAGCAATTTATTTTACCAAGTTGGATCTTCGTTCAGGATATCATCAAATTAGAATGAAGACTGAAGATATTCCTAAAACAACATTTCGAACTCATGAGGGTCATTATGAATTTTTGGTCATGCCTTTTGGCCTTACCAATGCACCTTATACATTTCAAGGGTTGATGAATTCCATTTTCAAACCCTTCCTTAGAAAATTTGTGCTAGTATTTTTTGATGACATACTAATCTACAATAGGACTTGGAAGGATCATGTTCAACATGTTGATAGGGTGCTCAAACTATTGGAGGAGAAACAATTATATGAAAAAACATCCAAATGTTTCTTTGGAGTACAAGAGGTGGAATATCTGGGTCATATTGTATCTCACGAGGGTGTTAAAGTAGACCCTAACAAAATTAAAGCCATTAAGGAATGGAAAGTCCCTACAACCATAAAGCAGTTGCGAGGATTTCTCGGCTTAACAGGGTATTATCGCAAGTTTGTTAAGAATTATGGGAGAATAGCAGCACCTCTAACAACATTATTGAAGAAAGATGCATTTTCATGGACTCCTGAAGCAACTAAGGCCTTTGAACATCTTAAAGAGACAATGTGCCTAGCACCGGTCTTAGCTACGCCAGACTTCACAAAAACCTTTATTGTGGAATATGATGCCTCAGGAAATGGAATTGGTGTTGTTTTAATGCAAGAAGGAAGACCCATTGCTTTTGAAAGTCATCCAATCAAAGGAAAGTATTTACAGAAACCTATTTATGAGAAGGAAATGTTAGCAATACCGCATGCACTAAAGAAATGGAGAACTTACCTAATGGGAAGACACTTCAAGGTAAAAACTGATCATGATAGTCTTAAACACTTTTTGGAACAAAGACTATCTTCAGAAGAGCAGCAAAAATGGGTCACAAAGATGTTGGGTTATGACTTTGAAATAATCTACAAAAAAAGGAAGCTAAATGTTGTTGCAGATGCACTCTCAAGAAAGAATGAAGAGGTGGAAGCATTGCTTTGTGCCATTTCTATTATCCAACCAGATTGGATAACCGAAGCAAGAGATGAATGGAAGAAGGACGAAGAAGTGTGGACACTCATTCAAAAGTTGCAGCAAGATCCTAGTACACCTGATACATTTAGTTGGAAAAATGATTCCTTATTGTACAAAGATCGCTTATATCTTTGTAAGAATTCCCAACTAAAACAAACAATTGTTTTGGAATTTCACACTTCTCCTTTAGGAGGACACTCAGGATTTTTAAAAACTTACCATAGGGTGAAGAAAGAATTTTTTTGGGATGGCCTTAAATCTGATATTCAAAATTTTGTGGCGGAATGTTTGGTTTTCCAGCAGAACAAAGTTGAGACAATTAAGACCCTGGGTCTTCTACAACCTTTATCCATTCCAAGTCAACGTTGGGAGGAGATTTCAAAGGATTTTATCATAGGTTTACCTAAGTCTGAAGGAAAGAGTGTCATCATGGTGGTAGTTGATAGACTTACCAAGTATGCACACTTTTGTGCATTATCTCATCCATTTAAAGCAAGTACAGTTGCTACTACATTTATGGATAGAATTCAAAAGCTACATGGAAGCCCAAGGGTTATTGTGAGCGACAGAGATCCCATTTTTACCGGAAATTTTTGGACGGAGTTATTTTCTTGTTTGGGTACTCAATTAGCTCATAGCTCATCTTATCATCCTCAATCTGATGGTCAAACTGAGATAGTAAATAAATGTTTGGAAGTATATCTTCATTGTTTTGTATCTGATAAACAAACACAATGGGTCAAGCGGTTACCTCTCACTGAATGGTGGTATAACACTTCCTTCCATACTGCAGCAAAAATGACCTCATTTATGGAACTTTATGGATATCATCTACCATCCATCACATCATCTTTAAGATAAAATTCGAAGGTTCAAGCAGTGGAAGATCACATCGAGCATCAACAAGAATTTCTCCAACTCTTAAAGGATAACCTGAATTTGACACAAAATCAAATGAAACAACAGGCAGATCAACATCGTAGCAAGAGAAGTTTTGATGTAGGAGACTGGGTATTTTTACAGCTACAACCATACAAAAAAATGTCCCTCAAGCAAGCTAAGAAGGATAATAAATTATCGCCAAAGTACTATGGTCCTTATAAGGTGTTGCAAAATATTGGTACTATGGCATACAAATTGGAGCTTCCTGCTTCTTCACAAGTGCATCTAGTTTTCCATGTTTCATGCTTAAAGAAGGTTATAGGTGAAAATCTTCCAGTTCAAACAATATTTCCAGAACTTGATGAGGAAGGAAAAATCATATTGGAACCTGAAGCGGTCACGGAAACAAGAACTTGACAGCTACGAAATCGATCAATTTCAAAGTATCTCATTAAGTGGAAGAACTTACCAACTAAAGATTCTACATGGGAGGATGAGAATTTTATATAGAAGCACCCAAAGCTACTCAAGCGTTGAGGACAACACTTTTTTGAAGGAGAGGGGCATGTTAGGTCCCTATATTACTAGTATAGTCCCTTATTTTTGCTAGTGTAACCCCCTTATTGTTATTATTGTACCCCTGTATCCCCCATATTGTTATTATTGTGCCCTTAAATTATTATTGTTAGGTCAACTAGGATTACAGTGTGGCCCCACTAGGATTACATTGTGGCCCCATGGATTCCTATATATAGAAAGGAGGTTTTTTAATTTGTATCATCCAAGAATTGTTAATTCATGTATTGTATTGGAGTTTGCCCCTCGAAGTGTCTTATTTCTAAGGCGTTGATATCTCTTTTCTTCTATTTTTGGAGTTGGTTTCACAACAACTATTCTTACTATTGGATTCCCATTCCTCAAATAATATCGGTCCTTCCATGACTACTCTTATCAAAACTTCTTATCACATTCTCAAAGAGTATTAGATGCTAGATGATTACCCAATCCTCCATTCTGTCTCCCAGAATGATGTGTCTATATCTCCCTCTCAACTAGGGAGGATCTATTCACGATTCGTCTACATTCTTGTTCATGGAATGCACTAAGACTTATGGTTGTTAGTCTCGGTCTATTGCATGAAACATGAGATATAAAAACACAAATATCACTCCCTCTTAACTAGGGATGATCAATCCATTCCAAAAATGAATGTACTTAAGCATTATTCTTGTCTTAAGTAAGAAACTCGTTATCAAGCTCCCTCTTAATCAGGGAACTACAAAGGCAATGATTAAAAACATTCAGCTGCTCATGAAGTACTCCTTCTGTTGATGTCATGAATTGAGGAGCCTTCAGTTTTGGGATCTCTTCTTAGGTCACAGATCATCCATCATTTTTATCTAAGAGCCATGTCTTCTATCAGAAAGTGATTCATCAATCTTCTCATCTGGTCTAGCTTCATGTTATGTTGATTTCTTTCGAACCATATAGCTTCTAAGGATATTTCATCCTTCGATATGGTTATCAACTTGTGGAAGTCATCTACTTCCATTTGGTAGCCCTACATAAGCTCATCATATGTTATTCAATTATAAATATGAATAATTTAAATCAAAAGTTACCTTAGTGATGATCTTTCACCATGACATCTTCTTGTAGGCATCAACATCCTTTCTTTATAGGTTGACACATCTCCTAAAAATATGCATTGTCAAGGGTATCCATCCTTTACATACTTCTATTAGAGTCTACATATCTTCCCAGGAGATTTTATAGTCAATTATTCTTGGCTTCCTTGGATGTTGACTGCATCTTTTCACAATTACACTTTTTCGCGATCTCTTCCTTTCTCTTCCACACAATTTTATTTTATTCCCACGAACTTCTAATGTGCAGCTCCTTGATATTATATAATCACCTCATATTCCATATGAGGACATATAATGTTGATTTCATCTGGTGTGGAACATGTCCGTTGAAAATATGTGTGTCGAAAGAGTTCTTGCTTTTTTTTATCATACTTCTTCTATCTGCTACCATATGACCTGTATATATGTGTGTGTGTGTGTGTGTGCCTCATTTCTTTTCTTTGAGTCATCCTACAACATATTTCCTTGGAGTGAAGATTTTTTATTCCCTTGCTCTTCTTCATCAACATGTCATCATTTTTAATCCTATAATTTTGAAAGTTAAGAAATTTTCAAGGAAACCTATTGCTTTATTTCTAACCAGTGAGTCCAAAGAGGACTCTATTAGAAAATGTTAGCATATGTCTCCTTATTGATTATTGAATGATGACCTTTATCTTGATGACTACCTTCTATAAACGTTGTTTTCTCAGTGAGGTTCCCAGGAGCCTCTTGTAGCATAGATATCACATATGTGTTACATACATCCTCCTACAACGAGTGTTCCTCCTTCAATTCTTCCATCATGATGCCAATCTTGTAGTGATGCATTTATCTATATACTATGCTTCCTAAAAACCTGATAGATACCTCTTAAAGAGGAAGCTGTTATTAATTATAATAGAGATATTTCGCTTCTTTCTTAGGCTTCTTTGAATATGGTTATTCTATTTTTTTTATTATATGGGCTTCTTCCTTTTTTTCCTTATTATATTTGGGACAATCTTTCCATAGTATCATATATTATCCATGTTTCATCTTTTCTTCTTCAGGACCAAACTTATTGAATCTTCCCTACCTCCTTAATATGGTAGCATAGGCTTGATTCTCTTTATTTGATCCTATATCCACTTTAGCTTTTAACCTTGTCTCTTTTAATTCTTACAAAGACCATAGATTCTGGAATAGTGTTGCTTCTTCTTTTTCATAAATGCTTAGAGTGAATTTTTCCCATTCCTCTGGAAGAGCATTCAACACCATTGTAGTTATTTCTCTATCATACATTTATTCTCCCAATTCCTACAATTTATCTTGTATTTAGGAAATATTTATGAAGTTATTTCCTCCTCTCTAGACATCTCCAACGTGTATAGTTCTTGTCTTAGAGATATTACTTCCCTTGCAGTACTTACCAAGAATGGATCCACCAATTTTTCATATATTTATTTTGAAGATTATATTTTGATACATAAGTAATGAGAGAGTTCTTAATGGATTCTATAAGAATCATTTCGACTCTTATGTCTCCCTTCATGTATTTGGCATGACTTCATTTTCATTTTTCTTCCATGCAAGAAAGTTTTAAACCCTAGCCAGTTTTTTGCTTTATTTTCAAAAATACATTTTGATAGATTCATATGAAGTCATAAATATACTTACTTGAGTAGATTCTTTTCTTCTTCTTCCTTGTTGATGATGATGTAGATAGAATCTCCCTCTTAGATTAACTCTTTTCAAGAGTGGTGTAGAGCGGTAGATCACCTTGGATCCTTAATGATGATGATGATCAAGGATGATGACTTTAGCAAGGTGGCTTAATGATGTCTCCAAAAATGTTGATTTGACTTCAACACCAAATAGTTGTTGATGGTGATGGCTTATACATGGTGTCCTTCTTGATGTATAGGTCCTTGATCTTCTTGAGATGGATTTTCCAAAAATTGCCTCTTAGAACTGAAGCTTGACTCTTCAATGAAGATCTATGACTTTTGCTTTATAAAAACTGATTCTTTATCTCTTTTTACTTGAGTGTCTTCTTGCCAAACAACCCTTTTTTTCACCTTATCTCTGATTCCATGTTGATAATTTGGTAAGGCAAAGTTTAATTCAATTCTCTTACTTGATAATTGCTTTTTTTATACTTGTTATGATCCCATTACTTATATATTATCTTCATTAGCTTATTATGTTTTTCATCAAGTCAATTATCAAAACACAAGAGACACAAAATTTTGGCTCTTCAAGCCAAGGCCAAAACCTCTCCCTCTTGGAGAGGAAAACCCGAAAGAAATTATTCTTATAGATTTTCACTTGAAAATCACCATTACCCTGACCTAGACCTTTGACTTCGGTATGCCTCCAAGACCTTGTCACTACTCCACTAGTCTCCTTATGATGACTTCTCTTTTTTGCACTGTACTGCACTAACATTAGGGAGACTTTGTCCCTCTTTCAGCAGACCCAATAATGTGCTTCTTATCCTTTCCTTTCGGCCTCCAATAAGTTACTTCTCGACCTACTTTCTGCACCTATGATACCCAATATTGAGCTCTTGAACTTGATGGAATATCCGTCATTAACGTTGTGTAGGTTTCGATCTTCTTCAGATATATGTTAACCCAAAACTGAGGCTTGTATTGTCCTTATAGTCTTCCTTTATTAGTTGTATAGTCACCTTTATTTTTCACACTAGTTTGATCCTTCACATATCTTTACATCCTTATTTATTTTGGTATATTCTTCCCTCTTTATGCATTGCAATCTGCAGTACTATCACAAAGTTTTAGTCCCAAAGACAAAAGCCCTTATTCCAACGATGTTCTTCTTTTTATCCTCTTTTGAAATGCTCCCTTTCTTTGCACTGAATTTAGACCGTTTCTTTGTGCTTGATTTCAGAACTAATCTGAAAAATTGATGTCATATGAGGCTGCAATCCCTCCTATTTATAGATTATGTCTTCCTTTTGTTAGTCCAGCATGACCTCTTGTGAGTAGGCCAACTTGATAAATTGTATATCCATTACTTTTGAGCCAAATTTCTTGGATCATTTAGACAAGGTCTTGAGGCATGTCTTTTGCATCAATAATTGTCTTTGCAAGTGTAACAACACTTCATAAACATGACTCTGAATTATACATTTATGAAAATATGGCAAACCCCTTAAAGACATCAAGAAGAAGTATTTGACCTATAATAAAAACTACTTGCTCATCAAACCCATGAGTCAAGCTTTACAAAATACATTTTATTATATTTTTCTTCTTCATTACATAAATTCATAATTACATAGTCATTATGAATAACGATCCTATTTACACTTTCCAACACCTCTCAGTATTTATAACAATTGGTATCAGAGCCAATACCTTCACTCATAGCCTAACAGATTGAAGGTAGATCCTTAGAACAAAAATGGAAAAATTAAGGAAGAAGACTTGTAAAATCTTCAAAGGTGTCACCTCCTCAGTGGATAATTATATTGGGAAAGCTCTATTGTTCAATGGAAACTTTGAAATATGGAAGGCAAGAATCAATAATTTCTTAATGGCTCAAGGTTTTGAATTATGGGAGTTAGTGGTTATTGGAAGCACAATGGAAGAAGAAGACTCCAAGGAACATAATAAAATAGCTATTAAAGCTATCTTCAGTGGCCTACCAAATCCTATAAAGGTCAAAGTGGGTAAATGTTCATCAACAAAATAGATTTGGGAAAAAATTAAAAATATTTACTCAAAACGATTGTTGGTTGTGACCTCTAATCAAGATGATGGTGGAAAAGAGCACAAAAATGAACTAGAGAATACAAGTGAAAGCAAAGATGAAGGTACCAATTTCATAAAAGAAGATGATGAAAAATTATTTGAAGTTAAAATTGAAATAGACCTCAAGACAAAGCTTGTAGTTGTTTTGGAAGAGATAAGCACTCTAAAAAGGTAAAATGAGGAACTCAAGAAGTGGGTTAAAAATATTTATCATGACCTTGACAAGTCAAAGGAGGAAGTTATCCATTTAAATCATCAAGTACAATAAAATAATGAGGATATCAACAAACAAAAGGAATAATTTAAGCATAACAAGAAGAGACATCATGAAGAAGTTATATCCATAGACAAAGAAAAAATAAAGGAAAACTATTTGGAAAATCATCTTAAACAAATGTCTGAAAATTTGAGCAACGATGAAGTATAAATTGGTCAATATAAGAAGGAAGTCTTATCCCTTAAATCTCAACTAGAAGAATCAAAGAAATAAGCATAAGGAGATAAAATATTGATCTAAGGTTTGGCCCTCCTAGAAGGACAAGTTGGTTATGTAGAAAATGAAAGGAATCTTATGGCATACCAACTTGAAGAAAAAGATGAAGAAATCTTCAAAATGAATTCATATATCACCTCTCTCAAGGCCCAAACATGTGAAGAAACAAATATGAAGGAAGAAATGGAGAACCATCTAGCAAAGAAGGATGAAGAATGCAAGAAGATGAAAGAAGAAATTGATGTCCTAAGGAAAGAATTTGATCAACTGAACAAGAGTCTAAAGAGATCTGAAACCCTAGATGACATCCTAAGTCATCAAAGACCCCCCCTTGATAAATCAGGTCTTGGTTATGCAAGTGAAACCTTAAGAAAAAATGATGCAAGCCCTCATGCATTAAACAAAAAGGATGTGGAGAAGCTTGAAAGAAATTTTGATGCCCCTGGTTCTAGAAAAATCAAAGAGATTACTCAACATAACTTTAAAAGAAACCCTACTCCAAGAAGGTGTGAAAAAATTGTCAAGAATGCAAGAGGTAATGGATATCATCAAAGGATCTTATGGAAAACTGACTCTTGAAGTACATGAAGGAAATCTCCATCTTTGAGGTACCAAAGTATCATTAGGGGAGTTTTGAGGTCTAAAATGGGCCTCCTAAGGAAATTATAAAATAATAGTGGAAATAATAAAATAATATTATATTACATCATCAAATTTTAGAGGGAAAAATGAAAAAAACTATTTTTTTCAACTCGTATTTTCAACTTATCTCCCTATGGGTTACTCAAATTTCGAGCGGAAACACTTATTGGATGCAGAATCTGATTCCTCATCCAAGGAGTACCCATGTTGCATACCTTCGATGAACCTTGCTACATGAAAATAAGAAATACATGAAAAATGTGATTGCAATCACGTTTTTTCATGTATTTCTCATTTTTTGTGTAGCATGGTCCATCAAAATTATGTAACATGGGTACTCCTTGGATGAGGAGTTAAATTTTGCATCTAACGAGTACTCCTGCTCGAAATTTGAGTAAACCCTTAGGGAGATAAGTTGAAAATATGAGTTCAAAAAGTTGTTTTATTGTTTTATTATTTTTTAATATTTTTACTTTTCTAATCCAAAAATGGTGAATCACCCCCCATGGTTGACATCATCATCTTAAATCCTATTTGTTCTTATAAATTTTATTTTGGTTGTTCATTTTCTTAGGAGGCCCATTTTAGACCTCAAAATTCCCCTAATGATTTTTTATTTACTGTTACTCCTATACAAATTTTGGGCACATGGAAAAGGATTGTATGGCATACCACAAGGACAAATATAATGGTCCCCTTAAACCTCCTAAAAGAAAATTCGCAAGAAGAATTTATGCTTCCTCATTAATGAACAAGATGGAATGCTTCATATGTCATAATATTGGTCATATGGCTCGTGATTGTAACTTGATTTGGGTTCCTAAATAAGCTAAAACCCTGACAACCAAGCATGAAAGGAGAGTTACACAAGTTTGGAGAAGGAAGAAAACTGAATCACAAGGAGACCATGCATACTATTCGAGGGAGCTTCTGATTTTTTTACCATTATTAGAGAGTTTATTTGTCAAGATTCCTGTGAAACCACACATGGACATCATGTTATAAGACACATCCTGATGGATCATTTTGCAAAAAATATTGTTTAACAGGTTGGTCTCTCTTGCATAAAGGCATCATCTACTTCATTCATTTCCATGAAAACATGAAAAGACTTAGGGGGGGCCATTGAAGAAAATGATCCTTTCTCCGAACTACACATTTGATGGACCATTGTTGAAGATTCCTTCCACTTGATCACAAATTAGTAATCATTATTGGGTTCCATAAGCAAAAAGAAGAGAAAGAGGAGTTGGTTGATCACATGAATAAATGCAAACTAAGTCATCTCTCTTCTACCACATTGCCATAAGAAGGAAATAATGATAGGGGGAGCACTCGATGGAAAAAGGTGATGTGAGGACACCCCATTTTCCATTTAGTCAAACGGGGAGAGAATATTGAAAGAGTGATAATATTTTCATCAATGAAAAAGGGGGAGATTATTGGTACAAGATTTCATTGATGTCAGTATGACATTATTGAAGATGGCTAAAACCCTAATAATCTCCTAACCCTAACATTACTTAAGGTATAACCCTAATACTATGAAGAAACCCTCGAAACCTGAGTTTATGATCTAAACCTAGCAATTCTAGTTGAGAAACCTAAGGTGAAACCATAATCTTAAGTATCCTTGAATTGCAAATCTAACCCTATGTCATGAAGTATATGAAGATGCTAAAGAAAACCCTAGATAATGCCTTAGAATATGGAACCCTACTCTTGATGTAAACTATCTTTGGTACTATATAATCCCTAAAAATATGGATGCACATATAATGAAATCCTAAAATGAATATATCCTTATTCCCATAAAT
This sequence comes from Pinus albicaulis, assembly GCA_034641835.2. Lineage (NCBI taxonomy): Eukaryota > Viridiplantae > Streptophyta > Pinopsida > Pinales > Pinaceae > Pinus > Pinus albicaulis. The sequence goes on along the minus strand of CM076580.1, from coordinate 340,519,467 downwards.
AGAAAAGATGTAAATAAGCACCCAAAGAAGAGCTAAGAGAAAGGCCAAAAAGTGAGCCAAAGAAAAGTTAAAAAGGAACCTACATGTGCCAAACATAAGACAAGGAGGAGATTAATTATTTAAAAAAATACGTATTTTCCATATTCTTAAGTCAGATATACTGGTCGGCTTCCAACACATAGGTCGGCTCACTAAGATCCATAATCGTTTGAAATCAAGAGGATTGAGTATAAATACATGTTAGGTAGCTTGTTCAACACATAGTACTCGGTGTAAAATAAATACAAGTTTTAGATATATGAACTTATGCTACAAGGTATATTTTAACTTTGTTTCAAACTAAGCAGGTTGAGCTACATAAATACATCGTGGTCTTTGTGGATCTACGGGTATGCACTGTGGGCTTTAGAAATCTACTAATACATAGTTGAACTTTGTGGCATCATTTGAGGGAAATTTGTTTGTCTATGAAAAAGGGCAGAACAAGGAGATAAGGAGGTTCAAGAAAACAAAGAGAAAGGAGTATAAGAATATCAAAATACTTCTGAAGATTATCTTTCTTGGAAATATCGAACCTTCTCCTAAAAAAAAAGAAAAAAAAAGAGGACCTCGTATATGTTCTCAATAAGGCTCGGACCTGTTAGCATTTGAAGGCCTGGATTCAGATTGAAGGAGGCTCAGACCTAAAAAGAAAACGATATCTATTCTAGAAGACTATTAGAAATTCAGACCTGAATATTTTTGGAGCTCAGACCTATCAATAAGACCTTTGTTTAGTTCACAGTGATACAATTGCATCCCTACTTGGTGACACTTCTATCCAAATTACTATTCTAGTTGCAGATCCATTGAGAGCATATAATTGCAGGATGGGTGACACCTTCATATTGTAATCTCAAACCTATTGAAAATTGCAAGTGATATTTGAGGATTTAACTATGGATTACTACAATGACTCGATTGCAAGCTTACACTTGTGCATAAACTCTTTAGACTTATGCAAAATAAAATTCAGATCGGTAGCTTCATAAATTTGGACCTGTGACATTATAAATAATTTGGATTGGTAGCTTCATCAATTTGGATCAAATTTGTCATTAATGAACTCGTAAATTGTTTAAGACTTTTTGAAGAAACTATCAAGGCTTGTTGCGGAAGACATTGGAAGCATTGAAGAACGATTGAATCCCTCTTGAAGAGTTGAAGCTAATGGAGAGGCTTGGAGCCCTAGAGGGGGTGAGCCTCATAAAGAACCAAGTTGGAGCTTGGCACCATATAGGTTGGATCATGGTTAATTTAAGATTGGTGTCTTCATCTAGAGCTAGAGCCCTAAATATTATTATAATTATTTTATTGTAAAGAAGAGGATTGGAATCCTCGTTGTTTATGATTGATAAAATTGTTTATTCTATATTGTTCATTTTGTGTTTTATCTAAGTGATCTTAAGTAGTAGAGTAACAATTGTAAAAGAAATATGGAATCACCACCCCTCTTAGTATTTCCAACAATTTGTATCTGAGTCAGTACCTTCACTCATAACCTAACAACTTGAAGGTAGATCTTTAGAACAGAAATGGAAAAATAAAGGAAGAAGGATTGCAAAATGTGTCTGAAGGTGGCACCTCCTTAGTGGATAATAAAATTGGGAAAGCTCCATTATTTAATGGAAACTTTGAAATATGGAAGGCAAGAATGAATAATTTCTTAATGGCTCAAGGTTTTGAAGTCTAGGAGTCAGTGTTTACTGGAAGCACAATGGAAGAAGAAGACTCCAAGGAACATAATACAGTAGATATTAAAGTCATATTGAGTGGCCTATCAAATCATATAAAGGTCAAAGTGGAGAAATGTTCATCAACAAAAGAGATTGGTTGTGACCTTTGACAAGAAGATGGTGGAAAAGTGTAGAAATTATATGCACTAAGCATGCATATGTCCTTGATTCACTTGATCTCACACTATTTAACTTAATGCAAAATTCTAAATCAATTCCAATTGTTAATATTTTTCGGAAAAATTGATTGCGCACACATGTGAAGCATAAACAAAAATCAATCGCACATAACACAGTTTTTAACCGGGAAAGCCTGAATCTGAAAACCCCAACTATATATTATGTATCATGGAATCATATGAAAATCCTCACACAAAGCTTATCAAGCTCTCCGTACAGTACAATCGTCATACACTAATCAGGAACAATCTTGCAAATCCATGCACCGATCGCTGCCCTCTTGCTAGCTTGCCTCCACTGCGCAATCCCTGCTGAAGAATAGCTCTGAATGAATTTGAATTAATCCATCCTTGATTGCGCAATCCTCATTGGCATCTCCACTGAGTTTGTGATGCAATCAATGCATCACCATAGTCACAACAGATAGTCTATCTTTCCCTTTCACCTATCTCTCCACTGGTCTCCACTGAAACTTCCATGCACTATAGTTAACTAATGTATTGTTCAGTTGATTAATGAGTTATTATTTTTGAATTAATTAACTAATTAATTCACTCCACTCTCACTAGTGTATCAATCAGTTAGACTAGATACAACTAGCTCAACTGGGTCTAACTGAGTTAAACTAAATACAACTCCATAACTACTTCTTCCAATTGTGTCATAACTCTGCCACTTGAGTTCTAACTAAGTCCTTCATGCATTAGCTCCAGTAAACCCTCAGGAATAACGTAATTCCTTCTGTCATCTGCTATGCCACATTTGTGCACTGAACTGAAGTGCTCCAAGAGAACAAGTTGTTGTTTAGAGTCTGATTATTATTAAGAGCTAATAATAATCGACATGCATCTATTTTTGGATTGACGATCTATAAATAGACTTCGCCCAATATTCTAAAAATAGAATTTCATCTATTTTTCCAACTTGACCAACCATCCAAAAATAACATCCTGCAACCCATAGAACATGATCCATATGTCTAAAAATAGACTTTGCGCCAAAAATAGCCTACGGGCCCACTTAGTGAAGGCGAATTCTTTCCACTAAGCTCATCATCTTGTTGCAATCTCAACATTCCCTCTCAACAAGATAAGGATTATCTGCCACCCCTATCCTGCCCCTGTGGTATTCGAATTTTCTCCTGGTGAGCGCCTTCGTCAAGATATCAACATCCTGATCCTCCGTAGGAATGTATTGAATCAACATGATCTTCCGCTGCACAAAATATCTGATATGATGATATCAGATATCTATATTTTTAGATCTATCATGAAACACAAGATTAATCAAGAGTTTAATGCAACTCTCATTATCACAATGTATCACTGTAGGATCTAAATGAGAACCGAACAAACCGATTAGGATCTTCCTCATCCAAATAGCCTCACATGCAGCTTGACTTGCTACCATTTATTCTGCTTCTATTGAACTAAGTGCCACGTATCTTTGTTTCTTGCTATACCAAGAAACTGTTGTAGATCCAATACTGAAAACCCCTCTTGATGTGCTCTTTCTGTCTGTTGGGTTGCCTACCCAATTTGCATCCATGAAGCCATGCAAATTCACCTCATCCGTCTGTCTGTACCATAAGCCATACTCAAGTGTGCCCCTGAGATACCTCAGGACATGTTTGCCTGCCTTCCAAAAGAGCTTGGTAGGCTTAACCATCGCTTCACTAAGTTGGTTCACCGCATAGCTTATGTCCATCTATAATGAATAAATACATGAGCGAACCCACCAACTGCCGATAAAATGGCATAATTACCACGATGTAGCATCCTCTTTCTTCTAATTTCCTGGAAGAGGAGTGTTGATAGGCTTGCAGCCTTGCATGTGAAACTTCTCCAGTATCTCTTGGGCATACTTGCCTTGAGACAAAAATAGTTCACCTTCCCGCTGCCATATTTCCAATCCAAAGAAATAATGAAGATGGCCCAAATCCTTCATCTCAAACTCCTTTGCAAGATCTGCCTTGCAGGAGTGTAACAACTGCTCATCACCTGTTAGTATTAAATCATCAACATAAAGGACAATGATTAAAAGCTTACTCTCAACCACAATCTGGTACAAGTTTGCATCCGCCTCACTCTTGGTGAAGCCAAGTCCAGTGAAATAGCTGTTGATCCGAGTGTACCAAGCATGGGGTGCTTGTTTCAGCCCATACAACGCTCTTTTGAGCCTGCACACATGCGACTCGCTGCTGAAGATCTCAAATCCTTCAGGCTGCTCAATGTACACCTCTTCCTCAATGATCCCATTAAGGAACGCAGTCTTCACATCCATCCGATGAATGTGCCAACCCATCTGCGCTGAGAGAGAAAGGATGGTCCGTATGGAATAATACCATGCGACAGGTGAAAAGGTTTCTTCATAGTCAATCCCCTCGAATCGTGAGAAGTCTGGCAACAATTATTGTCTTATACTTTTACATTCCATTATTAGCTCGCTTTACCTTGTGATCCATCTTGATCCTACAATCGTATTTTCCCACCGGGCCTTGGGACAATCTCCCATGCACTGTTCCTGATGATCGAATCATATTCTTCGATCATGGCATCAACCCATGCGGGTTCCTCCACAGCTTCCTCAAAAGAGGATGGCTCCGTCACAACACATTGACTCACAAGAGCCATGTATCCGGTGAAATGGTCAGGAGACGACTGCCTCTGTCTCAGGCCGTGATGTAGGGACCCCCTACATTTCTCCAGCGCATCGTTTCCGCCCCTACTTCTATGGTACGCTTTCTGCCTTGTCTGATGTTTGGTTCTGCATGAGTGGACTCCTCCACTCCATGAATCTCCTCCCGTGGTTGATCCACATCCAGAGGCTTATCTTTGGGAACAAGAAGTTCCTCCTCTGCATGCAAGTGTAGCTCCCTCTTAAGCGACAACTTCATGGCTTTCACCTCAATGAATTTTATATCCTGCCGCATAACATTCATCCGATCATTTGCAAATACAATGAGAAAGTTATAAGGTGTTTCAGAATTCAAAAGGGACTCCTTTCGTTAGCTTGGCTCCAATCTTTCTCCCCGGCATCCTTCGTCACATGAATGTAAACAAAAGGAGCCAAAAATCTCAAATGAGAAATATCAGGCTTCTTACCAGTAAAATCTTCCTCGGGTGTACTCATGCCAAGTACTCTATGAGGACAATGGTTTTGCACATAAACCGCAGTGTTGCATGCTTCCGCCCACAAGTGCATCGGTAGGCCCTGGTCACGCAACATCGCTCGTGCAGCGCCCACGATCGTTTTGTTCTTTCTCTCCGCGACCCCATTCTGCTGTGGGTTATGAGGCACTATGAGTTCTCTTCGAATTCCTTCTTTGCTACAGAAGTATTTGAATTCGCCCGAGATGTATTCACCACCATTATCGCTACTTAGAGCCTTCACCTGCTTCCCCGACGACTCCTCCACCAATGCCTTGAACTCATAGAACTTTGAGAACGTTTCACTCTTCTTCTGCATGAAGAAGATCCAACATCTACGAGAATAATCATCAACAAATATCACATAATACCTGTGTTTTGCTGTTGAAGCAACCGAGAATGGTCCACACACGTCTGTGTGAATTCTCTCCAGGATCACCGAAGCACGGTTCTCCTTCTCATGAAAGGTGGTCTTCACAAACTTACCCATAGTACATCCCTTGCACTGATCTGATTGCGCAAGAGTACCCTTGGGAAGTCTAGTAGAAATTTGCTACAAAATATTCAAAGTGCCATGGTGAAGATGGCCCAATCTCCTGTGCCATAATTTGCCCTCATCTCGGCTCACCACTCCTTCTGCTTTGCCTACCATTGCAACACAGCCATCTAATTTGGGGGCTTGTAGATATTCTTAATTCGAATCCCTATCTTCTTGGTTTGACTCGCTGTTTTATGTCGAAGAAAGCTTTTTCCTCACCGAAAACAACATCATAACCTTGTCTTCCAAGATTGCGATCGAGATCCAAGTTCTTCTTCGCACCCTGAACATGCATGTAACATCTCTTCTGGGTCAAGAATGGATTACCATTAATTCTCTCAAAGGGTAATGGACCCAATGATGGGCCGAGACTGCACCGACCAAGCATCGCCCATCTCTATATGCATCTGGAGGTCCTTCTCCTCAAAGTCACTAAACAACTTTTTGTCTCTCGTCATATGCAAAGACGCACCACTATTAAGATACCACACCGATCCCATGCAGCTTGAAACCAAGCAAGCGATAAAGGAGAAATCAAGCTCAAATTGTGAGGCTAAGGCCTCTCCAGCTGCAGATCCATCAACCTGCTTGTTCTTCTTCTTCTGTGGACAGTTAGTGGAGAATTTTCCATGCTCGTGACAGTGAAAACACTTCACTTTGGAAAAATCCTGCTTCTTGCCTTTAGCTTTGGATTTTGAAGGATGTTTCTTCCCCTTCCCCTTCCTTGCTTTGGTAGCCAAATCAAAATTCTCTTCATCTTCATTCTTCGATGAAGATCCATCCCTGGTACCCCGCCTTATTTCCTGCAGCACAAGATCCGACCAAAGTCGTCCATCTCTAGAAGTTTCTCCCATCCATTGACAGAGTCTTCGTAGCTATGCCAACTCTTCGGAAGCCCAATGATTGCTCACTGTGTCTTCTTCGTCACGTAATCCCCGCACTTCCCGCCTATCCTTGCAAAGGACAAACTTCGTGAGGTATTTTGGAATATCAAGGCTTCCTCTTCTCCATTTTTATTTTCTTGAGCTTGTCTTTTAAGCGCCAACTTCCTCTAGTCACTTCTTCTTTGGAACAAGTCTGTCAAAGCCTTCCACATTAAGAATGGAGTGGCTTTCCCATGAATACTAGACACAATGTGGTCCTTCACACATTCCAACAGAATCCTCCTCATTTTTGCAGTCTTCTTTTTCCATGCATCAAGTAATGCAGCATCTCTAGATCCCGACTTAGGAACATTGCTATCGATGAACTCCTTTAGCCCATTATCCTCCAGCACCACCTCCATCCTATCCTTCCAAGCTATGTAATTCAAGCTCCCATCAAGGGCATACTCCAATCTCAACCCGTTGAAAGACATTTCAATGTATACTCGATTTCTGCACCAAGAATCTTCTGTAGCAAATTCAAATTGTCCACCAGCACAAACTCACTTCACAATTGCAATCTTCAATCAACAATGCTTTGATACCATGTAGAAATTATATGCACTAAGCATGCATATTTCCAAGATCCACCTGATCTCACACTATTTAACTTTATGCAAGATACTGAATCTATTCCACTTGTTAATCTTTTGTGGAAAAATTAATTGCATACACATGTGAAGCATAAACAAAAATCAATTGCACATAACACAAGCATTTTTAACCGAGAAATTCTGAAGCCGAAAACCTCAAATATATATTATGTATCATGGAATCATATGACAATCCTCATACAAAGCTTATCAAGCTCTCGCATTTAACTAGACAATCATACACTAATCAGAACAATCTTGCAATCGATGCACCGATCTTCGCCTTCTTGTTAGCTCGCCCTCCATCGCGCAACTCGCTAAAGAATAGCTCGAATGAATTCATAACCAACCATCCTTGATCGTGCAATCCTCATTGGAATTTCCACTAAGTGTGTGTGATGCAATCACGCATCACTATAGTCACAGTCGATAGCAACGTATAGTCTATCTTGCCCTTTCACCTATCTCTCCACTCGTCTCCACTGAAACTGCCATGCACTGTAGTTAACTGCTATATTGTTCAGTTGATTAATGAGTTATTATTTGTGAATTAATTAACTAATTAATTCACTCCACTCTCACTAGTGTATCAATCAGTTAGACTAGATACAACTAGCTCAACCGAGTCTAACTGAGTTAAACTAAATACAACTCCATAACTACTTCTTCCAACTGTGTCATAACTCTGCCACTTGAGTTCTAACTAAGTCCTTCATGCATTAGCTCCAGTAAACCCTTAGGAATAGTGTAATTCCTTCTGTCAGCTACTATGCCACATCTGTGCACTGAACTGAAGTGCTCCAAGAGAATAAGTTGTTGTTTAGAGTCTGATTATTATTAAGAGCTAATAATAATCGACATGCATCTATTTTTAGATTGACGATCTATAAATAGACTTCGCCCAATATTCTAAAAATAGAATTTCATCTATTTTTTCAACTTGATCAACCATCCACAAATAACATCCTACAACTTCTGAAATATGATCATCATGTCTAAAAATAGACTTGCGCCAAAAATAGCCTACGGGCCCACTTAGTGAAGGCGACTCTTTTCACTAAGCTCATCATCTTGTTGAATCTAAAAAAAAAGAGCACAAAAATGAACCAGAGAATACAACTGAAAGAAAAGATGAAGCCAACAATTGCATAAAAGAATATCATGGTGAATAAACATCTAAAGTTAAAATTGAAGTAGACCTCAAGACAAAGCTTGTAGTTACTTTAGAAGAGATAAGCATTCTAAAAAAGGAAAATGAGGAACTCAAGAAGCGAGTTAAAAATGTTGATCATGACCTTGAAAATTCAAATGAGGAAGTTATCCTTTTAAACAATCAAGTACAAGAAAAGAATGAGAATCTCAACAAATATAAGGAAGAATTGCAAAAGAACAAGAGAAGACATCATGAAGAAGTTATATCCATAGACGAAACAAAAATAAAGGAAGACAATTTGGTAAATCATCTTAAACAAACGTCTGGAAAAATGAGCAAAGCTAAAGTAGAAATTGATCAATATAAGAAAGAAGTCTCCTCCCTAAATCTAAACTAGAATAAGAAAAGAAACAAGCACAAGGAGATGAAATAGTGATTGAAGGTTTGGCCCTCCTGGAAGGACAAGTTGGTGATGCAAAAAAGGAAAGGAATTCCATGGCATACCAACTTGAAGAAAAATATGAATAAATATTCAAATTGAAATCATATCACCTCTCTTAAGGCCCAAACATGTGAAGAAACAAAGATGAAGGAAGATGGAGAACATTCTAGTAAAAAAGGATGAAGAATGCAAGAAGATGAAAGAAGAAATTGATGTCCTAAGGAAAGAAGTTGATCAACTGAACACGAGTCTAAAGGGTTCTCAAACCCTAGATGACATCCCAAGTCGTCAAAGATCCCCCCTTAATAAACTAGGTCTCGATTATGCAGGTGAACCCTCAAGAAATTTTTTGGCAAGCCCTAATGCATCAAACAAAAAGGATGTGGAGAAGCTTGGAAGAAAGGTTGATGTCCCCGGTTCTAGCAAATCAAGGATATTAATCAAGATAACTTTAAAATAAACCCTACTCCAAGAAGGTGTGCAAAAGGTGTCAAGAATGCAAGAGGTAATGGATATAATCAAATGATCTTAAGGAAAACTGACTCTAGAAGTACATCAAAGCAATCTCCATCTTCCAAATACCAAAGTATATTTTTTGGTTATTGTTACTCATGTATAAATTTTGGTTACATGGCAAAGGATTGTAGGGCATACCACAAGGACAAATATACTGGTCCCCCTCAACCTCCTAAAAGCAACTTCGCAAGAAGAAGTTATGCTTCGTCATAAATGAACGAGATGGAATGCTTCAAATGTCATAATATTGGTCATATGGCTTTTGATTGTAGCTTGATTTGGGTTCCTAAACAAGCTAAAACTAGGACAACCAAGCATGAAAAGAGTGTTACACAAGTTTGGAGAAGGAAGCAAACTGAATCACAAGGAGACCATTCATACTGTTAGGGGAAGTTTGTGATTTTTGACCATTCTTGCAGAGGCTATATGTGAAGATCCATGTGAAACCACACATGGACATCATGTTATGAGACACATCTGCTGATGGATAATTTTGCAGAAAATCTTGTTTAACAGGTTGGTCTCTCTTGCATAAAGACCATATACTTCATTCCTTTCCATGAAAGCATGAAAAGGCTTAGGTGGATCCATTGAAGAACATGATCCTATGTCCCCACTACACTTCTGATGGACCATTGTTGAATATGCCTTCCACTTGATCACAAATTAGTAATCATTCTTGGGTTCCATAAGTAAAAGGAAGAGCAAGAGGAGTTTATGCATGCAAGAGGAGTTGGTTGATCACATGAAGAAATGAAAACTAAGACATCTCTCTTGTACCACATTGTCATAAGAAGGAAAGCATGACATGGGGAGCGCTTGATGAAAAAAGGCGATACCAAGACACCCCATATTCCATTGATGTCAAAGGGGGAGAGAATATTGAAAGGGCAAGAATATTATGATCAATAACAAAGTAGGAGATTGTTGATAAAAATTGTCATTGATGTCAATATGACATTGTTGAAGATGGTGAAAACCCTAATAATATCCTAACCCTAACATTACTTAAGGTGAAACCCTAATACTATGAAGAAACCCTAGTTAACGACCTAAACCTAGCATTGCTAGTTAAGAACCCTAAAGTGAAACCTTAACCTTAAGTATCTTTGCATTGCAAATCTAACCTTAAGTCATTAAGTATTTAAAGATACTAAAAAAAACCTACATAATGCCTTAGAAGATGAAATCCTAAGTAATGAAACCCTACTCTTGATGTAACCTATCTTTGGTACTATCTAAACCCTAAAACATATAATGCATATTTCCTTATTCCCATAAATAAAAAAGATGTAAATAAGCTCCCAAAGAAGAGCTAAGAGAAAGGCCAAAAAGTGACCCAAAGAAAAGTTAAAAAGGAACCCGCATATGCCAAACATAAGCCAAAGAAACACGGATATGCCAAACATAAGAAAAAGAGGAGATTGATTATTTTTAAAAAAATCTATTCGCCATATTCTTAAGTCGGCTATACTGGTTGGCTTCCTGCACATAGTTCGGCTCACTCAAAGCCATAATTTTTCGAAATCAAGAGGATCGAGTATAAATAAATACATGTTAGTCAGCCTGTTCAATACAAAGGACTGGGTGCAAAACAAATAAAAATTTCGGATATACGAACTTATGCTACAAGGTATATTTGAACTTTGTTTGAAACTAAGGATTTGGGGATCCACGGGTATGCACAGTCGGCTTCAGATATCCACTAATACATAGTTGACTTCTGTGGCATCATTTGAGGGAAATTCGGTGGTCTATGAAAAAGAGCAGAACAAGGAGATAAGGAGGTTCAAGCCAACGAAATAGAGAGGAGTGTAAGAAGATCAAAATTTTGAAGATAATCTTTCTTGGAGGGCTCGGACATTATCCTACAAAAAAGACCTCAGACCTATTCTCAAGAAGGCTCGGACATATCATCATTGATTCAGATTGAAGGAGGATCAGAACTATAAAGAAAACGAGATCTATTCTGTAAGACTGTTAGAAATTCAAACCTGAAGATTGTTGGAGCTCAGACCTATCAAGAAGACCATTGTTTAGTTCACTTGTGTATAAACCCTTCAGACTTATACAAAATAAAATTCAGATCAGTAGCTTCATCATTTTTGACCTATGCCAATATAAATAATTTGGTTTTGTAATAATTCATATCAGTGATCTTGCGGAGGAATATGGATATCGGTTCTAGCCCAGAAATTCGGATCTATTGCCTATAGTCAGTACCTTCAGAATTAAGAACTTTTCATACCTTGAAGGCACAGTTTTTGAAGACAATATTGGATTTGTATCACAGACCTTGAAGGCACAGTTTTGTTTTGGACTTCCACTACAAACCTTGAATAATTTTGGGTTTGTCTTGCAAACCTTAAATACTTTGATTGGAAAGTTGAAAGCCTAGATTGAGTTCGTTTTGAAGACTTGTAGTTTCCTGTTTTGTGTATTGTTGAAGACATTTTAGGAAAAAAAGAAAGAGTTTTTTGAAGTCTATTCAGAGTTTGCTTAAAAAACATTGAAGTGAAGTAATTTGAAGGGTTGTTTTGTAGTCATTTTGATGAAGCCTTGATTGAAGCCTTGTGGCACTTTTGAGAAAGTACTTTCAAGCCTTTTGGGGCATCCTTAAAAATATATTTGAAGACGACCTATTGAAGACATTTGTAGAAGCTGACTTGGAAACGTAAGTGGGGACCTCATAATGAATTGATGGAAGTCCTCATGATGTGACCTTAAAGAATATTGTTCAGGGAAAATTTCAAGAACTCCGCTAAATTTATATGTATAATAAATGAGAAAATCCTCATGATACATAGGAAAAATGGAAGACGATTTTATTAATAATATAATATGTATATATAATTTTTTTCGCCAATCTCTCATCAGATTATATTATCTTGTAAAATCATGGCGAATCACTAGCAAAAAATGGCAAATCACTAAGAAATGGTGAATCACTAAGAAATCCAAGGGTTATTGCAGTCGCTTGGCACCAAGAGGGTATTCAAGAAGAAAATGTAAAATAACTTGACTAAATTGTTGGTGAATCATAAGAGCTTCACTAGTTACCATCAATTTTTCCAATCTAGTGACTAAATCATATAGATCTGGAACCAACAGTTGTGCCAAATTATCATGGAGATAGATCTGGAACCAACAGTTGTGCTAGATTTTCAACAAGTATTTCGAAGCTAGATTATCACGGAGATCGTGGTCCTGCATTCAATGGAGATAGGGAAAAATATCAGAAGTCATGATAGCTCTCATATTTTTTCCATTGGGAAACCTCAGGTCTGCGTTCATCGAAAAAATATATATATCCTTCTTCGAGCTCTAAACATTGCATGGTTTGGCTCCAGAAATAGAGTGGTAAACAAAGATAATTCTCGCAAATTGGTGTTGACATGGGGTAACTCTGTCATGGAGAATGTGGGCTCTTATTCCCATGATTTTGAATCCATTGACATCAATGTAATTTTGAATAGGGTCCTTGAGGCTATGGAAGGAATGTAACTCGCCTTGAAGCAGAGACAAGAAGCTAAAGAAAAGGCTCACAAGTATCTTCAATTGCTAACCAATTCCAAGCTCAAGTTAATGCAAATAAAAAATGATCTCCTTCAGAATGAAATGAGGTCCGAGATGGAAACCATTCATTGCAAAATGGTGGAGATGGAGTATTTGTTTGTTGTGTTAAATTTCCATGAAATCTTGCAACTACTTAGATGAATCACTGAAAACTAAAAACTAGTTTACTTTCACCAAGATACGAAGTTTCTTAACAATTCATAAGTAGTGGAATAAAAGCACTAGAGATATAAAAACACATCAAACAGATTGACACACTTATTTTATCAAGAAACCCAACAGGGAAAACTTGCTTCCTTGATGTGGTATTTTATTGATTGTTCTTGAGAAATTGGATCTATGACAAAGAAATCTATCTCAGAGAAAGCAATATGCTTATTCTGATAAATCTTAGTTGATACAATAGATCTCTAATTTCCCTTACCACTACTTGATCTCTACCCTCTAGCTTGCAATTGTTCCTTTTCTACCTCCTTGATTTTCACTGCAAACTTTCTCTTCTTCTCTTGATCTTTGCACACTAGAGGCTCCTTAATCCTTGCGCACTAGGTCCCTATTTCCTAGCACACATGAGCCCCTATTCTCTAGCGCAGATCAACACTTGTTTTATAGGGAAAATCCCCATTTCCTTGCGCACTTCTTGCCTCCTATTTCTTAGGAACCCAACTCATTTGCCCTGCGCACAATCAATCTCCTATTTTCTAGCGCACTTGATCTCCTATTTATTAGGACATAAGTTCTATGCTCCCCACAATCAAAGACTCTCTCACAAACTCGTGAGTTGTCTTGTCTCACAAACCTTGTGCACAAAACTATGAATTTTATTGTGCCTTCGTCCTCCTCTTTATAAACCCAATTCGAACATGCAAGGAGATCTAATTCAAATTTAGAACTTGAGTTCATATTGACAAGTTAACTAAGAATGATACTCTTTCTCTCTCCAATCAACACTGGAGTTCTTAACTCGTCCTTCCTCCAATCAAGACTGAAGACTAACTCACTCTGAATGAAGTTGTGATCGCCACCTCATTTTGTAGTCAAACTAATGAAGACTCCACTTAACTGAAGCTCCAACTCTACACATGCTAACTTGATGATTATTCCAGTAAAATAGAAATAAATCATCCTAACTGAATTCTAATTCATGAGCTTGCACTCACACTGATATAAGGACACTTTGAGGTCTTCACTGGCTAAGGCACAAGCCAGAAGACCTTGCTCGCTACATTTTCAGCATTTTGTGGAACTCTAGCTAGTTCCAACGGAGGATAATTCTGGTGAAAATATAGTTCCAGAAAGAGGAAAGATGGTCCAGGATCCATAACAACAAAATAAATTCTAAATATGTGACTTTGTCGTCAAGTTTTTGGTAGTTTTCACTTAAATTTCACTTTCTAATGTTGTGCAAATTATGTTTATATCTAGGCATATAATATAGGGTATACAATAGGCATCTATTTAGAATTATAAAAAAAATACCACAAGCATAGGTTGGAAATGTACTAGACCTCATAAAGTAGGATTATGGTGGAATTAGATGAACTATGTAAGGGTTTTGGCCTGAAAACTAGATTTTGTTTTTAATAAAAATCCTCTAACTATTCCTTTGAAAAAAATCATATCATATAATAATCCAAATATCAAAATTTCAAACTCAATCCCAACAACAACTTTTAAAATGAGATGAATATGATATTGATGCACCAAATAATTTCTTCTTTCACATGCACTTTGTTGTATGGCTAGATAATCAAAGATCATCTTGCATTCTTCATATAAGGATAAAATATCTAATAAAACATGTTACGTATATGTCCAACAAAGTTTTGTTTCCTGCAGGAGATTGTCACATGCATTGATTTCTGACTCTTCTATTTTCATGTGCTTCTTATCTTCTCATATGTCCTCATCATTAAATATGAATGATTCCCACTATCTTGAAATTCATTTTTTTATCAAGGGATCAATAAAATGATTTACATAAGCTAGGAATGTATTCATTTAATGATAAGTGGATCATATTTTGACATCTGTGCCTTATCAGATCACACTTTCTTATTATAACTCATTTCAATCATGTGAGAATCATGCCAAAAAGTTCAAGCCTTTGGGAAACACCCAAGGTTATATTTTTGTGTGAGAGTTCATCGGGGATCAATGAGTTCATTGGGGATCATATTATTTTGTCTTTTTACATGGTGGGAAAACCTATTATAACTTAGTTGTCAAACTAGCATTGAGGACAACCACCTTTGGCTGTTATTTGCGAATCTAGGTTGATTCATCACCCTTATTCAGGGAAAACCACGCCACCTGGAATAACCCGTTGGTGGCCTGTAAGGAGGCGAGATTTCACTCCTACTAGATTCCTCTAGGTCTTGGGCTATTGACATGTTTCCTTACGTTCAAGAAATTACGAGCTCTTGGACAAGTAGAAACAATTTTAGTGCATACTCTATGTAAAAGGTCAACTATATTTTAAAAAAGAAACAATCATAAAAATGAAACAAAATTACATTAATTTCTACTAATGAAGAAAATAGGTCAATGGGGTTTGAAAGTTCAGTGGAGTTAACCCAAAAATGGGTAAATAATGGAAAATGAAGTAAAATAAGCCATGAGAAAGAAGGCAGAGAGAGAAGCTATGACACTGAATACCGGAAAAAAAAAAAAGAAGAAGAAGAAGAAGAAGAAAGAAAAAAAAGAAAGAAACCGTTTTCGAGAAATTGCAGGAATCAATCTCATGCTTGCACTGCAATTCTTTGCTAATCTCCCACAAAAGAGCTTATCATTGTTAGAAACTACTCAAATTACATAACCTCCCATAAAAGAGCTTATTACTGTTTTCAAATACTCAAATTACATTACAAATATGGATGTTCATTTGAAATTTGAAACACCTGTTTTCACTCATTTGGTCACATGCAAGACAATTTGTACAAGAAGTTGGTAATTGAAAGAAATTTCCTTGCATTTCATTTAAGCTAATCTCCCATGCACCAAATTCGAGCATCCAAATTGCACATGTTCATCCTACCTTATCGACTGTCTCAATTCCATAAAAGATGACATTAACTCATTCAAAACTCACTCTTTAGATTGATTTTTGGAATATCCATTGCAGGATCAAATAGTGTTCCTCAAAGGCACCCGCCATAGATGGTAAAACCATTCATGCCCTATAGGTTATTAGCTTGGGCTCTAATTTTTTTATCGAACTTCTAAACAAGTAGATGATATGCTGCCATATAAAAAAAGTGAGTTTTTCAATGGGTATTATTTAAATATAGATAGATCTTTAGGGAATGTAACTCAATCCTCAAATTTGGTTACTAGTATTTTCGGAATTTTAAGGTGCATACAAAAGTGATAATTGTGTTGAAAACTTACATATCTTCAAAAAATAGTATCAAGATCCATTCATGAAAATGGATTTTTTTCCTGAGTTGTTATCTCCTCTGCAAAGACTTCAAAATATATTTTCATGGTTAACCTTTTTTGTCATGTCCTCCAAAGTTGAAAGTAGGTCTAGGTAACTGATAATAGAGTGATGACATACTCTGATAATATTTGTGTTAGTCATTATCCTACCAATTTTGAATTATGTTCACCAAAATATTGTTACAAGCTCCTACGAAATCTTCTTAAGCTAATCATCCATTTCTCATCACTTTCCATTGCTGAAATCAAGTTAAGCCAAATTCTTTGAATAAGTCACTATAAAATTCACCAAGACAAGGTAATAATAATGGAGTTAAACTAAACATAATTAAAGGAAACCTGTGCTACCAATCTCATCTTAGTATAAACCGTGTTTTGTTAAACTAAATGGAAAAATCAATCTCACCGAGTCATCATTCATAATCATTATCCAATTGTGTGCACAAAAATCTTAGGCATGTGTGTGATGAAGCTAGTAAATACGCCCCCTGTACTTTGAATCCAATAAATACACTCATTTTGCCTTCTAGGATAGTTACATAGTTCACAAAGTCACTTGAATCTTGATTTTCTATTCTTCACATTGTTTGTGTTTCATATCAAACAAATATTTCTGTACATAACTTCAAACTTCAAAACCTCACCAAACAAACTTCACCTTAGTTGCATTATTTCTCCTTTATTTTTTCCGGAAAGTGGAATAGATTTGTTGTACAATTAAAATAGTACCTTCATTCTTAACCTTGAGAAAAATGAAAATCAATACCAATCTTTAAATTATTGATAGCAATACAAAAGAAATATTTTTTCTCTTTTCTTTCATATTTGAAAATATATCGTTGTATGCAGATTCATCCCTATACGAAGACTCGGGAATCCTAATTGCGAAAGAGCGATATTCAACTTTGAGTCAAACAATAACTGTATATAAAAAATATTCTATAATTCCCAGGAATAAAATGAACAACTTTGAGTCAAACAATAACTGTATATAAAAAATATCCTATAATTCCGAGGAATAAAATGAACGATAACAATAGGTTATATGACAAGTTAAACCCTTGGATGACCACATCAAACAAAAATATGCACAAATATGAATTTCAAATTGGTTGGTGATTTCTTCTTAAACTATTTACACTATTTTGGTTATTTCCTACTATTATTTGTAACAATGAAAATAGAGAGTACAACCATTTGAGGATTGGATATTGTTTGAGAAAGGAAGAGGAACCTAACACCTTTTCATGAAATGATCACGGGAGAATAGAACTTAACCAAAGCACAAATATAGGATCTGAAAACAAATTGTCTAAAATAGCAAGAAACTTGAATTAATTGAAAGAAAATTATGTCTCCATAAAATGCAAACAAAGTCAAATTTTAAACCATTTATACACTCGACACTTCAACTCGCCCATTTATTATGCAAAAAAAATCAGATGTGATGTACATATTTTGCAGTTGTTAGACTTACGAAAACATGCAAGCCAATCAACTTCCTTGGATGCAAAAGATGTTGGCAGGACATTCCCAACACTTTAACATTGCGACAGATCAGGTTCCAAATAAAGGTTGTGTACCCAGTTCCTTTGCTTTGGTTTTTAGTAAAACCTTGTTTTGGTAGAAGAAATTCTTTGCTTGTTGTTGGAAATTCCATATCAAAATAATATAGTTTTAATGAGACATTGCATTTTATTCTCACCTCGGGATAGTATTATTCAACTCCCATAGAGAAATAAAAAATATCCTGTGAAGGCAGAAAAATGTACCCATATATGAAAATCAGTTTGTTAAAAACAACGATCTATTTTGCTTTTACTATAATGAAACCCTATCCAAAAGTGGCCAAATTTCTTTATTTTAGTCACATTGAGACATCCCTTATATATAAATGGATTACGTGAATTTTTGCGTTAAAGGTGAATAAATGGAGTCAAAATCGAATGGTTTTCTGAATGTTGTATCATGTTATCAATTTGATAGCCATAATCTCCCCTTCCCAAAATTCAAATATGGGGTAGCACAATTTGGTTACGAGTAATACAATTATGATTGAGGTGGAGCTTTTAAACTTGCAACTTCACAAGAATTAGTGGCCACTAGGATAAAT
This sequence comes from Pinus albicaulis, assembly GCA_034641835.2. Lineage (NCBI taxonomy): Eukaryota > Viridiplantae > Streptophyta > Pinopsida > Pinales > Pinaceae > Pinus > Pinus albicaulis. The sequence goes on along the minus strand of CM076580.1, from coordinate 340,501,068 downwards.
ATTAAGTTTTTGAATTGATTCCCAACGGGCATTTCTTGTCCGACTCTAGACTTCAAATCCCATGAGAAGATATTGTTTTCACAACATAAAAAAGGCTTAAAAAAGAGAACAATTTTGTCAAATCCATTGATTTGAACCCAAAATCTCACTGGATCATTCAAATATTACTCGTGATTATGCCTCCATCATTATAGTATGATGACGAATTTGGGTCTCCATTGAACCAGCCTAGATCCATCTTATTCTGGATCTATCATGCGCCGAGAGGGATCAAATCTCTTGAGGTGCAAACCTATTTTTTGAGTGCAAAACTTGAGGAAAGATTTGCACCTCGAGATATTTGATCCCTCTCGGCGCATGATAGATCCAGAGTTAGATGGATCTAGGCTGGTTCCAGTCGGAGGCATCAACGTCACATTTTTCAAATTATTAAAATTTTTGTATATTTTTGAGATGTAAGATGGATCTAGGTTGGTTTCAGTCGTGTGATGCCAAGGAAAATCTATCAAAGGTATGATTAATTTTATCAGTAATATGTAAATATATCAAATATTAATATAATCATTTTAAATATGCTAAATATTTCTGAGATTAACTTGGTCATTTTAATTTTAAATTTTCTTAGTTACCTCAATTCGTTGAGATGATAATTATTGTTAATAACTATAATGATGAAAAATGATGAAATATTTTTTTTAAATGCAAAGTGACAATAATAGTGTTGAAAGATAGAAAATGTGAATAATAAGAACGTACTCATGTTACAATCAATCTCAAGCTATTTTCTTCTACTATTCTTATTTCCTCCCTTGTTAATTTTGTTATCTTTTCATATCAATTATATGAAAAAGAAAATTTAAATCGTAAACCATTTAAATCTTTAGCTCGATTTGTTGTAGTAAACATGATACCTTGTCTCTCTTGCTCTCCAATATTAATAGCTTAAATTACTATAGCACAAAAATCAATCTACATTGTTAATAACTTTTTGTGCTTACACTAAAATCAATGCATATTGTTAATCCAATCACTTTAATATTAATGTACCGTCATATATCCAATTACATAAAATCATAAATCAACATATACATTGAAATCAATGCATTTAATGCAAGAAATCAAATAAGATTAGAAAATAACTTCTACATTGAAATCAATGCACCTAATGCAATCAATCAAATAAGATTAGAAACTAACATCTACAATGAAATCAATGCATTTACTCAAAGCAATCAAATAGGATTAGAAATCGCCATCTACACTGAAATCAATGCATTTAGCACAAACAATCAAATAGTATTAGGAATAATCTACATTGAAATCAATGCATCTAGTGCAAGCAATCAAATATAATTATAAATCGACGTCTAAATTGAAATCAACACATCCAATGCAAGCAATCAAATAGTATTAGGAATCATCACCTACACTGAAATCAATGCATCTAGTGCAAGTAATCATATATCATTAGAAATAAATATATACACTAAAATTGATGCATCTAGTGAAATAATCAAATAGGATTATAAATCACCATCTCCACTTAAATCAATCCATCTAGTGCAAGAAATATTCTTCCCTCTCTCCACCCTCCATCCATATCTATATCCCCATCCATCTCTTTTTTTTTTCTCTATCTCACCCCCCTAAACACACACGCTCTCGCACTCCATATATATCATTCTCTTTGTCGATCACCCTCTCTCCCCATCTCTCTCTTCTTCCCTCTCTTCCCCTTCTCTCCCTCTCCCCCGCTAATATCTCTCTTTCCTCCTTTTGTCCTCTCTCTCTCTCTCTCTCTCTAGGAACCAACATCTATACTGAAATCAATGCATTTACTTAAAGAAATCAAATAGGATTAGAAATCGCCATCTACATTGAAATAAATGCATTTAGTGCAAACAATCAAATAGGATTAGAAATCATCTACATTGAAATTAAGTCATCTAGTGCAAGTAATCAAATATAATTATAAATTGACATCTAAATTGAAATCAACACATTCAATGCAAGCAATCAAATTGTATTAGAAATCACCACCTACACTGAAATCAATGCATCTAGTGCAAGTAATCAAATATCATTAAAAATAAATATCTACACTAAAATCGATGCATCTAGTGCAAATAATCAAATAGGATTAGAAATCACCATCTCCACTTATATCAATCCATCTAGTGCGAGAAATATTCCTCCCTCTCTCCACCCTCCATCCATATCTATATCCCCCTCCATCTATTCTTTTTTGTCTCTCTATCTCACCCCCTAAACACACGCACTCTCGTACTCCATATATATCAATCTCTTTTTCAATCACCCCCTCTCCCCATCTCTCTCTTCTTCCCTCTCTTCACCTTCCATCTATATCTCTATCTTCCCCTTCTCTCCCTCTCCACCATTAATATCTCTCTTTCCTCCTTTTTTCCTCTATCCCTCTCTCTCCATCTTCCTTATCACTCTCTCTCTCTTTCTCTCTAGAAACGAAGATCTACACTGAAATCAATGAATTTACTCAAATAAATCAAATAGAATTAGAAATCGCCATCTACACTGAAATTAATGCATTTAGTGCAAACAATCAAATAGGATTAGAAATCATCTACATTGAAACCAATTCATCTAGTGCAAGTAATCAAATATAATTATAAATAGACATCTAAATTGAAATCAACAAATTCAGTGCAAGCAATCAAATTGTATTAGAAATCACCACCTACATTGAAATCAATGCATCTAGTGCAAGTAATCAAATATCATTAGAAATAAATATCTACACTAAAATCGATGCATATAGTGCAAATAATCAAATAGGATTATAAATCACCATCTCCACTTATATCAATCCATCTAGTGTGAGAAATATTCTTCCCTCTCTCCATCGTCCATCCATATCTATATCCCCCTCCATCTCTTCTTTTCTGTCTCTCTATCTCACCCCCCTAAACACACACACTCTCGCAATCCATATATATCAATCTCTTTGTCAATCCCCTCCTCTCCCCATCTCTCTCTTCTTCCCTCTCTTCACCTTCCATCTATATCTCTATCTTTCCCCTCTCTCCCTCTCTCTCCATCTTCCTTATCACTCACTCACTCTCTCTCTCTCCACCTTTCTCTCTCTATTTCTTTGTTCTTACCTCTCTCCCCCTCCCCCTCCAAGTCCATCTCTCTTTCCCTCCCTCTCTCCACTCTCTCGCATCCTCTCTCTTCCTTCCTCTCTTTCCCTTTCTCTCCCATCTCTGTCTCCCTCTCTCTCTCTCTTCACCCACCAACTATGTTACTATATCCCTCCCTCTCTCCTTATATCTCCTTCTCCCCCCTTATCTCCATCTCTCTTTATTTGTCTCTTTATCTCAGCCCCAAACATACATGCTCTCTCTCTGTCTCTCCCTTGTCACTCCTTCTCTCTCTCCACTTTTCACTCTCTATATTTCTTATTTCCTACATCTCTCCCCCTCCAACTCCATCTCTCTTATCGATCCCTCTCTCCTCCTCTCTCTCAAGTCCTCTCTCTTGTCCTTCCTCCCTCTCTCTCTCCCATAAATCCCTCTCTCTACCCTGATCTCTCTCTCTCTCTATCACTCTCTCTTTCCAATACTCTCTCTTGCCCCATCACTCTCCTCCTCTCTCTCATCCTTCTTCTCTCTCCCTTTCTCTCCCACCTCTCTCTCTCTCTCTCTTTTCCCTCCAATCCTCTCTCTTCCCCCATATCTCTCTCTCTCTCTCTCTAATCCTCTCTCTTCCCCCATCCCTTTCTTTTTCTCTCTCTTTCCACCCCTCTCTCTCTCCAACTACATTACTATATCCCTCCCTCTCTCCTTCTCACTTCTTCTCTCCCCACTTCTTTCCATACATCTTACTTTGTCTCTTTATCTCACCCCTAAACATACACACTCTCTCTCCATCTCTCCCTTATCACTCTCTCTCTCTCTCTCTCTATTTCTTCTTAGTTATGTAAACTAATGAACATAAATATTTTTAAATATAAAGTAGATTATGGAGTAAATATGAAAAGAGGTTTTATTTACTTACCATACCTCTAGTTTATTTCTATATTTTTTTTATTTACCATACCCCTTTTCTTTACTATGGTATTTGGCCCATAGGCTTGTTATATAATTAGATTTTTATTTATAATCCTATTTTATATATTGTTATTTATTTACCTTACTTATTTATGCCTCTTTTATATTTATTTATTTACCATACCTCTTTATATCTATTTTATATTTATTTATTTATTTATCATACTTGTTTATACCTCTTTTATATTTATTTATTTACCCATGGTATTTGGCCCATGGTATCAATATTAATTTGTCCCATGGTATTCGTCCCATAGGCTTCATCTAAATAAAACCTCTTTTTAAAGTTTTTTTTAAATATAAAAAGGTTTATGGAATAAATATAAAAAGAATTTTTATTTATTTACCATACATCTAGTTTATATATATTTTTATTTATTTACCATAGCTCTGGAGTAAGTATAAAGTCATTTTACAAATATTTAATTAAAAGAAATATTAAAAGATTTTGGATTTTGATTGTTTGTGTTGAATTAACTCTCTTCCTTTGATTTAGGAAATGGTATTGACTTTAGTAAAGAGTAAAGATGTTTAAAATTTTACTTAATTTGGAAATTCAATGTGGTAATTTTTTTTTTGTTAAAGGTAAATTTATGATCCATTCAAATTCACGTATATAATTTACTATCCATTCAAATTATATAAATAATACATGATTGTATTAGAAATTGATATATGTTCTAGCACAATGCGATTTTAATTTTTAATTTTTTTTTTAAATTTAAAATTTAAGCCGACATTTTGTATGAGGACGTGACCCACCTGACATCGGGGTCATATTGGGCTGTAGATGCGCCTCTCGGTGCAAAAATTAGTTAATATGCTCATCATGTCCACACACATGCATTGCAACAAAATCCACTGGGGCCTTTCCAATATTCCATAGGAGACATGGTTCACTCCCTGAAATCAATAAACTCTTAGATTCCTCCAGAAATATTTCAGAAGGAAGCATTTGCAAATAATTTCCATAAAGCATAACCAAAATTACATTATATTTATTTTCATTGGAGGGATCACATGCCTTCTCTCTTTGTAGAAAAATCGTTTGGAGCCTAAAAAGTGCCCCTAATTGTTAGAATTGCAATTTTGTATGGAGAAGCAAGAACAAGTGCACACCGAGCACCAACAGGAATATACATTGATCCATGAATATCCAACACACTCCTTTCTCTATATCCTAGCACTTGAACAACACATTAGTATAATCGAGACCCACTCAAGACAATCACAACTTTCTCCTCATTATCACATACAAGTGCTCCCAAACCAGTTCCCCCAACCTCCGAATCAGAGTACTCAAAAATTAATCTGGAAAATATAGTTGTAGAAGCAGATCCGTAGCTACAGCTTCTATAACCATCCTCTGCCTTGCAGTTTGTGGAAATTTTTATGTAGCTAAACAAACTCAAATTTTGTTCTACACGAGCAAATGGACTCAAATTCTAGGTGGTTTTAGGCACAAATATGAAATTATCACTGCTTGCCATAATCGAAGAGTTTGAATGAACATCCAAACATACTTTTATAGTACATTGTCAGGGATACATTTTCTGTAATTTTTCCTCTGGAGAAACCGGAAACGTCTTCCGGAATAGAACTTCGAAGTCAAATAAGATAACAATAAGTTAATACAATCCCATTAAACTCTATATATACATATTCTCATTCATTTCCCACTTAACACCTACTGCCAAGAGGCAGGCCGATCTATTATATCTACAATATTAGTCCATAACTCCCCATCAGGATTATAACAAATTTCGATACCCTGAGCTAATTCTCTTATCCTAGGAATATAGATCTAAGTAATTAGCCTTTTTTATTGGCGTTACCTCTTGGTATGACAACATTGGGTGTTGATGTTGGGACAATTTTTTTTTTTCGCATTCTTGTTGGTTGCTACCAACCCCATTATTTTGATTTGTTTCTAATTCCCCATTACTTAAGGATACTCCAATGGACTGGACGGGCTTGGAACATAATTGGGTCTTTTGGGGATGAACCTGTGGAATGGGCATAAGGGGCTTCGAGCTGAACCATGTGGAGTCATTGAAGTCAATACATTTGGTTGGATAGAGTAAATATTAGGTGTGGTTGGTCTACTGTGACTATTTTTTGGCACTATAGTTGACATTACAAAACTTTGAGGTGATATACCTGTCATCTTTGTAGACATTGAATTTCCATTTTCAGCTGCTAGCATGATTGCATGTGCTTGCAATGAAAACCAAGAATTTTATATTAAATTCAGTAAAGGATTGTATAGAGAGTCCAAGTGACCAAATGGCATAAACTACCTAAATAGTAAATACCTAGAAAGATGGAAAAACATCTCAAATATCCACAAATAGAGTTCTAGGTCCCTACTCTTTATTATTAGCATATAATACAACCAAAGAGTAAAGAGTCCAAGTGACCAGAAGGAAGAAACTATCTAAATACAAAATACTCAGGAATATGAACAAACATCTCAAAGATGCATAGATAGAGTTCTAGGTACCTAGTTTATTATTAACATATAACAAAGCCAAAGAGTTGGTTATGCTAGTAAGATGTTATTTCTGGAAATATAAATGTTTTAAAAAACCCATTGTTTTAATTCATGCTAAATAAATTTTAGTGCACGTAGGTGATATTGTGATGGATATCCCTTGTTTGTTGCAAGATCAACCAGTGGGAATTTAACAAAGGCCTCTGCACCTCCTCCAAGGTCAAATATTTTATAGGAATTTTATAGAATGTTATGCTTTTCCATTGTTATCCCAAATGGTACACTACAACAAACAATGGAAACGAAAATTTCTGAAAATGATTAACTTAACTTTATATTCATGGTAAGCTCCTACAATCACCACCTTTTAATCAGCTTCCATGAAATATATTAATCAAACAACAATATTAATCAAACAACAAACATACCTCAACACTGAATAGGCTTGATATTTTCCCTGGTTATCTTTTGATTCAAATTTTATATCCATCTTAATTAAAAGACCTATAACTTTTGTAAGATATTTTGAGTAAATGAATATTAGGGACCTAAAAATATTATCACTAATTGCTAATCGCCCCACACAAAGCACTAGATCAAATCCACTTTAATATTCAAATTTGAACGAGTTTAATTTTATTAACTTTCCTAATCTTGTTATTGCTTCTAGGCCCCAAATTACGCATTTACCTTGTCTGGAGGAATGTTATCATACACATTAATTGTGCTAGCATAGAATATTATCAGCTGAGCATTAGCCAATTTTCCAGGTAAATTAGAATTGACCTTACAAGTACAAGTTAAGAATAATGTCTCATATTTTAGAATAAAGGAAAACCTAGAAAAGAGAAATAAGAAACAAAGCCAAACTAGGTTGAAGTATTTTTATTTATGATAATGCTTTTGCAAACCCACTCAAGCATAACATTACATTGAACCTACCTTTGCATGGATAAGTTGTATTACCTCATTGGTGTGGTACCAACTGAAGAGGCGACAACACCACACAAGACAAAAGGTTGTCTCATTAAGGGAATGCTTGAAATTCATTTTCCACTTAAAGTATTTGTTGGATCTTGTCCCTTAAAAGAAGTAGGAGAGATGAAATGCTCCCTAAAATTAGTTAGAGAGAGGGAGCCCTTTTCTCTAGTAAAATCACCAGCTTCTTCAATAGAAGGATTATAAACGATTTGATCATCAAAGACTTTCACTGAAAAGGATGAAGGAAGCACTTCAAAAGCTAATTGTATTAGAATATTGAAGTTTATTTTGCTATGGATTTGCATGTAACTTTGAAATACATACCGACCAACTTGATTTTTACTTAAAATAACTAATTCACAAATGATAATGATTTTAGGGGAATATAACTATAAATCTCAACATGCATTGACTCTAATATCAAATTCCAATAACAAAGTATAGTGATCCACATCTTCTAAAAATAACAGTGCAAAACCTTCTAACAATAATATTAACGATGTTGGAGTACACTGTTAGTAACAAGAGAATTGGGAAAGAATTTTTTGAAGAAAATAAATCAAATGGTGGAAATTTTGTTCAGGAAAAATTATAAATTTTCAATGTTAAATAGACTAACAAACTATAATTCAAACTTCTCATGATCTAGATATTTTTAAGTAGACAGAACTACTGAAAATAGGTCAACCCCCCACATTTTCTCTTTGGAGACAAGCATGGCATTAACTCCCAAAATGGAGGGACGCTACCCATCTTTACTTTTCATAAGGGTGACCTTGGATTGAAAAACATGTAGGAAACACTCAAACACAATGCCATAAGGAGCACCATGATTATAGGGAAATGATATATCTAAAGTTGGAAATGCAAATTCAGAGTAAATGTATAGGTTAGTTCCAAGCAAACATGTTCCATATTCCATGGTACTAATGTGCATACATTTTAAAGCTAGAAATGAAAATTCAGATTATATCCATAGGTTAGTTCCAAGAAAACATGTTCCATACAACATGGTACTATTGTGCATATCTTTAAAAAGATGCATTTTACTATACACCTAACACAAAATTAATAGTGAAGAGTAAGGATGATCAGGTGCTCAATATTTAGCTCAAAAACCAAAGTTTTCATAATTGCTCAAAATCAGGACGACATCGTAGATCTCATCACCAGGATTCTAACGCAACTCATATCATCAAAATCCGAGTTCGTATGAGGAAGTTATGGTCTGTTGTTTTTTTTCCCAAACAACTAAAAAAAATTGCAAAACTGTGACAGGTTGCTGACATGGCAGCCCAGTCAACAAAAAGGAATCTTCTGGAATATTCTTCAGGTTTCTGCCAATGAAGCTATGAAAAGTGGAACTTTCGAATTCGTGAGTTTGGTCTATGTGGGTGAAATTTCCTAATGGTTTTATGGTGGATTTTTTTTTTCTTTTTAATGATTTAATATATATATATATATATATATATATATATATATATATATATATATATATAAATATATATATATATATATATATATATATATATATATATATATATATATATATATATATATATATATATAAATATAATGTTATTAGATATTATATAATATATTATATATATGCGTATTAATCATATGTAAATTTTAAATTCAATGCAATTAAACCAAAGTTTGTTACAAACTCAAATCTGCATTTCAAATCATGCTAAAGTTCATTCTATTAAACAATTTCCAAGGTTCATGTGTTTAAACATATGGTTAAAAATCAATGTAATGGGAGAGAGGTCAAGTTTGAACCCTGGACCTCCGCCCCACAAACCGGTCCTCTTACCAATATGTTGTGGTGGTGTTGTTGTTAAACCATCCGCATCAAATTTTACTTAAGCCTTCATGCGGTGGACTGATGGAGAGCAGAGGGGCTAGCCCCTCCATCATGTGATCGTTACCACATGACCCAGCGCAAGAGCCTATTTATTAAACGCGCTTATGCGCTAATGACAGTGCCTAATCCGGTTTTGTATTTAATTAAACTTCAGTTAAGTTGAGTTTAATCTAGCAGAAATTCTGGAGGCGCGCCCAAATCTGGCGGAGGTTCCAAATTTAGCGGATTTATTTGGCAGATATCCAGTTTTAGTGGAGGAAAACTAGGGAAATTAGTTTTTTCCATAATGGAGGAATATTCGACCAAATTGGAAAATGAATAGTCAATATTAGATGATTTTGGAATTCCAGAGACAATGGTATAGGTTTTAGAGGCTGAAAACGACTTCTACATGTGATTTTGCTACAACGAATTTCAAGGGAGCTAGGGCCACCAAGGAAGGAGGTCAAGTCTAGACCAGCCAGAGTCAGTTTTCAGTAATTGGACAGTCATTTTTAGATGATTTGTATGTTCTGAAGACAATAGAGAAAGTTTTAGGAGAAATTGAATAATGTACAGAGAACTTTTTCCAAATTTGAGCTAATACAAGAGGCCCAAGCTATGGAGCTGGACCAAGGAGATGTAGCCAAGGAGGGGTGAACTCATTCATCAAAAACTTGTGTTGATGGCTCTATTTATGGTTTTTTGTTCATGTTTATGTTGTTTTTTAGTTCTTACTTACGTTCTTTATTTGTCATTAATTTCAACATAAAAAACAAGACAATTTCCTGTTTTGACACTCACCTGCTCCAAGAAAACTAAATCACCACAAGAAAACAAGAAGAAAACAAATTATAATTTTGAACTTGTAATTAGCACAAAAAAACTAACATACAAGTTTAGATCAAGTGGTATCAGAGCATTAGGTTACTTAAGGTTATTTGCTTGCTTTGCTAGAGTTTGTGAAAAATATTTTAACGGTTGCAATTTTGTGATGCTTACAAGGTTAAGATTGTAGAGAGGAGAAGGGAAAATATGGGTTGCTAGTCCTGAGGTTAGAAACAGAAGAGGGAGAGGCACAAGGACACCATCTCCACCTAAATTTTCACTCCCAATTTCACTTGAAGCACCTCAAGTGTTGTTTCTGTTTGAGATTTAGGAGGTCCAAATTGCACCAGAAACTGAAGTTGAATCTGAAGCCATCATGTCAGGTGTTGGAGACAATGAAGGATACTCAAAATAGGAGGATGTCAAGAAAAAATTTAATGACATGAATAGGATGGTAAAGGTTATTTTTGATGCATTCACTTCTGGAATGGTAGGAGGAGGTTCTAAGTTCCCACATAGAGAAGGAACTTCAAATGATAAGAAGGATGAAGAGAAGAGTTAAAAGGGAAGTGGAGGAAATCCACCTCCATCTACACTATATTCATCATCCTCATCATCACCATCAAATTCATCTTCCACTTCCACCACAAAAACCACCCATACCCATACTCATTCCAAGACCCCAAGAGGAAAAAATCCATTACTCAAATTGTACATAAATTTTGAATTACCCCTGTACAATGGCAAGGTAAATGCAGAGAGGCTTGACAATTGGATACATCAATTGGAGGTGTATTACAGAATTCAAAACCTTCATGAAGACGACATAAAGATTCATTTGGCTTCATTGAGGCTAGAAGGAGCAGCACTAGTCTGGTGGGAAGCAAAGACTCAAGAGGAAATGTGAATCCATGTTAAAATATCCATCACTTGGATTGAGTTTATTTTTGCCACTAAAACATAGTTTTATCCTTTAGCTTATATGAAAAAATCTATTATGAGTTGGAAAATTTTTAGGCAGCTCAAGGGTCAAACAGTTCAAGATTATACGTAGGAGTTTATAAAGAGAGCTTTGTTGCTAGGAGTAAACTTGAATTCCCAAGACACACTCTTAAAATATATTGGAGGTTTACATTCACATTTGAGGCATACTATTCTTATGTTTAACCCAAGAAATTTAGACGAAGTTTTTGTACAAGCCACACACTTAGAGGCAAGAGGAAGGCAAGGCATAGAGGAGAAAGAGGAAAGTGAGAGTAAAGGGAAAGGAAATTTTTATGGAAGAGGAAAAATAAATAGTTCTGTCAAAAAAGAGAAGGAAAAACTCACATGTAAAAATTTTTCAAAGACTGGCCACGATGAAGACCGTTGTTGGCAACTTCATCCAGAATTGAAACCAAATAGACTGAAAGCCAAAGAGAAGGGAAAAACTGTTGTTATAGCTGAACAAGACTTAGGGTCAGATTCAAGAGATTAGACAAAAATTACAACCATGGGTTTCAAAGTAAACGTGTTGCAAGAACTAGTTGTTCAAATTGTACAAATGATACTCATGGTGGAGATACAAGAATATAATTTTTCCACATTAGAGTTGTCTCTAAACATAACAAGATTGATACATTTTTTGATAATGGGTCACAAGCTAACTTGATTTCCAAATATTTGGTTAAGCAACTAGGCCTTGAAATAATTAGACATCCAAGACCATATCCTTTGGGTTGGATTTTCTAGAATGCAAACTTGCAAGTTACAAGGAAGTGCTTACTAAGATTCACCATTAACTCAAAATTTCTTGATGAAGTTGAGCTTGATGTGGTGTCACTTGAAATATCAGGTATTGTATTTGGAAGTCCTTATCTATATGATAGGAAAGCTGTATTTCATTGCCATGAGAACAAGTACCACTTGTTTAAGGATGGTATTGAGTACATAATTAGAGCACATAAGAAGAAGACAGGTTTGTCTCTTATGCATGCAAGTGAAATGAAGAGGGTAGTGAATGAAAGTCAGAACTTGACATTGTTCATGATCAAACAAAGATATGTATTGAATCATACTTTTTATAAGGATGTTTATGTTTGTAATGAGTTGTTTCAGGATGTTAACAGGTTTCCTTTGAAATAAGGTGAAAAACATTTGCATCAGTCAACAGTAATGTTGAGCAGTGTTGGAAACAAGATGTCGGTGCAAGAGGGTACAAAGGTCAAAGAGAAAGCAACAAAGCAGATTGGAAAATAAGGCATGGGTTCCACAAATGCTGGTTTATGGTTTCCAAAAGGTACATGGCAATGACGAAGAAGCTTGATTAAGAGTCGATGCAAGTACAAAGTGAGATCAACTAACAATCGTCGTGGTGACAATGTGCAAGGTGAGAAAGTTTCTAAGTTTTCTTTGATTGTTGACCAAGGTAGGAACAAGATGGTTTCTGAAAAAATAGATTGTTGTTCTGCAAATTCAGAAATATTGCAGCATGATGGTGTCAAAGACAGCAAGAGAAGGTCGCAAGAATCAAGGAAAAAGTTGACTTTTTATGAAAAACTCCAAATGATGAAATTGGGAAAATTTCAGTAGATAGAGACTGGAAGGGTGAGGGAACAGTCCCCTCATCCACATAATTAGTAATCAAGAGAGATTTTTGGGTCCAAAAGGCTTATAGTGGGGAGGAATGATTAGGTGCTCAGTATTTAGCTCAAAAATCAAAGTTTTTAGAATTTCTTGAAACTAGGCTGACAACGTAGAGCTCGTCACCAAGATTCCAACACAACTCGTTTCATCAAAATCTGAGTTCGTATAAGTAAGTTATGGTCTGCTATCTGTTTTCCCAAACAACTATAAAAAATTGCAGAACTGTGACAGGTTGCTGACATGGCAACCCAGTCAGCAAAAAGGAATCTTCTAGAATATTCTTCAGGTTTCTGCTAATGAGGTTGTTACAAGTGCCACTTTCGAATTCGCTAGTTTGGTCTATGTGGGTGAAATTTTCCTAATGGTTATAAGGTGGAAATTGTGTCTTTGTTTTTATTTATTTATTTATGATTTAATATATATATATATATATATATATATATATAATTCAATGCAATTAAACCAAATTTTGTTACATACTCAAATCTACATTTCAAAAAATGCCAAAGTCTGCACCAAAGTTCGTTCCATTAAAAAATTTCCAAGGTTCACGTGTATAAACATATGGTTAAAAAGCAATGTAATGGGAGTGGTGTTGGGTTTGAACCTTGGACCTCCACTCCACAAACCATCCCTCTTACCAATATGTCGCAACAGTGTTTTTGTTAAACCATCCACATCAAATTTTACTTAAGCCTTCATGCGGTGGACCAGAAGAGCGTGGAGGAGCCAGCCCCTCCACCATGTGACCGTTACCACGTGACCAGCACGAGAGCCTATTTATTAAACGCGCTTATGTGCTAATGACAACACTTAATCCAAATTTGTATTTAATTAAACTTTAGTTAAGCTGAGTTTAATCTGGCGGAAATTTTGGAGGCGCCCCCAAATCTGGTGGAGGCTCCAAATTTAGCGGAGTTATCTGGCAGATATCTAGTTTTAGTGGAGGAAAACTAGGGAAATTTTTTTTTTCCATAATGGAGGCAATATTCGACCAAATTGGGAAAATGAATATTCAATATTAGATGATTTTGGAATTACAAAGACAATGGTCCATGTTTTAGAGGTTGAAAATGACTTCTACATGTGATTTTTCTACAGGGAAGTTCAAGGGAGCTAGGGCCACCAGGGAAGGAGGTCAAGTCTAAACCAGCCAGTGTCATTTTTCAGTAATTGGACTGTTATTTTTAGATGATTTGTATGTTCTGAAGACAATAGAATAAGTTTCAAGAGAAATTTAATAATGTACATAACACTTTTGGCGAATTTGAGCTAATACAAGAGGCCCAAGCTATGGAGTTGGACCAAGGAGATGTAGTCGAGGAGGGGTGAACTCCTTCATCAAAAAATTGTGTTGGTGGCTTTGTTTATGGTTTCTTGTACATGTTTATGTTGTTATTTAGTTTTTACTTATGTTTTTTATTTTTCATTAATTTCAACATAAAAAAAAGAAGACAATTTCTTGTTTTGACACTCACCTGCACCAAGAAAACTAAAGCACCACAAGCAAACAAGAACCAAATAAATTATAATTTTGAACTTGTAATTAGCACAAAAAAACTAACATACAAGTTCATATCAAAGTATCAACATATTTGTAATTAACTTGAGTCTAAAAAAATTACCCAAGACACAAATTTACTTCTATTTTTTTATTTGAAAGTATATATAGTTGCAACTCATTGAAGACCTGAGGTAACAAGCTAGTTGAAATTCCTTTTCTCATATCTCTCATCCTGATAATTTTTTAAAGACATGAATTGCTGCAACACAACAACGTTGGTCCAATAAGTCCATTGCATATTTGTATTTGGCACGTATACTGCAAGAGGAAGATCAAATTTATCATTTGTGTCATTTTTTAGAGTATAAACATCAATTAAAATTAACTTGGTTTGATTCAATAATGCCAATGCAAGCTATGTTAAGAATGCATATTATTCCTTATATCATCGACATCATTTCAAATTGTATATGTTTCCATTTAAATTTGTGTGTTGAACAATGTTAACATGGAATCCCAAGGACAATACAAGGCCATACAGTGAGATCAATAAATTATTTTGGACATCAATTAATATTTTTTGGTCTTCACAACATATTATAAATCAATTTTATCAAAATATTGTTCAATGCAATCCTAGAGAAAAGTTGGTTATACCAACGTTTTAAGGAAGATCCAAGCACCGATTTCTGTGGCCAATGATATTGTAGTCAAGAATATGTCTTATAGTGAAATGATGGGAAATAATTTATGGCCCTTGAGTATTTCAATTGATAGATAAATTGAAAAATATGTATCCTATGACAGGCAAGTCAATAGAGTGCCCACTAAACCTATTACAAGGAACTCAAAATGACATTTGAAGTCTATTTCACAAAATGATGAGTTGCAATGCAAATAGCCCTTCACCCAAAATAATGGATTTTCATGTCAAATTCTACCTACCTTCCTGACTGAAAAGCTAAAACAGATAAGAAAATCCCCAAACTCAATTACATCTTTTCTACAAATAAATCCTTTTCCAAACAAGAAATCACTATTATTAACTCCATAGCCTTTGATAGTCCTGAGAAGCAATGATTGAATCTAATGGACATACTCATGGAAGGAAAAAAACACAAATATGGAAATCCAAAATATTACAAAGGAAAATGAGGCCTCAGTGTATTGGTGTAGTCTTGGAGTGTTAATCCATCCATGAAGGTTAAATTCTTGGTTTTCTATACCCCAAAAAATGACATGTCCCGATAAAGAGATGAGGTTAGGTCCAACTCCAACAATTTTGACAGAATAGTTACCCCTCACACCTGGATCCTAAACCAAAGGAAAATTTCCCCTCACACATGGCTTCTAATCCAAAGGAACTCTATATTTTACTGTGCAAATCTTCACCTTCTCAAAGTATATTCCAAAACAAAAAAAACTCCAAAAAGTTGAGACAACCTCTTCTATAAATTCCCAAATCGATTCAATGCATCCCCCATCTCCTCCCAAGCAAACTATATCTCAACACCTTACTGCCATGTATTATTATCTATAATTATTCCCAAAAATAATGGTTATTCATAAGAGCTTCAATATTTTTTTTTTGTATCTAGAGGAATCGGCAACGACGGAGGTATCGTACTCGCGTAACACGGGGTCGAATCCCCCCGGCTACCACTATAACCCCTAGGGGAGAACGCAAGGCCCGCACGCACGCTTCCCGGGTAATCGACTCAACTTACTCACGTAAACGATTTTTGCATCACGGTCGGGGATTGAACTTGTGACCTGCTTATCAGCATGAACGCCTTAACAGAACGTCTGCTTACCACTAGACCAAGCCCCACGGGCTCATAAGAGCTTCAATATTATCTTCATACCAAAACTATATTTGTAATAATAGTTAATGAGGAAACCTTAACACAACTCATAGAAAAACAAATATCCCTTAAAAAATTGAATATGGCTACCATTCATTTGAAAAGTGCAAATTCATAGTCTCTTTTGATTCAGACATAATCTTCATATGGGTTAGTTTCTCTATCAAGATATTCTGAGTTGATCCATTCCACATACCTCGATGTACAGAGTCCTTTATCTAGAGAAATTATATGAATAAAATAAAAACCAATGAAGTAACTCTAGGAAGGATCTGAATTAATGCTTACCCATAACAAATCCATTTGCATTCCCAGCTTTAGTGATAGCCTCACTTAACCCACAAAATAAATCTGTGGTTCAATACTGTTCTCAACTTCCTGAAATAGTTCCAGGTTCACAATTTTCTCTCTTTCACCATGTGGCCATTCATTGGTACTCATCGTCCCAACTTCCATTTCATTACCATTGCATCTACTCAATCCCATAAAATCCCTTTCTATTCTGCTATCCATAGATCCCCAAAATGATATATCGACTTCAAACATCTCTGATACTCAAAATCCTAGGGTGTCTTGAATAGGGTATTGTGCTTCTCTGAATTAAAATCAATTCCTACAGCTAAGGCCCTATTTGTTTCCCATTAAAACCATGTGGGTATTTCACACAAATTTTAAGAGAACCACAACCAGAGAACCATTCATAGGAGGACCAATATCAAAACAAAATTAATGCATAAAACACAATGTTTGAAGAAATACGAGTACAACTTACAAAACTGGCACTCGACATAGGGAGAAAAACAATGAGGATGAAAAAACTGCAATTTCAACATATGGGTGATCTCATCCTTCGAAACCCTCTCCAAGCACAATTTGTTCATTCACTGTCGAGATCCCTATTTATTGGTGGCTCAACAATGAGGAGGACTATATAATTTATACAGGCTAATCAAACTGAAAACCCCTAAAATCCAAGGCGAATTCAACCCTAGCCACAATTTCTAGGAATGGTAGAGGGAAAAAGATCCATTAACCAATTCCATTCCTGAAAATCAGTGGCGTTTGGAAGCAAATTTGACCTGCGAACGAGGCTAATTAGGGCTTCTAAAATTTATCAACTTATATTTTTCATGGCTAAAATATAATAATTATTTATTTTTTAAATAATTTTTAGGCTAACTTCAGAAAATGTGTGTAAAATAAAAAATTCACCCCTCCAAAATAAAAAACCCCTTATATTTCGCCCATGGGCGAAGATTCACCCTTAAAATTTTCTATGGTAATGAATTTTGGAGGGAAAAGAAGAAACTATTTTTTTAATTGTATTTTTGGCTTATCCTCCTATAGGTTTACTCAAATTTCAAGTGTAGATACTTGTTGGATTCATAATTAAATTCTGCATCCAACGAGTACCCATCATGCATACTTTTGAGAAGACCCACATTGATAAAAAAATGAAGATACATTAAAAACGTGTTTTCAACGTGATTTTTTAATGTATCTTAAATTTTTATTAATGTGGGTATTCTTAAAATTATGCATGATTTGTACTCGATGGATGCAAAATTTAATTCCACCTCCAATGAGTGTCTACACTTGAAATTTGAGTAAACCGATAAGGAGATAAGCTAAAAATACAATTAGAAAAAAATAGTTTTTCTTCTTTTCCCTCCAAAATATTTACATGTACCTCTTTTAAATTTAAAGGCTTTTGATTGGTTTACATATTATGACATGGAAATTACGTGAAAAAATCATGGGCACTTTTAGGCTAAAATTTCCTCTAATGGGTCCCATACTTCATTTCGGTATGCATTCAGTCTTGGATGTTTGGTTTGGCACTTGATTTCTGATTTGCTTCACCATCAACTATGAATCTCCAAACACTACCAAGCACCTAATGCTGAGATTTTTGGTAGCTTGTAGACCCAATTACAAGGCTTCATATTCAGAAACATTATTAGTGGCTTCAAACTCTAGCTTGAAGGAGAGAGGAATCAGGCTACCTTCTAGAGACACCAACAACACATCTGCTCCATTTTCTTCCATGGAATAAGCACCATTAAAGTGTAGCTTCCATACCTTATTACACTCTAGTGATTTTTTATTTAGTAGGATAGAACACTCCACCTGTGTTTCATCCAATATTAGATCATTTTCCTCTAACAATAAACAAGCGAAATCCTTCTCTTTGCCATACACAAGAGCATTATTTAAGCAGACAACTCTTGTAACTATCTTTAAAAATATCTGTTCTCTATACATTTGGAATTCTTCTCCACCAAACACAGGGATGGAAGGATATGTTAAATCAAGTTTGATGGATCCTCCAATTTTTTATCCCTGTGACCTGGAAAAAATCATACCAAAGCTGGCAAGGATATCAGCAACTACAATATCCATTACTACACTTTTTACAAGGATCTGAGCCAAATTGACCACCAAGTCTTTAATCATTTGAGGAATTTTACTCTCTTGGAATCAAAAAAATATAAATATTTATATGGTTTTGTTATTTTCAGCCCCAACTTCTCCATGACAGACAATGGCATCGGATGATGAGAAGCTCCTGAGTCAAGCATATAGTTATGCAGTAGGAGCTCAAGAATTACCAAGGTAACATAGAAAGGGGCAATGGAAGAGTCTTTCTCCTCAACATGAGGACCAAATACAATCATGGGTCTTTCATCTGGGAGGTTCAAGTTATCTTGCACACGAGCAATGGTGGGTGGGCACATGAATTGAGACACTTGGGCTTTATAATTAGGAAGCTTTAACAATTCAGTCAAGGGAACAAATATTTTTACCTTCTCCAACTCCTTTTGAAGATTAAAGGTAGAGAGGTTCTTGTTGGCTATGTCAGCATCAACAAGTTCCTTCTCCTTATTACAGATTGGCTTGGTTTGTGGAGGAAAATTCTCTATTTTAGAGACTTCAGGCTTATGAGTAATATGATCTAATGACTCCTTCTTGTTTGGTGGGACTTGGTCAAGAGGATTCCTTATGTGCTTCTATTTCATGTTCCTCATCAAAAAGAGAAGGAACTAATTTTCTTGAACTTCTATGGTCTCTTCGGCATGTTCCTCTGGATCATCTTCCATATACAAAGGAGGCTGAATATGATCTTACTGATATTTTCTCTCCTTTCGCAAGGGTTGTAAGGGTTGTCTCCTATATTGAGGGTTGAAGTTTCAGTTAGGATTCGATTGAATTTTTCGGGGAGGGTTCTTGTTTTCCAAATTTAGTTTCACAATATTGTTAGACAAATTTCTTATTAGTTTATTCATCTCCTCCAGCTTTTGTTATTAGGTCCCTATATTACTAGTATAGTCCCTTATTTTTGTTAGTGTAACCCCCTTATTGTTATTATTGTACCCTTGTAACCCCCATATTGTTATTATTGTGCCCTTAAATTATTATTGTTAGGTCGGCTAGGATTACATTGTGGCCCACTAGGATTACATTATGGACCCATGGACTCCTATATATAGAAAGGAGGTTTTGTAAATTGTATCATCCAAGAATTGTTCATTCATGTAATGTATTGGATGTTGCCCCCTCGAAGTGGCTTATTTCTAAGGCATTGATATCTCTTTTCTTCTATTTTTGGAGCTGGTTTCACAACATTTGGTATCAGAGCTTTGAGATTCTAGGGTTTCTCTACTCCAAACTGGTCAACATGGCATTTCGCTATAACTTTTTTTCTACGAAGGTTCAGAATTTGAAATTTTTAGAGTACGAAGCTAAAATCCTGAGGAAAATCGTCATACAATTTCAGATCTTGGTTTGCAATATTTTTGGAGATATGATTTGTGTAATTTAGGTCATTTTGCAGGCTCTTGAATTTAACCTAAACAGGTCATCGTGGTATTTTCGTAATAATTTTTTTTTACGAAGGTTCAGAAGCTGAAATTTTTAGAGTGCGAAACCACAATCTTGAGGAACATCTTCAAAACATTTTAGGTATTGGTTCACAACATTTTCGGAGATATGATCTGTGGAAGCTAGGGATTTTTGAGGCTTCTAAATTTCATCTCAAAGAGGTGATCGTGGGAAAATATTCATAGCTCTCTCTCTGAGCATCAGATTGGAATGCTGTAAAAAGTGGCCGCAAGTGCACATAATTTGGTTTTCTATCTATCAATTTTAGAGCCAAAGGAGGAAACAATGACACGTGACAAGTCATAAAAGTTTTCTCTACTGAACCAGTCCAAAATTGGATCATTGTGGGAGATTGGACATAACTTTGCCTTGAATAATCCAAATCAGGTCAGACCTATGGCATTTGAAAGAAGCTTCAAAGGGCTACTACAAGGCTGAATTTCAGATATTGAGGATCTGCAGTTATAGAGATAATTCAATTTCAATATCGAGCTCCTCAAAAGCAAGTAAAAGGTGTGTATTTTTTTTCCGAATTGCATAAGTCTTGTTTGAAGAATCAAGTTGAATTGATTACAAGGGCATATTGTAGAATAGATATCAGTATTGGATTCTGAAATGGCCCCTAAAAATAATTAAACACCCATTAAGCCTTTAGAAAGCTCTACTATTACTCATGAAGAAGAAGAATGGCAACATGACATATCAAAATTACAAGAGAAAGTGCAACAAATTTCGCTCTCGCAAAGAGCAACAAAAAATGACATGGAAATTTTGAAGAAAGGCGTGGAAACTAAGATGGGTGGTTTGAAGAAAGGCGTGGAATCTAAGATGGATGGTTTGAAGAATAGCATGGAATCTAAGATAGATTGCATGGACACTGGCATGGAATCTAAAATGGAAAACATGAAGAATGATATAAAAGCAGACATGGAAGGTTTGACAAAGTGGATAGAAGAAATTTTTCCTAATGGTGAAAATATAGTAGAGGAAACTCATGATGAGAAAAAAATAAATGTTAATCATGATTTCATAAAATATAATGTTGGCGGGAAGAACCACCATATTCCAAAAATGGATATGAGGAAGTTTGATGGAAAGAATCCTGTAACATGGATAATACAGATGGAGCAATACTTTGATCTCCATAATGTGCAAAACACACAAAAGGTACACATTGCAACTTTACATTTAGAAAAAAATACATTTGTATGGTATCGATGGCTTTTCTCCCATAAAAAAATTGTCACTTGGTCAATTTTTACGGAGGAAATGATAGCACATTATGAGGATACAAAGAGAAACGCCTTCTTTAGCCAATTGATAAATCTCAAACAAAAGGGTTTAATGGGGGAGCACATTGAGGACTTCCAAAAATTGAATATAAGGGTAACTGATATTCCAGAGGAACATAGGGTTGATCTCTTCATAGGTACTTTAAAGGATAACATCCAACATGAAGTTCGCGTTTTGGAACCTAATTCATTGGAGAAGGCATTCAGGTTGGCAAGAAAAATTAAATGTAAAATTATGGCGACAAGGAAGCCTACCACTCACTTCTATAAGAGGGAAGTGTTGCTACTCCTATATTTCCACAACCTACAAGGTTGACACCACAACAATTGGAAGAAAAAAGAGCAAAAGGGCTTTGCTACAGTTGTGATAGCAAATACACTAAAGGTCATAAGTGTGCTGAGAAGAAATTATTTTACATAGATCGTGAAGAGGAAGAAGAAAATGAACAATAAGAGGATATACACCAGGAAACAACCCAAGAAGAGGAAGAAATGAGTCCGACCATATCGTGTAATGCATTGGCAGGAATTACCACTCCTCAAACTCTCAAGATAGAAGGACATATCAAGAAGAAAAAGGTAATAGTGTTGATTGATTCAGGTAGTACCCATAATTTTATTCATTGTAAGGTAGCCGAGGAATTGAATTGTTTCCTATACCCAGCACCAGAATGTCAAGTGATGGTTGCAAATGGAGGAACTATAAATTGCTTTGGAAAATGCCATAATATCAAGCTAACCATGGGGGAATATGTATTGAAT
The DNA here is from genome assembly GCA_034641835.2 of Pinus albicaulis. NCBI lineage: Eukaryota > Viridiplantae > Streptophyta > Pinopsida > Pinales > Pinaceae > Pinus > Pinus albicaulis. Next base: position 340,478,901 of record CM076580.1, on the reverse strand, counting down.
AGTCCAATGCTTTCCATTCCTATGGGAGGTCCTGATGTTGTACTAGGAGTACAATGGTTACAATCTTTGGGGACGGTAGCTTTTAATTTTCAAGAACTTTTCTTGAATTTTTTTTCAGAAGGAAAGGAAGTCGAATTACGGGGTATTGAAGGGAAGCCAGGAAGGATAATAAGCTTTAATGTCATGACAAAGCTTCTAAAGAAAGAACAACGAGGCGTAATTGCACAATTATGCTCACTAGAAGTTCCGACATCAAAATCATCTATTTCTGCAGATCTCCAAAAGTCTTGGACAATCATTCCAAGGTGTTTGAAACTCCCAAAGGACTCCCACCTATTCGTGATCATGATCATGCTATTCATTTGATTCCGGGAAGTGTTCCTCCAAACATCAGGCCTTATAGATATCCTTACTTCCAAAAGAGCGAAATTGAACGTATGATTGCAGAAATGTTAGAGGCGGGTATAATTCAACCTAGTCAAAGTTCTTTCTCTGCTCCTGTAGTATTGGTACATAAGAAGGATGGATCATGGTGCATGTGTCTAGATTATAGGGAGCTCAATAAGCTCACCATTAAAGATAAATTTCCCATTCCTGTGATTGATGAATTATTGGATGAATTACATGAAGAAATTTATTTTACCAAATTGGATCTTTGTTCAGGGTATCATCAAATTATAATGAAGATTGAACATATTCCAAAAACATCATTTCGAACTCATGAGGGTCATTATGAATTTTTGGTCATGCCTTTTGGCCTTACCAATGCACCTTCTACATTTCAAGGGTTGATGAATTCCATTTTCAAACCCTTCCTTAGAAAATTTTTGCTAGTATTTTTTGATGATATACTAATCTACTGCAGGTCTTAGAAAAATCATGTTCAACATGTTGACAGGGTGCTCAAACTATTGCAGGAGAAACAATTATATGAAAAAACATCCAAATGTTTCTTTGGAGTACAAGAGGTGGAATATCTGGGTCATATTGTATATCACGAGGGTGTTAAGGTAGAACCTAACAAAATTAAAGCCATTAAGGAATGGAAAGTCCCCACAACCATAAATCAGTTGCGAGGATTCCTTGGGTTAACAGGGTATTATCGAAATTTTGTTAAGAATTATGGGAGAATAGCAACACCTCTAACAACACTATTGAAGAAAGATGCATTTTCATGGACTCCTGAAGCAACTAAGGCCTTTGAACATCTTAAAGAGGTAATGTGCCTAGCACCAATCTTAGCTATGCCAGAATTCACAAAAAACTTTATTGTGGAATGTGATGCCTCAGGAAATGGAATTGGTGTCGTTTTAATGCAAGAAGGAAGACCCATTGCTTTGAAAGTCGTCCAATCAAAGGAAAGTATTTAAAGAAACCTATTTATGAGAAGGAAATGTTAGCAATACTTCATGCACTAACGAATTGGAGAACTTACCTAATGGGAAGACACTTCAAGGTAAAAAATGATCATGATAGTCTTAAAAACTTTTTGGAACAAAGACTATCTTCAGAAGAGTGGTAAAAATGGGTCACAAAGATGTTGGGTTATGACTTTGAAATAATATACAAAAAGGGAAGCTAAATCTTGTTGCAGATGCACTCTCAAGAAACAATGAAGAGGTGGAAGCATTGCTTTGTGCCATTTCTATTATCCAACCAGATTGGATAACCGAAGTAAGATATGAATGGAATAAGGACGAAGAAGTGTGGACACTCATTCAAAAGTTGCAGCAAGATCCTAGTACATCTGATACATTTAGTTGGAAAAATGATTCCTTATGGTACAAAGATTGCTTATATCTTTCTAAGAATTCACAACTAAAACAAAATATTCTTTTGGAATTGCACTCTTCTCCTTTAGGAGGACACTCAGGATTTTTAAAAACTTACCACAGGGTGAAGAAATTTTTTTTTTCTGGATGACCTTAAATCTGATATTCAAAATTTTGTGGCGGAATGTTTGGTTTGCCAGCAGAATAAAGTTGAGACAATTAAGACCCCAGGTCTTCTAAAACCTTTATCCATTCCAAGTCAACATTGGGAGGAGATTTCAATGGATTTTATCACTGGTTTACCTAAGTCCGAAGGAAAGAGTGTCATCATGGTGGTAGTTGATAGACTTACCAAGTATGCACACTTTTGTGCATTATCTCATCCATTTAAAGCAAGTACAGTTGCTACTACATTTATGGACACACTTCAAAAGATACATGGAAACCAAAGGGTTATTGTGAGTGACAGAGATCCCATTTTTACTAGAAATTTTTGGACGGAGTTATTTTCTTGTTTGGGTACTCAATTAGCTCATAGCTCATCTTATCATCCTCAATTCGATGGTCAAACTAAGATAGTAAATAAATGTTTGGAATGATATCTTCGTTGTTTTGTATTTGATAAACAAACACAATGGGTCAAGTGGTTACCTCTATCTGAATGGTGGTATAACACTTCCTTCCATACTGCAGCAAAAATGACCCCATTTAGGGCACTTTATGGATATCATCCACCATCCATCACATCATCTTTAAGAGAAAATTCGAAGGTTCAAGCAATGGAAGATCACATCGAGCATCAACAAGAATTTCTCGAACTCTTAATGGAAAACTTGAATTTGGCACAAAATCGAATGAAACAACAGGCATATCAACATCGTAGCGAGAGAAGTTTTGATGTAGGAGATTGGGTATTTTTACGGCTACAAGCATACAAACAAATGTCCCTCAAGCAAGCTAAGAAGGATAATAAATTATTGCCAAAGTACTATGGTCCTTACAAGGTGTTTCTAAAGATAGTTACTATGGCATACAAATTGGAGCTTCCTGCTTCTTCACGAGTGCATCCAATTTTCCATGTTTCATGCTTAAAGAAGGTTATAGGTGAAAATATTCCAGTTCAAATAATATTGCCAGAACTTGATGAAGGAAAAATCATATTGGAACCTGAAGCGGTCACAGAAAAAAGAACTCGACAACTACAAAATCGATCAATTTTAGAGTATCTCATCAAGTGGAAGAACTTACCCACTGAAGATTCTACATGGTAGGATGAGAATTTTATACAAAAGCACCCAGAGCTACTCAAGCATTGAGGACAACACTTTTTTGAAGGAGAGGGGCATGTTAGGTCCCTATATTACTAGTATAGTCCCTTATTGTTGTTAGTGTAACCCCCTTATTGTTATTATTGTACCCTTGTAACCCCCATATTGTTATTATTGTGTCCTTAAATTATTATTGTTAGGTCGGCTAGGATTACATTGTGGCCCTACTAGGATTACATTATGGCCCCATGGACTCCTATATATAGCAAGGAGGTTTTGTAATTTGAATTATCCAAGAATTGTTCATTCATGTAATGTATTGGAGGTTTCCCCCTTTAAGTGGATTATTTATAAGGCATTGATATCTCTTTTCTTCTCTTTTTGGAGCTGGTTTCACAACATTTTTTCTCGTGTTTCCTTCCCATGGCTTGAAGAATTGGTTTCCTCTTTTCCTCTTCTATCACAAAAATTATTTTTCCCTTTCCACTTCTCAATGGAGGTGAAATATGCTTCAACTTCTACATCATCTATTTGAATTTGGTCCAGGGTATGAGACTTCCTTTCTCTGAGAGTGAACCCAAATTTTGGCTCAAAAGCCCCAATAAAAACCACTTTGAAAGCAACCCGTCGAGGTTTAATTTCAGCAGGAATAATATTGCACAATTTGTTACACCTTTTTATGAATTCTGAAACATTGTCATTATGTATTTTCTTCATTGCATTGAATTCAATGGGGATGTACCCATGATCCCTTTTCTCTCCCCACCTTTTCATAAAATAATTTTACATCTCCTCCCAGGTAGTGATTGAAGCATTCAGGAGGGCTTTGAACAATTCCTTGTCATCCCCATATATAGACTGGACAAAGATTCTTAACACCACATCCAGATGTTCTACATTAATATTTTATGCAAATGCACAAAAGGTTTCTATATGTCTTTAAGCTGAGATATCATCTTCTTGAGTAAATTTGAGCAAGATTTCAAGATAATCTTGTGGCGTACCATTTAGGAGTTGTGGGAAGTCCAGTGGAGCATATTTATTTAGGAGAAATATTGGAATAGCCATATATTTCAAGGGAGATGGTAGGAGGTTTATCATAGGGCCTTGCTGAGGAGTTTTCTGAATTGCAACTAACTGGAATTGAGTCAGAACACTATTTACATTTTGTGTTGGAATATTTATCAGAGTGTCTTTAACTTCCTCAGGTTGTGGGAAGGTGCGAAATGTAAAAGGAGGATAAATAGCAAAGACTTATTTGGTTTAAACTCTTGAGGAAAATAGTTTAAATAGTGTACAACATTCCTTAGAATATTCCAAAGCTTTGGAGGAAGGCTCGAAGAAATTTATGACAACCTTTTGAGAGCTAGAGGATGATACTCTTGGAAAAGAGGTCATAGGAACTAGGGTGATATTAGCTCTTTCTTTCTAGATTTTCCTAGATATTATTTTTTTAGGGTCAAACATAGGATGAGTTATCCGTTGTGAAATATCAAATCGATTGTGTGGAATTTTTAAATCTAGGGTTTTCAAAATGAAATTCAGCAGTGGAGTCACCAAGGTGATATATCTTCAACCCACACTGCTTTCTTCTCACCTTACCAAAGGGTGTAAAAATTTCGTACCCAGGGAAAATATTCTGATTCGTCCTAGGAAACGATGCTAGAAGATGTTGTCGCTCCTAGAGACAACCCCTGGGTTGAAGAGAGAAAATTTCATAGGACATCTTGATGAGTTCTTTTTGGATTTACTAGAAATGTTCACTTACACTCAATACTTAATTTTATTTTAAGTCAGTATTGGTTCATAATCTCCCTTACGAAGAGAAATAAAAATATGGATGCAAAGTAATACTCATAAAGCATTAATGTCTAGTTCTGGTGGTCAAAATTACATGAACATGTAATTTTATCATTCATTGTAGTATATTGGAGAGAAGAATCATTAGAGGAAAAAAACCAAGGCACAGGGTTTAAGTTAAGAATCTAGTGCATCGAAGTACAATATGAAATGGATGAGAGAAAAAAATTCAAATGATTTTCTAAGATACATGGATTTCATATTAAGGATAATATTTCTTATTCATCCATAGGCATCTTATATCAACATTAGATAGAGATGAATCCATGAATTCATAAAAACATATCCAACAACTGCTACTACATTTAATTTGAGAAGAGTAGTGAGTGGATAGGAAATAGACACAAAATAATATAAACACTACACAGTCATGTGAGCCGGAATCGCCAAAAACTTTCATTAATATTCAACATGGAATACATTTCATTTACAAATTACAGAGCTTCCCTCGTGAAACAAAATTTGGAACCCTTGATTTTGTATCATAACTTTTTTTTATAGGACCTCAAGAGGAGAACCCTTTACAAAATATTCTTTCTTGATTTGACAACGAATCATCATAACAAAATATCAACATGCGTAGTGGCACATATGTACTAGTTGGATCCTAACTAACTGGCAGTGATTCTTCTAAAAATAAAATATTTACATAAAACATAAAATATCTTGAGTTTCATGATCAACACGATCAACAATATCTTTAATAGTGATAAACAGGTTCTGAAGCCTAGCGTCATTGGGTCAATGATCTGGAGCACAAGAGGATTGATGAATTGTTCACACTATGCCATATCATGGGAGCTAGTAGAGGAGCCTAGAAGAATCGCTGGTATGCAATCATGATATTTGTGAGCCCTATGTAATTCAACCTGAGGAACAAGGTCTTCACCAACCCTAACAGCTGAAAATCCCTTTTCAAATAATTTACCAAATTATTACCATTTAGGGTGGAATTATTCTTATGGTAGGAATCCACCTTGATCTTGGCCTCCACTAACATCTGACTGTATTGCTCCCAGTGGATAACCACTCCCACATAGTCCTAGCAGTTGGCCAACCCTGCTCTAAATCTGTCCTCAAAATTAGAGTTGAATGTAGCCACATCTTTCAGTACCACATTTAGGCATTCTTCAGCTTTGACTTTGGCCTCCTCCTTTTGAAAAAATTTGGAGATCTTCATGATATCAGATACTCTATCCACCATCTATAGCCATTGACTCATTGAGTGGCTTATCATTTACACACTAGATCAACTTCCTAGCAATCTAGGATTTCTTTTCACCTTCTTTATTAGAAACTAGGATGAAGAACTCATAATGTTTTATCACAATCTTTTGTTTGTCTAACAAAGTTATATGCTCCCATGTGTTTTCCATATCTTCTATAATTTATTCCCAGAAAAGTTGCTTGGCTTGCAGGAGAGACATATTTCCCTTTAGCTTTCCCTTAAGCTCAAAAATCTCCTAATTGGTTGTTTGTAGGTTCTTTCCGATCATATTTGCATTAGTCTTGGAATTATTGAGCTACTTTTATTTTTGTGCTAGGGCTTGCTGGACAGTGTCTAAATCCTTCTGTACCTTCTTGAGCTCCCCTTCATAGAGATGGAGCTTAGTGAGGTTCTTTGTATGTTGTTTTGTGGGGTTTTGAGGGTTCTCAGGTACAAGCACTTCACAATTTTGAGTGTCTATTTGTTGTTGAAATTATGCTACCCGCTGCTTAAGAGCCACCACCTCATTGTTTTTGTATATTAGTTATTTTTCCAGGATCTCTTTCTCCTCCTTTACATGTGAAATTTACTTGGACTGCACATGTTCATTGGCTAGAATATTTAGCTTGTGTCGCAACTCATGAACATCTACTTGTGAGCTTTGAAGAAGGTCTTCAAATGCAACTTTATCTTCTGGATTCACCCCCAGCTTTACAATTAACTTCTTGAAGTTCCCATTCTACATATGTAGAGCTTTGGAGTTATCTCTCTCCTATTTTAATCTTTTTGTAGCCTTCTCTAATAGATCTTCAACCTTGCTTACGCTTATAATTTTATTTGTTGCTGCATCTCCTCCCTTATCTTCTTATTCCTTTCTTCGATGGCCTTTCCAGTAGGCCAACTTCACTCAGTAGGAGTTGCACTCCCTCTTAAAAGTAAGATGGATCTGAAGAGGATGAGTCAATAGTTTGTAGTGGGTCTTCAAGAATCACTTGGAAGCCCGGTTGGTTTGGTCTTGTCTCCACTAACCTGATCTCAATCTATTATTCTTCTATCTCTTGGGTTTTTTTAATTTCACTGGTGTGTACATCTTCCATCTCTATGTCCCTTGTCTCATAAATGTTCCTTTTCTGTGCCTTGTCCTTTTTTTTTTGGAGTCTCGATCTCCATCTCTATGTTAATAGGCCATGACTCAAAGTTAGCCTTAAATTTTATCTCAGGCCCATATTAATGCTTATAAGTTGAATCCTTTTATGTTTTCCATTTTTTTTGTAATGACACCATGAGGATCATAATGCCATACATCTCCCATATCAAAACTCATTTTCTTCAGTAATTCCTCAGTTGCATAGAAGGCTTGTCTGGAATTTAAAATAAAAGGCCCTATAGGCTTACCTAACTTGAACATGTATCCCCTTTTTGTGGGGAAAAAGTGGGCTTGGCCCACATTAATACTTTGCCTGATGAACTCTATAGTGAATATCCTCATTGTCATGAACATAGGAAAGTGGTAAGGAGTAAGATCACACTGACAGAACCTAATCTCCGTGTAATCCTAAAATAGGTACGATTCTCCTACCCTGGTGTCCTTGCTAAGTTGAAAGATCTATTTTTGTTGAGGGAGGACTCTTGGAGGGGAAGCATTATGAATAATTTTATAAGAAATGGCCATATAGGAGGATATGAATTGGGAATAACAATCACTATCTAGTTTTTTCCTAACAACAACATCACAGTAAAAAAAAAACTTCCTTTATTTTTTTAGGGTCATCAAACTGAGACCCGAGCACTTAAACTCATCCACATGGGTGTACACAGACAAATAGAGAAATAGGGAATAATATCTGAAATAGGAGGTAGTAGGAAAATTGCGCAGTTGGAATCTTATGGATCCAATTAAGTAAGTAGGTATGTCAAACAAGTTGTTTGGTTGCATCATTTCACTTAGAAACCCTAGGGAGGCTTTATTGGGCATATTGACATTATCATATCCAAAATTATGAGAAATTAGAGACAAATTAGGTTGAACAAGCTCTCTAAAGATAGTTATTGGAAAACTGCCAACAATGGGAAAGGATTTCAAGCCAAGGGCTAGTACCATATGTAGAAAGGTTTGTTGTTCAACAACTGAGAGGGTAGTATAATTAAATACTAGAGTGGTTTCTATGAATTGTTTGGGTTCATGAGAGCTTGGGTAGATCAGAGCCTTTTGTGTTAACTCTGGGGTCACTTCAATAATCTTGGCTCGAGTGGATGAGACAAATATTTTTTCTCCTCTATGTATGCATCCATTAACCAAGCGTTAAATTCGGGGAAATAATATACTGAGGGGGAAATTCGGTAGCACAGTCCTAAGTCAACTACCTGAAAAGGGTCCTCTCCTTTGATATGGATTCCATATGGGTTGAACCAGAGGTCTGCCAGATGGTAGGAACAAGAGGGGTTCGAAATCTACGCTTTTGTGTCCATGAGAAGTTTAACATTGGAGGAGGGTTCCACTTCCCTGCTTTTGGGAGACTTGGGATACGCCTTCTTCATGTTTAACAAATATTCAGGGACCTACAGATTACCTAATTTTCCAGGAAACAACTGAAAATGACGTTTGGATGGGAGCTCTAGACCAGTTAAATGACCAAATGACATTGTAGAGTAGACAAATGGAAGGAGGAATTTACATTGGGAAAGAAAAAAAAATTCAAAAATTTTGAGTGGGAAGGGTTTTTATAGGCGGAAAGAGGGAAACGATCATATGATGTCAGGTGACGTCATGAGGGGGACATGTGATAAAAGGTGATTGGGTGGTGGCAGGTGATAGGTGGAAGGGAGCAGGGGAGGGGGAGAAGTTACTGTTTCCCTTTTATATTTCATCACTTGCTTGAAAATGGTACCAACAGACTTATGACATAGTGAGTGGTCCCCACCTTCCTCTGACGCATGAAATAATGGGAATCCGGATCCAAAGGTTACCTCCCGGAACCAATCTGGGTCGTTGGATCGGTAGGCCCACCCATTTTAATTTTCCACTCCAGGGGGGAGCCAGTCTATCGCCCACACAATTTACCCGCCCTCCCCCCTCAAAATTCTTCCAGGGGCTGCTCGGGTGGAGATGGACTACGATTTTCCCCTAAATATGCTCAAACTTTAACCAAAATGTGCACCTTCATTAATTTAATCTTTTACTATGTTGCGCTTTCTTGGTGGAGAATTCCATGGATGTGAGCTCTGACATTTGAGCTTCTATTAGGGAATTAGGGCCTATTTTTTCCCTCATTATCAGTTCGATTAATTTTTAATAAATAATACTTTGAATGCAACCTCTTAGCCCCCAATACAAAACAATATTCTACAACAATGTCATCCAATATATTATTGTAGATGTTCATGTTATCTCTTAGAGAAACCCTAATTGTTAGGGAAAAAATATAAGGTAACCTCAAACCTCTTTGAGGTTTAAAGTTGGCCCTTCAAACTGGAGAGGTATCTCTCCTTAAACTCAACTACTATAGATCATTATCATAGTAGGTTTACACATTTAAGTTATATGGCTAGATTTGTTTGATAAATGATGAAATTTTGTTGGGCTATGTGGAAAATACACCATTGGGTATGGAGACTAACCCTATTAGGTGATGTTACAGATTTGATGAGAAAAACACAAATGCAGGGTAGCAATAATTCCTTTGAAAAATTAAGGATTAAGAAGGAAAAAGAAATAAATCAGTATTAAAGTTAAATGAAACAAAAATTACTAATGTCGAAGAAGTAAAGAAACAAGAGCATAAATGAATCTTAATATCACACACTCATCTTTCTAGACATGAAGAAAGTTTTAAAACATAGAATACAGACATGGAACTACGACACAAGAATTTATGCAATTGCTCATAAAAAACTGTATATATTTAAGATCTGCTCAAATATTACAAAAGGATGATATATCTCAAATAAACACCAACCCTTTTTCCTTCTACATTTCTGGATTATATAAACATTACAACCACTAATCATAAGATTATAGTTCAAACTTTAAAACATTAATCCAAAATAGTAATGAAAATATTACAAGTACATGCATCAGAAAAATATATTTTAAATACATCAAGTTTTTCCAAAAATAAAAACTACTTGCTGAAAATCATGCTAAAAATGAGGTTGAGAAAGATATATCATCATAATGTCTCCCTTAATGGTAGAATAGGTCCCTCGCTACAAAAAAGGTTTATTCACCCCCCATAATTTTGTTATGTTTGAGCTCCTTCTTTCTTGGGTTTTCTATTGTAATCGTTGATATTGTCATTGCCAGTCCTTAGCTAATTGATTTGATAGTTTTGTTAACAGACAAATTGTCAATTCTTTTCATAATATGTTTCTATTAAAAAATGCATTGAAAATTTAAATGTCAATGCCTTTCTACAAAATTCGTTGACAACTGGAATTCCATCTCTCCTTCGCACGTCTTCGTATAAAACGTTGAAATGCACATTATCAGCGATATGTCAAAATTCACTTTTTATCAGTGAATAATAAAAAATCAAAATTCCCCTTAGCTTCTTAGCTTAGGGTGTTGGCTGCCTTTGGGATAACATATACCTTTTCCATTCTTTGCCTCTTACTTTTCTTGGTTTCCATTGGGCCTTTTTCTTTGGTTTCTTTAGCTTTTAATTTCTTAGGACTTATCGTTTTTCCTTTGTTTATTATGATTTCCTTCAATGGCACGTTTTTCACATCAGTCACCTCTTATGCAAGGTTTGTATATCTTTACAGTTTTATTTTAAAACTCAACTTGTTGGTAGGCTCAATATGAGGTCTCTTCCCTCCCTTAAATATTTCAGAAAGTGTAGGTTCTTCATCAACTAGGGGTTAAACTTGGATTTCAACTTCAAGATATTTTCCTTTAATCGTTTCTAGTGAATAGTTTTCTGCAGGGGATTTTTCCATGGGTGATTTCTCAGCACGAGGGGAACTGATAGTAGAGGGCGGGTTTTCAATGGAAACAGGGCTTGTCATTTTGAGCCTAGCACTTCTCATAGCATAAAATTTAGGTATTTTAGGACTAGAAGATGATGAGGGAATGTATGTAAGTTTTATGTTAGGGGTTAGCTCAGTGGAGGCTCTTGCATGAATTTTTCTACCCTATTTGGTGCCTTTCTTCCTCTCTCTTCTAGCTTTAGGAGGTTGAGGTTGAAAAAATCCCCAAAACAATAAATGGATATAGGTTCTTCATGACTCGGCCAATTGATTTTAAATTAACAGTTTGATTAGGGATTTATGATAAAAAAATCTAGGAGAAGGGTCTGCCCTGGCTCGAAAACGAGTGGCCATGTAATTCAAACTCTCCAGCAAATAAAAAAAAAGTTCATTTGGACCTGACCAGATAAATGAGCTAATAAGGGAAAGTGGTAAATGTTTACCTAGTTGAAACGACCTTCATAAGTGAGATAGGATTGTTTTATCCTCAACAACCAATTCCAGTTATCCTCCAACCAAGCTTGTTGAACCATTGGCTTCCGATTTTGGCCTTTGAACTCTATCTTTAGGAAAAATGGGACATTGATCCCTGCTAGAACATGACTCCTGAACACCCTTTATTTGTCTAAAGGAAGAGTTGTGGCCTATGCAATCATCTCCTCCGTGAATGGAAAATAAAGTCTGCCTATCTCCACCAAGTGATCATCGAACCCCTAAGTGAATGCTTGAGCCACAACATCATGGTAATCGATGCATCGATGGAAAAATTCTTGCCACCCTGCTCATTGAAATTGTTGTTGGATGTTGGGATAGATCTCTAGGAGGTTAGGATCTTTTGGCTTGACTCGGTTGGCTTTACCGAATTTCCCTATTTGCTGTAAAATCTAGTGAAAATACACAAAGGTTCTACCTGGATTTGATCATGGATTTGGGTCAACAAACTTACGCAAACAGGTTTTCCAGGAGTCACCAAAATCACGAGCAATAACAAGAAACTAACTATATGGGTAAATATTTTAACAGTTAGGTAAATAATTTAATAGTCATCCACGTCTTAGATTTGAATGATTAATTGACAACTGCATAACTCGTTGCATCAGAAAACATTCTCTCAACACGTACCTCCCACCTTGGAACTACTGTCATTGATTTCCCTATTTATTACAAATAAAATGTTGACACTGAAAGTGTCGGCATTTTCTTAAGATAAATTTAGAAACATAGTAAAATGTGATAACAATTCATATGATATTTCAAGAAGTTAATATTATCATCATCCTCGTCTTGAGTTGCATAATCTTCATCATCATTGAAATCTAACTGTAGGTCTGACTGTAGACCATCCATATTTTTACCAGATGTATTTGGATCATCGCTTTCTATACCATCCAAATTTTTGTCTTCTGTAACATCATGTAACGTCTTCTTTTTTTCTTTGTGTTCCTGAACATAACCATCTTCAACATCATCATGGATGTTAATTTCTTCGTTGTTCTATAATCCCTCTCTCTCATTTTTTTGGCCATCATTGATTTTATCAGTATCCAATAATGCATCATAAAGTCCATGCCTTAATCTTGGATCATAATATATGAAAAATATCCATTTTGAGTCCAACATATCTTCATAGAAAAATATATGCACATGAACGAGCACATACATATATTAGAGGTATGTTATAAAATTTTTATTAATTATTAAACACATGAATGTATTTGCAATAATCGATGTATTAGTAGATTATTGATCACTTCCTCTTCTAAATCTTTAAGTTAAAAAAATAACTACTCACAATGAATTGGTAGAACATAAGGCTCCTTATCCTTCGGTAGGAACTTTGAGGAATCTATAGAAAACAATCCACTATGGGTATCATGTATTAGTGTCCTCTCAAATGCTTCATATCGTCTACTGTTAAAAATAAAACAGTCAAAAGAGCGGTAATCCATCTCAATAATTTCTTGTATTTTCCATCATGCAATAATATTAATTATTGTTTGAGCTTGATTGAATGGATTGCTTGAAGTCAACCATGATGCCACAATTGAAGCATTGTCTCTTTACATTTACAAGTTCTACACGATAATGTGAAATACCATTTATTTTAGTTAAAAAGAATATAATGACAAATATTAAAATATTTAATAGTGTCAAAATTATAAGGAAACAAAATTCTGTAAAATTTCAATTGTACCTTTCTTTTAGATCCTCTAGACATGTTGATTTCATATTCTGTTATGTTTGAATCTATACTTGCATCTTCTATTTGATTTTGAATTTTTTCAGTAACCCATTTGAGTGTGCAATCTTTGGCTCATTCCCCTTGAAAATCAATAGGAAATGGGGTATTCCTTGGGTTCAATGTCTTAAATTGTCTCCTTGCTTCTAACACTTCTCTTTTTTTATCATACAAATCAATCCATTTGTTCATAAATTCCATGTGGTACAAAATGAATTCCATGTGGTACACTTTTGTCTACATGTATTACATGTCAACATGCTTATTTCAAACTCCAAAGGCCATGTTGTTAATTTGAAAAATAAATTACAGAGTAAATTAATGGTCGCAATAAAAAAAACCATAATGATCATGAATTTACTTACTAATTTCTACTTGAACACAATTATATATATATTTTTCTCCATCAATAATATCGAATGCTCATTCTTCCTCCCAAAAGCATGGCCCATATTTGAAATCCTTACCAAGGAATTCACATAGGAAGAAACATGCTTCATTCAATACATACCCTTCAACCATGCAACCCTCTAGATGTGCCTTTTATCAAACATATATTTTTAGAATATTCATATACCTCTAAAAAAAAACATCCACCTCATCGATACGACACCCACAAATTCTATGTCATTGACTAGGTGTATAAGTAAATGGACTTGTAGGTCCATGAAAATTGTAGGGAGCTGCTTCTCAAATACACATACAATTTTTGCAATTTCCGTCTACCATTTTGGCACTTCACATTGAGGGATATCCTTGGATATCACCCACCTAATATAATAATATTGAATTAGTATGAATCTTTAGGAAAAAATTAAAATGCAATACAATATCTCTATGTCTCTCACACGTGAATATTCCATACCACATACCTTGCAAATGCTAAAAATGAACGTATGGCATTCCTTAAGTCAACAGTAAGACAAAAATTCCCCATAATTGCCAATGGGATGATATGTTGTCAAAAGAATTGATCAAAGATCATCATTAGTTATTTTTGTCACAAAATAGAATATCAGAATATATTTAGTACCTAATCAATTTTACAAATAAATGTTAAATGATGATATATAATACCTTCATAAAATTATGAAAATCATGTGCTTTAAATCCTATGATATATCCATAAACTTTAAAAGCTTTATTTAATGATGACCCATAACCAGTATGTGTCCTTATTGAATGTATGGAATTTTTTAGTTGGTCTAGCTCTTTCTTTTTCAAAATACATGGAGCTTCTACATATTTTTCATTTTCCCTGTTTGGCCACAAATGTTTTTTATAAAATTTGGTACGTGAAAGATAAATCTCTCTCCTCAAAGACAAGGTGTCATTCTCTTTGATTGTTATATGTCAAAAAATTGAATCTGGGACATTTTTGAATATGTGTATGGGATCTAATAAGTGAGATATTAATATATACTTCCAATATGGGAGCTCATAAATTATGTATTTCCTTTTCATCCCTTCTGGCATCATAATTACAACTTGTTTTGGTTCTTCAATAGAATCACCCCCATAAAAAAAAGCATGCCAAGCTTTCAATTCAGCATCTTCATACTTCTTAATCCAATTAGCTGGACCCAAAATCATGGGAGGGCATTTATTTTCAACTTTTCCATCAAATTTATTCTTATGGATGTTTCTAAACCTATGATCTAGCAGTAGAAAAACCTTGTTGTTTGCATAAATAATCTTATGAAGATCTTTAGAATACCACCCTTGAAATTTTTCTACACATCTTGGACATGAAAATATCCCCTTTGTTTGTAGCTCTGTAATTCAATAAGGTTAATAACATCAAAATAATAATATAAAGCTAAGTATGAAAGTTGGGATGACAATAAATTATGAGTGTAAATAGGTAAATTTTTATATCTTACCGGAACGACAACTAAGTCCCAGGAAATCATGAATAGTCCAACATAGCACACCATAAAACATGAAGGACCCATTTGATGGAGGATGTGATCTAGCATACATTATTATGCCTTTCCATAGCAATTACATCACATAAATAAAAGGCGCAAGATAAACATCCATGTTTTTAACTTGATGTTTTCCTAGAATAATGAGAGTTAGCATAAGGTGTTCCTTTCTAACACTCATCTATGGGGAATATTGTATACTATCAATCTGACTGGAAAAACACTATAATTTGAGCTCATTAAAGAGAATGGGAACACTCCATCAATTGCAAGGCCAAACCTGATACTACGAGGTTAATATTTGAATTTCGCTTGCCATTTTTCCTCTATGTGTTTCAATGATTTGGAGTCAACTGGAATTCACATGAATCCATATATACTCCTATTCTTTGCATGTTAGTCCATAAATTGTGAAATTTACTTGCAACGAAACATTCATTGGAGTCTAGGTATAATTGGCATGTGAAGTAAAACCTTATTTGGAATTGTAGGACCTTGTACATTTGTACAATATATATTCTCTTTGCATACTAGACATTTTACCTTGTCTTGATATTTATATATTTTTAAAGTGCAATCAGTTTTACATGAATGAATTTTCTTATATTCAATCCCCAACTCAACCAACAACTGATGCACCTCTCTGCAAGTTGATGGCAACAAATTCACTTTATGAAATATTTTAGTTTTTAGTGCCCTGTAAAATTTCCAAAGATTAGATCAATTGAATGTTTGACTTATGATGAACATGTTTGATATGTCAATCTATATTATTACTATTCATATACAATATATGGTTTTAAAATATTCTTAAGAAATATAGACGAAGTTGATGAATGTTTACAAATTATGTAGACCAATTGACAATGCATTGTAAGAAATAGATTTCAACTCACTATAATATGGCGGTGAATCCTTTATCTAACCAACCAAATAGTGACTTTATTTCTAATAATATTAATGTGCATGTCAATTTTGCGGTTGTACTTTCACCCGATTTGAACACGGGTGTCTTTGTTTCTTGCTTGATGGAGTCTTTCAATAGGTTGTTATCATAAACATTACATTGGTGGTAATTACCCATGTTGTCACTGTTACTATCAACCATATGATTAGTATTGTCATCATTGTTTTCATCCCTAAAGAAACCTGTAATAATTTCATGCAATCCTTCTTCATGCACTGCGTTTTCACTGTCATGATCATCCTCATTAATGACGTTGGGTAGCATGCATTCATAAGTGTGTGTGAATCTCATCGGTTGTTCAAATTTCTCAAGTGGTAGGGTTCTCTTTAAATATGCTCTTTTCACCATGGTATGGTTTAAAGGATGGTTTGGATCATCTCATCCAAATCTCAATAGCCTAGTTAGATGAGCTTGGGTATTAGCAATCATTCTTTCATCATCATCTTCTACCTATCAACAAACACGACCATTATTTAATGTTAGGAAAGAATTGGATAAATCATAAATGTATCAATTTCAAAGAAATATAATCAAATATCGCTTAAAAAATACCATCTCATGTAATATAAGCTTGACCAAACTATTCTTCAATTAAATTATTTGTTGTTTCTTAAGTATCCATTATCATATCCTCTTCCACCCATTTTTTTCTTCGTGATTTAACAGTTTTAGGTCAACAACCACATACATATGTGTTTTTTTCTTTTACTAGTTGAACACTTAAGTTGTGCACTTATTCTAATATAGAGTTGAAAAATCAACCAAATGCATTAATTTATTTAAATATTGTATAATACACTATAAATTGTAATAGTACTGTGAAAAAGGATGGATGTATCACAAAATGCTTCCTAATTTAAGTCAGAAGTTGATAATTACTTGATGTCCCACGACATTTGTTGTTTCCTTATTTAATATGACACAATCTATTGTCATGCTCTCATTTTTACCCTATAATGCATAACATATTAAATGGTGTTTAGTACACCAATTATATCATTTAAACTAATATGATATCAAACAAAAAACCTCACTTTAATCATATATTTGACATATCGATATCATGTTTTGGATTTGAAACAAACAATACCAAATTTTATATAACTTTATCTCATCTATGTTGTAGAATTTGTGAATTCGTAAACACATTCCTCCTTTGGTTGAGGTTGTTTTTCCTTCTTAAATTTATTGTATTTGCAGGTTCCATATCTAATTCTATGGCCACTCATTTTCCTCTCATTGATTTAGTAGGTCTACATTGTCCACGTCCTCTATCAATGGCCTCCTCTAGGTCATGTAATACACAACAATGGCATTAGTCACATAACATCTATGCACTCCATTGTTTCTCCATCCAATTTTCTAAACACATAATTTATTTAAGCTCAGCTAATTTTCACTACACCTTTCCAACTAAAATGCCCCTATTTTCAACATATACCCTTTTTGTTAATTTCTACTCCCAATATGGTGATATGACACAACTCTTATAAATATAAGATGAGGATTATAAAAACTAATGAATTGATTTTTTTTTTTTTTTTCATATTTTCATTTAACTTAATTCAAACCCTTCATCCATAATTTTAAACCGCCAAATATCTATATTTTTGTATATTTAAAAAAAAATTTCCTTTGACCCTATATGTTAGAGAATATACTATTTTCAATTTTTGTTTTCTAAGTCTTCTAAATGAACTCAATAAATAATATAATAATTAGTATACGTTATCTTGTGGATGAGGTATGTTTTCAATTCCACCATCCACCCTATAAAGGAGTAAAGAGTGAGTGGCGGGATCGAAATTTTTTGTGTCACGTTTATACATAATAAAAAAGAAAATCAACCTTTAAAGGTGAAAATGTATGTATGTGACTATAAGTAGTGGATTGTTAGATTATGAGTCATTGGCTATTAAAATAAAATTATAAAGCTTTAAATCACACCCAATTCGTTAGTGGGATAGGAAAATATGACATAAAACACTCTTCATTGCAGAATCAAAACACCATTTATAAGGCTTTACATCAACTAACATTTCAGCTTATCCCATGTTCATGTGCACATTTCACTTCTAATATTGGTATTCAATTAAACCTCATAAAAAATGACAATAACATGGAAGCCTCCCACATCGACATTGCAAAGTGAAAATATGACAATGAATACAAAATAGACCAAAAATACAAATAAAAAATAAAAAAACCCGCCAATCTATAATTGACACACACAATGGATAAACATATTCCATATCCTGACTATTCAACCAAAAAAATGTTATACATTCACCCTATTTTCATTCTCATACTCACCAATTTCAAATCAGGGGAGATTTGAAGTTCTATGCAGACTTGGAGCAAACCATGGTTGGAGAAATGCATTGAGGATATGAAAGAAAAAACCTAATCGATTGGATCTGTGTTGATGGTGGGTAGATATATTGATGTACCTCTCCTCCCTTGTTGTGGATTTCAATTAAAAAAAATATTTTGTAGAAATTAGTATACATTAGAATGCATACATCTATATTCCCCTTATCTCACAATATTTAACTTCTTGCAAAATACAAAATCATTCCATTGTTAATATTTTGCGGAAAATTAATTGCACACACATGTGAACCATAAATAAAAACAATCGCACATAACACAGTTGTTTAACGGAAAGCCTAAAGCTGAAAACCCCAACTATCATATATTATGTATCATGGATATCATGTAACAATCTTCATGCAAAGCCGAACATCGAAGCTCTCGATGCAATACAGAAACCATTCACACACTAATAAAGAAAAATGCGCAGTCTTGCACCGATCTTTGCCTCCTGCTAGCCTGCCTCCACTGCGCAATCCCTGCTGAAGAATAGCTCTAAATGAATTCAAATTACCCTTGCCTTGACTACGCAATCCTCATTGGCAACTCCAATGTGTGTGTGATGGAATCAATGCATCACTATAGTCACAACAGATAGTCTACCTTGCCCTTTCACCTATCTCTCTACTGGGTCTCCACTGAAACTGCCATGCACTGTAGTTAACTGTTGTATTGTTCAGTTGATTAATATGTTATTATTTGTGAATTAATTAACTAATTAATTCACTCCACTCTCACTAGTGTATCAATCAGTTAGACTAGATACAACTAGCTCAACTGAGTCTAACTGAGTTAAACTGAATACAACTCCATAACTAATTCTTCCAACTGTGTCATAACTTTGCCACTTGAGTTCTAACTGAGTCCTCCATGCATTAGATCCAGTAAACCATTGGGAATTGTGTAATTCCCTCAGTCAGCTAATGTGCCACATCTGTGAACTGAACTGAAGTCCTACAAGTGAATAAGTTGATGTTTAGAGTCTGATTATTATTAAGAGCTAATAATAATAGACATGCATCTATTTTTAGATTGAATATCTATAAATAGACTTCGCCCAATATTATAAAAATATAATTTCATCTATTTTTCCAACTTGATCAACCATCCAAAAATAACATCCTGCAACTTCTGAAATATGATCATCATGTCTAAAAATAGACACTGAATACCATCAGACTTGCGAAGCAAAATAGCCTGCAGACCCCATTTAGTGAAGGTACTTACTTTTCACTAAGCTCATCATCTTGTTGAATATCAACACTCCCTCTCAACAAGATAGGGATTATCCTTCACCCCAATCCTGCCTCTATGGTATTCGAATTTGCTCCTACCGAGCGCCTTCGTTAGAATGTCTGCATCCTGATCCTCGTGAGAACCACTCTTTAAACATCATGATCTTATATTTTCCACGACTAAGCACGCGCATGGGGCGCCCCACCTTTTGTTGGATGCAACGGGGGGGTTCACGGGGGGCGGTAGCCTTGTCGAGGTTCGAGCGGCGCCTAGAAATTTTGGTCCTTAGTTCTAGTGGGCGGTCCACGCCCATGGTTTTGTGCATAGTTTTGCACATGGTTTTGGGGTATGATGGTTTTCGGCCCCTATTTTTATTATTAGGTCGAGAGGAACTACGGTTATGTTCTAATCCGGGGTTAATGGATTAGGGTTTATCTCTTAACCCTAACATAACTGTATATGTGTTGTAACACTAAAAGGAATATAATGAAAAATTAAGCTGGTTGTCCTGATTTGGGATCCGGGGGAAAATATCTGTGTTTATATGTTTTATGTTTTATGCTCTTGCTATTACTTATTTTCTGTTATAAGATTCGTGTGTAGATAATTTTTGTTTAGGGTTAAAACCTACATTTGGTATCAGAGTTGTTTTGGCTTCAAGGGGACGCCTTTGCTGCTGAGGGTTTTTTTCTAGGGCCTGAGGTAGACCTTGTTCAGTGGGAGATCTGCGGGATTGATTCTTGCGGTGAAAGAAGATTACGAGCGGTGGAAAGATAGAGATCGAGAAATTTAATGGTTGGAGTTTTGAGTTGTGGAAGCTCAGTATGGAGGATCTGCTAGTGGATAAAGATCAGTGGATCACGGTAGATCCAGGTACTAAACCAACAGCAATGTCAGATGAAGACTGGAAGAAACTGGATCGAAAGGCTAAGAACACAATACGGTTGTGTGTCTTAGATTCAGTATTGTTGAATGTATCTGGGGAAGCTATGGTGAAGAATTTGTGGGAAAAACTTGGGACTTTGTACCAATCTAAGTCTTTGGTGGATAAGTTGTTCCTGCGGAAAAAGCTGTATAACCTGAGGATGAAGGATGGAGACTTGGTGATAGAGCATCTGAAAGCCTTCAATACTGTGTTAAGTCAGCTGTCATCTGTTGATATTAAAATATCAGATGAAGATAAGTGCATCAGTTTGTTGTGTTGTCTACCAGATTCGTGGGACAGTCTGGTTATTGCAATAGGTAGCAATACAACTACCTTGAATTTTGATGACATTGTCTCAGCCTTGTTGTCGGAGGAAATGAGACAGAGAAATATGGAGGGCCGGAATGGAGATTCCTTATTTGTACGAGGAAGGTCCCAAAATAGAAACAAGAATAAGGTTTCGAGTGGGAGATCCAAATATAGAGGGAGATATACATGTCCTGGAAAGTTTGTAAAGATATGCTGGAAATGCGGAAAGGAAGGGCACTACAAAAAGGAGTGCAGATATAAAGCTCCTGAGAAAGGAAAGGGATCTGATGATGCTCCTTCTGTAGAGGAAAAAACCACCTCGGATGAATGTGGGGATGTGTATTTGGCTTCTTCTTCAAATACACATGTAGATCATGAGTCATGGTTGATTGACTCAGGTGCATCACATTGTAGCCTATAATATTGGGGTCATAATTTTGACTTGAATATTGGTAATTTTGTAATTTTGTACATACTTTACCTTTTGCAAGTTGTATTCACATATTTTGTAAAAATTAAAATTAAAAAAATCAAAAAATCAAAAAGAGGGTAAAAAGTCCTAAAAGAATAATCAAAGGACTTAGAAAAAATAAAATACCCCAAAAGAAAAATAAGACAAACATGAAAGTGTACGAACGCAAATGCCACTAATTTTTACTTTTGTTGTGGCGGTACAGATAAATGCACCATAGTCCATAGCATGTTAAACGAGATCTTAACTTGTCATTGTTTCAATTTCACTTGTTATAGATAGAGAATAATGAATTGTCATACAATTTAATCATGACAATTCAGTAGTTAGGTAGAGAAATAAAGTGAATCCAACAGTTTAATCTGGATCCATGGATGAAATAAGTGTAGAATTAGATAGTTTTACTTGATTTCAGAAAGAATAAATATTGTGAAGGTTGCTAGCTTAAATGCAACTTACTACAAAGGAAGAAAAAATGTTAGCATGGTAAGCCGGGTAGGTAGAAGAAGGTGAAAAGTCTCAATGTAAATATCATTCATCATGGGCTGAAAAATAACTAACTTTCCCTTCCCATAGTCATGAAACATTCTAAAATATCAGTCAGAAAGGCTCAAGGCATTTCCTTGACTTTTGTTGGCACCGGACCCAAGGCTCTATGACTGATCAGTTGAAAGTGTAAATGTCTATATTAATCCCTATAAATCACATCATTTAGCATTCATGCATTCATTCCCTTGAATAATCCTAAAAATCCATTTTTACTTGAAGGCATTTTAATTCCCATTTGATTAACTTCCTACATCATTTGAAAACATTAAGCCCTCAAAATAACATTATATCATAAGTTAAGCGATAAGATCAATGCAAATTATCTTTTGAAATTCACTTTACTTGTTATGTTTATGTGTATTGAGTATACCTTGTCCTATTTTCATATTAAACTTAACATATATATTAATTCCTTACAAAAATAACCTTTTCCTATTATATATAACTCATTTTATATAGTAAACCCAAAAACCCACTTATTATAATTTTAGCTGAATTTTATAATTCCCACATATTTAATAAAACCCACATTATAACCCCCTTTGGCTAAAATATACCTTTATGTATAATCCCGCCCCTATGGTAGTTAAATCAACCTGGTTTAATTAACCATATAATAAAAAATAATCGAAAATCTTTTAAACATATTTTATATGTGTTTAAAACAAAAAGAATTCTGAATTTTCATTTAAACTAAACTTCAAAAGGAAAACCCATTCCCTTGTATATTTTCCCCTTGCCCGACTCCCTAACCTAAGGTTAAAACCTTAATTTGAGTTAAAATCCATAATGCATACCCCTAATTCCATTACGACAGTCCCTAACCTTGGTTAAAGTCCTAAATATCCCTCCCGATCACCTTTTCCATTGAAAAAATCGGTTTTTTGTATATAAACTAACCTTATCCCTTTCTCCATCAGGATTAATGTCAGCCCTCCGATCCCATCTATCTAGTTGATCCGATGATTAAAAATCAGCGCGACAGATTAATACAATTCCTTCCCTCCCCCATCGCGTTGAATTATAACCGTAGATCTTTTATTTATTTCCAAGATCCTGTGGCTCAAAATGAACCCGATGACTTACCTCTCCCCGCACCTTTCCTTTTGATCGTGACCGTCCACTTTCCAAAGCAAGATCTAACGGTCGATACCTCATATCGCGCCCAAAAAGTAATCGACCAAAGTTTTGGAAAAGTCACGCGATATGGGTTGTTTTCCGAAACCACCCCGTGTTGTCGTGTCCTGATATGATTGGATCGTGTTCGAAAAGTGATTTACCGCTTACCGCCTTGGAGCTGTGCGAATACCACCCAGTGGTATTCTGAAACCACTTCCGCCCAACCTATGGTTTAATTATAATTTGACTATGGTTTAAACTATGGTTAATTCATAAAAACTTATAATTTTCAATGAATTTTCACCTATTTGCGCTTTAAACCTGTGAAACCTCCGTAGAGCCTATTTTCGTCTAATTTTCACCATTGTGTGCCATTACACCTTTGATAGCCTGTGCAGAGCCCTTTTCACCATTCTCAAACCCGTTGGTGCCATTTTCAAGCCAGTTTCCTTGCAATTCAACCACGAAGAGCCAAAGTACCCTCTGTAGACCAATTCAACAGAATTGAAGACTTCGCGCAACCGTGAAACGTCTTCGACCACAATTATACCTTTTAAAGGTATTTTTCGTCAAAATTAACCAGAAAAGCTTCAATTTCCAAAAGAAAAAGCACCAAATTTTCTGTTATTACCTGTAATTGTTTTAATTACCATAGGGAAATTGAAAAAAACATCAAAAGTACAGGGGAAACTCTGTCAAAATTTCCCCAAAATCCCGCATTTCCATTTTTGCAAGTTTTATCCATACCCTAGTCATTTTCACTGCTGGAATTGATCGCAACCTTTCTTCTGAGCATTAAAACCCTATTTTCATCTAAAACTTTGCTAATAACCCTATTTTACCATATATATTCTCCAAAAATCCCTTGTTTCTAACAAGAAGAACTCAGCAAACAGTCTAAGCTTGCTCTGTTCAATTAAAAAATGATAGAGAAACAAGTAGCCCCAAAGAAGGAGGCCCAAAACCTCAAAATAAGGCCTCTGTTAAAATCCCTCAGCCTGAGTCTTCCAAACTTGATAAACCAACCCCTACACTCACTGCTGATTCCACAGAAGTTGTCAGGACTGTTCAACCTCCAGTTACTTCACGAGAAAATAGTCCTCTGGTTTACCTTGATTACAGAATATTGGATCCTTCAGTAGAATTCAATTTACTTGATGTCTATAACTAGTGTTTTGGTAAATCAATAGATAAATATGATAAAGATATACTAGTCTAGGATTCCAATCTGCCTAAGTGCATTGTCCCTCTTACTCATTCAGCCCTAGATTTTGTCAGATTATGTCAGTCCTATTATCTTCCAGACCAAAGGTGCATTGTCAATAAAGACGGAGAGGTCTTATTTTACATCAATGCAGAATCCATAAATTCTATGCTACAACTGAACCTTGACCCCAAGGCTGCTTCATTATCAATAGAGGATTTAACTCAGCTTTACTTAGACCTTGATTTTGCTTCTAAATTCAAAATCTTCCAGAATTTTTGTCCCAAACAAGTTGATATCCCTAAGCTTAATCCTCCATTTGATACTTTTGATTTTCCAAATGAAACCAGACAAATTGTCTCCATGCTATCATTCATACTGGGATATAACAGTGATGAATTCACTGATGTTGCTATCCTAGGTTTTCTGTCTACTCTGAGTCTTGGCCGGTCTCCATCCATAGTGTACAATTTTGCTAAGTTCATTGCAGAAAACATGCACTATCAACTGTCCAGATTGTCAGAAGAAGGAGTCTTTAGATATACCTCATATCTACTTCATCTCTTTTTATATTATCAAGAAGACAAGTTTCCTATTGAGTTTCAGAAGATAGATCCAGAAGGGAATGTACTTTCAGTGGTGTTTTGGTCATCAATTCTGAGAAAATGGAACAGGGAATACAACTATGCAGACTTTAATGACTTGTTTTTAGTGTCCGCATTGAATCTAATGAATAAAGAACATACCCCTAGAATTAATGAAGAAACAAAGAGGATCCTACAACTATCTGAGAGCTGAAAACAGGGGATTGGTACTTATATAAGAGTTAAACAGAGATCATAGTATATGGTGCACTTTTAGCCCCATATAAATTGGCAAGATTTGTGACAACAAGGATATTTTATTTAGAATATTTGCAGCAGCTGTTGAATACATATGAAGTTAATTTCATAGCTTCTAGAAAAAAGACTCAGTTCAGATTGAAAAATCAAGTTGGGCCATTTATTGTAAACAACAGAGAAACAACAAATGAAATTAATGTCAAGTTGCAAGAGTATAAATTCCCATATGGTTTTATGTGGAATTATGATCCTCAGGGTACTTTAAGCATGATAAGATTGAAATGTAAGTTGTCTGCCTTCTTGCATGATCCAAAGCCCCAAATTGAAAAATATGCCAATAAACTTGAATGGGAGCCAAATAATTTGTTTGATGATGACTCACAGGGCATGCAGAGAAACAGTGGGAAAGATAAACAGGTTGAGAAAACACAGGTGATTGCAGTGAACAAAGAAACTGAAAGTCTTCATAAAAGAAGCAGAAAGGATGATAGTTTCACAGCTGAAACTATTCAAGACAAAAGATTCAGAATTCCCTACAATAAAAAAAGTAAATTGACTAATGAAGAAAGGGATAAAGCTATCAATGTAGAATATAACAATGGTCATGAAACTGAGGATGAAGCAACAAGGATAGTAACTGAAACACTCAAAGAGCTTCAAAATGTTCAACTAGGAGCACAACAGAAAGACACAGTCATGGTGGATAAAAAAACAAAGGTTGATATGCCCTCTTCTTCTAAAGAACCTGACAAAACAGAGTCAGATATTCAAATCAGGTTCAGAAAAATCAAAGAAAATAATGAAGAAATCAAAAGTGAAGCATATTTCAAATTCCTTAAAGAAAATCCTAGGAATAAGGATAGACTCCTTTCAGCTTTTGATTATTCTTCTAGAAAATTAGTAATGTCATTTTTGAAACCTACAGCGGCTGATCCAAAATCAGTATCAGATTATTCAAAGACTTATTTGTAAGTTGATGCAGATACTGTCCATGAATTGGACCAAATAGAATTTCATAGGAGAAACACAGAGATGCTATATTCTAAGATAGTCAATAAGACTATGAATTCTATCAGGCTTGAGAAAACACTGATAAACCTTCAAGCACAAATGAAATTGGATAAAGCCTCATTATATGCCAATAACTTGAAGATCAAAGCATTAGAAGACTTAGTGATTGAAGCAGGAGCTGATCCAGCTAACATTGAAGTTGCAAAAGCTTTAATCAAACAGAAAAATGAAGATATAGCTGCCCTCGGAAAACAACTAAAATTGCCTCAAAGTGAAAATCCTCAAGCAAAAGAAATCCTTCAGCAGAAGAAAAAAAATGATGAATTAAAACAACTTGTTCTTAAAATGACAGACCAAATAAAAGAAATGGAAAGCCAAATAGAATCTTTCATGCAAGAAAATGAAAATCTGAAGAAATCCCAACAGGTTTTCATTCCTACAATGATCCCCACTGTAAGCACAATTGTTCCATCTACATTGGCAGAACACTTAGCACCACAAGGAGCATTGGAAACTGAAGTGCCAATCACTTCTCATGAAATCTCCGCCTCTTCATCAGCAACCTCACAGATAAACACAATAGAGGACAAAGCTGCAATAATAAGAGCCATGGAAGATATGTCAATAAAGGATAAAGAAATACTCAGTTTAAAATGCGCCATTAAAAATCTGGAAAATTCTAAAAGAGATGCCTTAATTACTTCTAAAGGGCATGAATAGAGGGCTGATAGATTACAAGAACAAGTAAAAATTCTTCAACAACAGGTGAATCTTACAGATCATGTTGCATACATAAAAAAATCATTTATGGACAAAAATAATTGAAGGCATTCACTCACAATTGCCTTCTATTTAGATAATTTATGAGTAGAAAGAGTTACTACAGGCTACAAATGTTGAAATTGATAAAACCAAGAAATAAATTGAAAATAAGCCACCAAAAGCGGTTCAACTCATAGTATTTTTTAACAGCAAAAACAGAGAAGAATTGGAAGAGTTGAAAATTGCTGACAGAACAGAAGCCATCCTTCAAATTAAGAAAGTCTTGAATAAGAGAAACATGATGAATAATTTTGAAGACAGGTGTAAAGATATGAACTTGGCCATCACAAGATTTTGGGCCAAATACAAAGTATTATCAGCAGAAAGTTTACCAGACATTCATGCATTGAATGAAAAATTAATGCCATAGAAGGATTATGATCAGAAAATCAGAGGTCATGCTAAGGAGCAAGCTAAACAGCCATTGCCACAAGGATCTCCAAGTGGCAAAGTACTTATTAAATAATCTGAAAATTTATTCTTTTTGGAAAATGAAATCAAGCATATGTTCACAGTAAAGCCAAACTTTTCCAAATATACAGAGGCTGATGAAAGTTACAGGAAACTAAAGAATATGAAGATCCCCACTGCTGAACAGTGGCAAGAATTCACAGATCTGATGTGAATTTGAGAGGTAAAGGACAAGAAAATCACATGAAAAATCATATTTTACTTTTACTTTGTGGTGAAAAAATCAGTGCCAAAGTGTATCAATAAAATCAAATTGTTACTGCTGGTCATTTTCCAATTACAACAATGAAATAGTGAAAAGTAGAGATAAAGAGTATCAGAACAGAAGATGAAAAGGAAGAGTATTCTACAAGTCACCATCCACGAGAAGATGTACCTAATGCCATCTATGCTCACAACACATCAAAAATCAGTTTAGTTAAGATAAACAGTTCTATTTTTCCTTGTAAAAGAGGACAACTTGCAAATTGTTTTGTTGTTGTCCCTCTTCTTATGTTCTCTTTCCTATTTTTCCTTAAAACATTATCTCAATTTCTGAGATATTTTGTGAACAATTTTTGTGTATAAATACTTCATAATTTGAAGTATTCAGTGTGGAATAAAATTTCTCAAGACTACTATAGTCATTTTGCTGGACATATTGAAGTTGGTGTGAGTCAATTAGCGAAGTAGCAGTCTGGAAACAAGATTAGAGACATCATAACTAAGGATTCTCGTGGTGACAAGATAAGTCTCATAATTTTTCTTGTTTTCAGTGTTATTCTTAAAAATTTTACATACATTCATTTGATGTGTTTCTATTATTTAATGATCAACTAAGGATAAATTAAACAGGATTAGTGATAATAAACTCTCTTTTTTAAACTAGTTGGCATTTTTATTTTTTCTACTTGATAACCAGACCATATAATTCTTAATTTCTCTAGGTCCCAGTTTGATCCCCTCCTTCAATCCTCTTTTCTGTAACTTAAGGATTCTTAAGTGCCCTTTTGTTCAGATTTCACCCATTCCATCAACAAAGCCTATTCAAAGCCTTAGAAGGTCATCTATCTTGCCCTTAGTACATTTGCATCTTTAAGTCTTATTTCCTAGCTCTGCTTGCCTAGAGAGTTGACTCCATTTCCCAATGTTCTGGTAGATCCCTCTGGTTTACCTTGAAATACTTTTTATTCCTACCACACTTCTAAAAATAAGTCCTATTGCTCACTCATAGCTAGCCTAAAACCCTTTACCAAAACAAAGCTAAATCTTTAGGAGAGATCCCTCTCCAGAGCTCAGGAAGGCTAGATCCTGAATTCCCAAAGTGGTTCTTGGTTACCCCTGGTTTTCTTAACTACAAAAATCCCCATCCCACAACCTGAGAATTACTAGGGTGATAACATACTGGTGACCATACTGGGGAACTAACCACTCTCTAGTTTTAAGTTTAATCTTGAAGGAATATCTTTAATTATATTTTTTCTACTTTAAGATTGAGTTTAAAGGTTGTGGATATTTTACCCAATAAACATTCTAGCTCCCAAGAAAGTCTACTACACTAGATCCAACCCTGATCCTAATCCTCCAGAGATAGTAGATAATCTGGACCAGATAGGAAAAAAGAAGAAAAAACAAATTGATAGTTCTAAAACTGAGATACCTCTGAGAAGAGCTAATTCTTTACCCAAAGAATTGGTAAGCTTATCAGACATTTATTTTGACCTAAAGTTTGAAAAATATTTATTTAGAACAAAATTTGAATCGGATTTAAAAGAAATTGTTTTAGATCCAGTTTTTACTTCTTATGTGAGTGAAAAACACAAAATTATTTATGTTCCTACTAAATCAAATCAAACTGAAAGTAAAAGTCCAGTAAAAAGGGTAAGTGTCACAAAAATTAAAGACATTGAAGAAGCTGTTAAGTTAGCAAAATTTTTGTCTAAATTTAAACCCCCAGTTTCTGAGCTATATACAACAGTCTTTCCAGCATCAGATTCTACTCTGTATGCTGCCACATCATTTATCGATTCTGCTGTCAGTTCACCTCAAGAGCCCATAAGCCCTAAGTTACCTCTGCCCCATAGAATCATATACTCATCATATCCACAATCCACTGCTAGTTCATCAACCGATCCATTCATCCCTGAGCTGCCCTTGTAGCCCAAAGTAGTATATCCATCATTTACCCAACCCATTACAACTACCATTAGCCATAATACTTCTTTTTCATCCCCATTACCAAGCTCTTCAAGTAAATCCATTGCAGTAACCAGCACTATCCCTACTACTAGAACTGTAGCTCCTAGTTCTGCTAAAATTCAAGCCATGGCAGCCCGATATGCTCCCTTGGTCTTACCTCAGAATCTCCATGACATGCCCCAGAACTACCAAAAAGATGTTCCACTGTTTGATAATCTTTCACAGATTACTGCACAACAACATATTACTAGAATGAATGATTTCTGGGAAGTCTATGAGATAGATGAATCTGATGTCTAAATGAGGTTGTTTTCTCAGAGCTTAATTGGAGAAGTAAAAACTTGGTTTAAGAGTTTAGGAGGTGGTAGCATAGCAGAACTAGCTGCATTCCATAGATCCTTCCTAAATAAATTGGAGAAAAAGAAGAACCCTATGCAAATACTATCTGAATTTGATGTTGTCAAGAGAGCCCCAAATGAAACTGTCCAAGACTTCTGCACAAGATATAATAATGTTTACAATGCCATTCCTGCAAACCTTAAACCCATGCCATATTCCGTGCTAATCAAATTCCCTAATTTCTTTGACGTATACATGGCTTACCAACTTAGGGAAAGGGATGCAAATACTTTAGAGAAAATGCAACAAAACATTGTAGGTGTAGAAATCAACATACTTGCAAAGAAGGCCATACTGAGAAACGAAATAAGGGTTACTATTAAAGAAGAAACATCTCACTTAGATGGTAAGTTTGATTTCATTACTAAAGAATTAGAAAAAGTAGTTGATAGACTGGATTAAATTGAAAGAAAACCACAATGGGACAATCAATCTCAGATTCGGAATCCCAATTACAGAAAAAACAACAACCCCGGGAAAGGTAAGGAACCTTCCCCTAATCAGAATATAAGAACCCCATTCCAAGAAAACTTTGCAGAAAGTTCACAAAACAATATTGATGAGGAGGAAGACATCAACATTGTTATGGGGATTGATGAAAACAATACCATTTTTCTCACCTAGGAGGACCAGGAACTCTTTGAACTTCAATAGTTCAAAGTAGAATCTAGAGAATCCTATGATTATAAACAAGGTTATGATTTTGCAATAAATGAAATTCACAGTCAATACAACCTTAGGAGCAAGAAATCCAATGAAACTATCATAAAAAATAATGCTTCAAACCAACAAGAACAAAACAAGAATACTGATACTTCTAAATCAAAATTCTTGCAGATTATTCCCAAAGATAACAAATAGAGTTCAAACCCGACTAGTCCTAAAAAGCAACAAGGCCCAAAAATTATAGATATTACTGACGAAATGGCACAATCTTCCAAATATGTTCCAAAAGCTAATTCTCCCAAAACCACTAATTCAACAACAGTCATTGAGCCAAGAAAGAATCCTACTGAATTTAAAATATTAGATCCTAAACCTTCTGTTGAAAATCATAAAACTGATAAAACTTCTGCTAACCCTCAAAGTATTCCTTAAAAAACAGTTAAGGATAGCAAAAACCAAGAAACTCAAACAGAAGACAAGAGAAGAGCTCAAAACAAAGGTAAAACAGTAGAAACTCAAGAAAATTCATCACAAACCACAGTTCCTAAAGAAGAAGTGATTCAAACCATTAGATCTCAGCCAACATTTAATATGCAGTCTGAAATATCCAAATTAAAAATAGTTGTTCCCTTGGTAGAACTAGCTAAAAATGATTTGTATAGATCTATGATTTCTGATGCATTGAATGTGAATGAGAATGAAGATACAAATAACATGAATGAAGATAGGCCTGAATTGATTTTTGGTCCCAATGTAGATGGAAAGAATTCATATGGGTCGGTACCCCCATTTTATTTAAGTCTTACTGTGCATGAGCAAATATTACACAATACTATGCTAGATACTGGAGCTTCCCACAATTTAATGCCTAGAGCTATAATGGAAACTCTTAATCTAGACATAACCAGACCTTATAAAGACCTTTTCTCATTCGATTCATCCAAAGTCCAATGTATTGGTTTGATTAAAGATCTGTGTGTTAACCTAGTCCAATATCCTGGTAAGAGTATGATCATGGATGTTGTAGTAGCTGACATCCCGCCAAAGTATGGCATGCTTCTTTCTCGCTCATGGGGAGCAAAGTTGCAGGGATCTCTACAACTTGATATGAGTTATGCCATTATCTTGGTATTTGGACAACCTAAAAAGCTTTACAGAGACACCTTGATGAAGTACATGATTAGTAGTGCAGACAGACCTACACATTATCCAATTTATGCTACTCCCACTGATCATGATTCTTTTATTCTCAGTAACTCTGATCAAAATGAAAATCCAACTGAACTTACTGATAAAAAACTTAAAATCATGGATGATTATATTGGTCATGAAGCTTTATGGCATCTAGATTTTGATGGATCTGTTAATAAATTTGGAGCTGGAGCTGGTGTTTGGATTACAAACATTGAAACAAGTCATTCTGAAGGGAATGCTTTTAGATTAAACTTCAAATGCACCAATAACATGGCTGAATACGAAGCTTTAATCTTAGGCCTGCAAATTATTAGGAAAAAGGGAGGAAAAAGAATAATTGTTTTGGGTGATTCTGAACTAGTTATAAAACAAATCAACGCAAAGGATTCAGTTCATAACCCAGACTTGCAAGATAT
The DNA here is from genome assembly GCA_034641835.2 of Pinus albicaulis. Classification (NCBI taxonomy): domain Eukaryota; kingdom Viridiplantae; phylum Streptophyta; class Pinopsida; order Pinales; family Pinaceae; genus Pinus; species Pinus albicaulis. The sequence goes on along the minus strand of CM076580.1, from coordinate 340,446,506 downwards.
AGAGAAACAATATTGGAACTACTTGAATAATTGTTAGAAGGTAATTTTGCTATCATCCCTTGAGATTAGAACATACAGGCTCATTTCTTAGCAACTTTTGCTAACAGTTGTAAAATTCCTTTTTCACCATTGCAAAAATACACTGCTGAGATTAAACATAGGCCTATTGTTCCTGATAATGTGAAATATTGGCAATTTTTTTCAGAGGATCAGCAAATTTATCATTTTTTGAATAATGAGCATGAATTTTAAAATTGTCAAATCGATAATGACTATAACATAGATTCACCTTGTGATATATATTTAAAGTTCTGTCAAATAGATGATTTAGATAATTTAGATGTACATAAGTTTGAAAAGCCTACTATTTTTACTCAAAGTGACATTGATGAAATGGAAAAAATAGAAATAGAGGAATTGGTTGAAGATGAAATAGATTTGATTGATTTAAAGAATAAAATTTTAACCAGAGGTTTAACTCCTTTAGAGGATTTATTTGACTCTAATGATGTGTCCATAAGGCCAAAAATGGAGCCAGTTGAGTCTGACATAGAAGAGTATAACTTAGGGACAAATGAAAAACCAAGAATAATCAAACTATCCAAATCATTATCATCAGATGAAAGGGCTAAATACCTTGAACTTTTAAAAGAATTTCAAGATGTCTTTGCATGGAGCTATGAAGACTTTAAAACTTATAACACAGACATTATCCAACACAAAATTCCTTTAAAATAAAATCAAAAACCTTTTCAACAGAAACTCAGATGGGTTAATCCAGTTTTGTTACCCTTAATCGAAAAAGAAGTCAAAAGAATGTTTGATGCACAAATAATTGCACCAGTCAGATTTTCTGACTGAGTATCTAATTTAGTGCCAACCAGAAAAAAGACAGGAGAAATTAGACTATGCATATACTTTAGGAATATTAAAAAAACATCCTTGAAGGATAACTACCCCTTGCAAAAAATGGACCATATTTTACAGAGGGTAGTAGGTTCTTCCAGAATCTCTTTATTAGATGGTTTCTCTGGTTACAATCAGATTCTAGTTCACAAAGATGACCAAACCAAAATTGCATTTACTATGCCATGGGGCACTTTCATGTATGTGAAAATGCCTTTTGGGTTAAAAAATGCAGGAGCTACATTTCAAAGGGCCATGGATATTGCCTTTTCCAAGGAGATCCATGAGTTTTTAGTCATTTATTTGGACAATATTACTGTTTTTTTCTAAAAAAAATGATGATCACTTGGATCATCTGAGACAAGTTTTTATTAAATGCAGAAAATATGGTATATCTCTTAACCATAAAAAGTATATTTTTGGGCTAGAAGAAGGAAAATTGCTAGGTCACATTATTTCAAAAGAAGGCATTAGAATAGACCTTGCAAGAATTGAAGCAATTCTAAACATTCAACCACCAAGGAACATTAAAGAACTCCAAGCATTCTTGGGAAAGATCAATTTTCTAAGAAGATTCATATCAAATTTGGATGAGATTATAAAAGATCTTAATAACATGCTTAAAAAGGAATCCTCAATTAAATGGACAATAAAGGCCAAAAAATATTTTGAATCTATCAACAGGCCTTAACTAAAGCACTAGTCCTTATCAGTCCAGATTACACAAAAGATTTTATAATCTTTTCCTTTGCATCTGAACACACCATAGCTGCAGTTCTTCTGCAGAAAAATGATCAAGGCTTTGAATAGCCCATTGCATTTTTTAGTAAAGCTCTCAGAGATGCACCACTGAAATACAACATAATAGAAAAATAGGCTTTGGCTCTGGTTAAAGCTATAAAAGATTTTAGAGTGTATATACTTCATTCACACATCATTGCATATGTCCCTAATGCAGTAGTTAAAGAAATTTTGACTCAAGATGGACCAGATAGTAGGAGAGGAAAGTGGATAGCCACAATCCTTGAATATGATCTGGAAATTAAACCAACTAAACTCATTAAAGGACAGTGTTTAGCCAGACTGATGGATGAATCAAATTGGAATGACTTAGATATTAATTTCATTGCACAAGTAAATGAACAGGAGGAGATGGCGACTCCATTGATCAGTGAGGCCTATCAAGACTCACCATGGTAGTCTGATATAATATTTTTACTAGCAAACTTGAAAGCTCCTCCTGGACTGACCAAAACCAAGGCAAGATTCATCAAGCAAAAGGCAATGAGGTTTTGTATCTTAAATAATGCACTGTATTGGAGAGAGAGTACTGGAATTTTACTTAATTGTTTATTGAAATATGAGGCTGAAAAGATCCTTGAAGAATTTCATGCAGGTGACTGTGGAGGCCATATATACTGGAAGAGCACAGCTGATAAAATACTCAGAGCTGGTTTTTACTAGCCATCATTATTTTCAGATGTTAAAAAGTTTGTCACCTCTTGCCATCAATGCCAAATTTTCGAAGGTAAAAAGAAATTGTTACCATTACCTCTGAAACCAATATCCACTGAAAAACCATTTCAACTATGGGGGTTAGACTTCATAGGTGAAATTCATCCTCCATCCTCAGGTCAACACAAATGGATTCTAACTGCTACTGATTACTTTACTAAGTGGATAGAAGAAATTCCCACTAGGCAAGCTACAGACTCAGTTATTATCTCATTCATAGAAAGTAATATTTTGTCTAGATTTGGATGCCCACACAAAATTATTACAGAAAATTCTATTGCTTTCAAATCTAAGAAGATGATTTCTTTCTGCCAGAAATACCATATTACCTTAGGTCATTCCACAGCATACTATCCCCAAGGTAATGGTCTGGCCGAATCCTCAAATAAAAATTTAGTCAACATCATAAAAAAACTACTCCAAGACAATAAAAAGACATGGAATAAGAAGTTGGTCTATGCCCTTTGGGCTGATAGAATTACTACAAAAAAGTCTATAGGAACTTCACCATATCAGATTGTTTATGGTACAGATGCAGTTTTCCCTTCTTCCTTGGGTATCCCAGTCATGAAGATTATCCATGAATCATAGGTAGAAACTAATGACATTCAAAGAAGAATCAATGAAACCATACACCTTCAACAAACCAAAGATGAAGTTTATGAAAATTCACAAGTTTTACAAGAAAAAATCAAAAATATTTTTGATAAAAGAGTTAAGGAAGATGACTTTTTCATAGGAGATCGAGTTTTAAGATGGGATGCAAGAAGAGAGGATAAAGGTAAACATGGGAAGTTTGAATTTCTATGGCAGGGACCCTATGTAATATATGGTTACAGAGGCAATAATTCCTTTTTCATTAGGAATTTGGATGGAACCGAGCTTCAAGAAGGACCAGTAAATGGAATAATGTTGAAGCATTACTATTCCTCACAAGTCACTTAACAGTTGGATCTATTTACTTTATCATTGTACATATTCATAGTCAAAGTGTAGATTGGATTGGATATATTATCTACAAAGTTGAAGCCTAAAGAGAAGGCCCTGAGCTTTGCAGTATAATATATCATAAATATGATTGTCAAGAAGACATTTACAGGATCACCAATGGTCAATGGACAAGGCTACTGATCTCAGAGTTCTTGGCATTTCACAAGGAAAAGCCATCCCCAAGTGAAACCGATGTTAGCAACCTATGATACAGGGGTCATAATTTTGATTTGACAGTTGATAATCTTGTAAATCTGTACATACTTTGCCTTTTGCAAGTTGTATTCACATATTTTGTAAAAAATGAAAAAATAGAAAAATAAAAAATAGGGTAAAAAGTCCTAAAAGAATAATCAAAGGACTTAAAAAAAATAAAAAGGACACCAAAAGAAAAATGAATAAAACATGAAAGTGTGCAAGCATAAATGCCACTAATTTTTACTTTTTGACTGTGGCAGAGTGTTAATAAATGCCATAGTCCATGATGAGTTAAACAGTTTAATCTTAACTTGTCATTGTTTCAATTTCACTTGTTATAGATAGAGAATAATGAATTGTCGTACAGTTTAATCATGACAATTCAGTAGTTAGGTAGAGAAATAAAGTGAATCCAACAGTTTAATCTAGATCCATGGATGAAATAAGTATAGAATTAGATAGTTTTACTTGCTTTCAGAAAGAATAAATGCTGTGAAGGTTGCTAGCTTAAATGCAGCTTACTACAAAGGAAGAAAAAATGTTAGCATGGTAAGCCGGGTAGGTAGAAGAAGGTGAAAAGTCTCAATGTAAATATCATTCATCATGGGCTGAAAAATAACTAATTTCCCCTTACCATAGTCATGAAACATTCTAAACTATCAGTCAGAAAGGCTCAAGGCATTTCCTTGACTTTTGTTGGCACCAGACCCAAGGCTCTATGACTGATCAATTGAAAGTGTAAATGTCTATATTAATCCCTATAAATCACATCATTTACCATTCATGCATCCATTCCCCTGAATAATCCTAAGTAAAACTCCATTTTTACTTGAAGGCATTTTAATTCCCATTTGATTAACTTTCTACATCATTTGAAAACATTAAGCCCTCAAAATAACATCATATCATAAGTTAAGTGATAAGATCAATGCAAATTATCTTTTGAAATTCACTTTACTTGTTATGTTTATGTGTATTGAGTATACCTTGTCCTATTTTCATATTAACCTTAACATAGGTATTAATTCCTTACAAAAATAACCTTTTCCTATTTTGTATAACTCCTTTTATATAATAAACCCAAAAACCCACTTATTATAATTTTAGCTGAAGTTTATAATTCCCACATATTTAATAAAATCCACATTATAACCCCCTTTGGCTAAAATATACCTTTATGTATAATCCCGCCCCTATGGTAGTTAAATCAACTTGGTTTAATTAACCATATAATAAAAAATAATTGAAAATCTTTTAAACATATTTTATATGTGTTTAAAACAAAAAGAATCCCGAAGTTTCATTTAAACTAAACTTCAAAAGGAAAACCCATTCCCTTGTATATTTTCCCCTTGCCCGACTCCCTAACCTAAGGTTAAAACCTTAATTTGAGTTAAAATCCATAATGCATACCCCTAATTCCATTACCACAGTCCCTAACCTTGGTTAAAGTCCTAAATATCCCTCCCGATCACCTTTTCCATTGAAAAAATCGGTTTTTTGTATATAAACTAACCTTATCCCTTTCTCCATCGAGATCAATGTCAGCCCTCTGATCCCATCTATCCAGTTGATCCGACGATTAAAAATCAACGCGAAAGATTAATACAATTCCTTCCCTCCCCCATCGCGTTGAATTATAACTGTAGATCTTTTATTTATTTCCAAGATCTTGTGGCTCAAAATGAACCTGATGACTTAGCTCTCCCCGCACCTTTCCTTTTGATCGTGACCGTTCACTTTCCAAAGCAAGATCTAACAGCCGATACCTCATATCGTGCCCAAAAAGTAATCAACCAAAGTTTTGGAAAAGTCACGCGATATGGGTTGCTTTTCGAAACTACCTCGTGTTGACATATCCTGATATGATTTGATCGCATTCGAAAAGCGATTTACCGCTTACCGCCTTGGAGCTGCGTGGATACCACCCAGTGGTATTCTGAAACCACTTCCGCGCAACCTATGGTTTAATTATAATTTGACTATGGTTTAAACTATGTTTACTTCATAAAAGCTTATAATTTTTAATGAATTTTCACCTATTCGCGCTTTAAACCCTTAAAACCTCCGTAGAGCCTATTTTCGTCTAATTTTCACCATTGTGTGCCATTACACCTTTGATAGCCTATGCAGAGCTCTTTTCACCATTTTCAAGCTAGTTTCCTTGCAATTAAACCACAAAGAGCCAAAGTACCCTCTGTAGACCAATTTAGCAGAATTGAAGACTTCGCGCAATCGTGAAACGTCTTCGACCACAATTATACCTTTTAAAGGTATTTTTCGTCAAAATTAACCAGAAAAGCTTCAATTTCCAAAAGAAAAAGCACCAATTTTTCTGTTATTACCTGTAATTGTTTTAATTACCATATATAAATTGAAAAAAACATCAAAAGTACAGGGGAAACTTTGTCAAAATTTCCCCAGAATCCCTCATTTTCGTTTTTGCAAGTTTTATCCATACCCTAGTCATTTTCACTGCTGGAATTGATCGCAACCTTTCTTCTGAGCATTAAAACCCTCTTTTCATCTGAAAATTTGCTCAGAACCCTATTTTACCATAGATATTCTCCAAAAATCCCTTGTTTCTAACAAGAAGAACTCAACAAATAGTCTAAGCTTGCTCTGTTCAATTAAAAAATGACAAAGAAACAAGTAACCCCCAAAGCAGGAGGCCCAAAACCTCAGAAGAAGGCCTCTGCTAAAATCCCTCAGCCTGAGTCTTCCAAACTTGATAAACCAACCCCTGCACTCACTGTTGATTCCACAGAAGTTGTCAGGACTGTTCAACCTCCAGTTACTTCACAAGAAAATAGTCCTCTGGTTGACCTTGATTACAGAATATTGGATCCTTCAGTAGAATTCAATTTACTTGATTTCTATAACTGGTATTTTGGTAAATCAGTAGAGAAATATGATATAGATATACCAATCTGGGATTCCAATCTGCCTAAGTGCATTGTCTCTCTTACTCATTCAGCCCCAGATTTTGTCATATTATGTTAGTCCTATTATCTTCCAGACCAAAGGTGCATTTTCAATGAAGACAGAGAGGTCTTATTTTACATCAATGTAGAATCCATACATTCTATGCTGCAACTGAACCCTGACCCCAAGGCTGCTTCATTATCAATAGAGGATTTAACTCAGCTTTAATTAGACCTTGATTTTTCTTCTAAATTCAAAGTCTTCCAGAATTTTTGTCCCAAACAAGTTGATATCCCTAAGCTTAATCCTCCATTTGATACTTTTGATTTTCCAAATGAAACCAAAAAAATTGTCTCCATGCTATCATTCATACTGGGATATAACAGTGATGAATTCACTAATGTTGCTATCCTAGGTTTTCTGTCTACTCTGAGTCCTGGCCAGTCTCCATCCATAGTGTACAATTTTGCTAAGTTCATTGCAAAAAACATGCACTATTAATTGTCCAGATTGTCAGAAGAAGGAGTATTTAGATATACCTCATATCTAATTCATCTCTTTTTATATTATCAAGCAGACAAGTTTCCTATTGAGTTTCAGAAGATAGATCCAGAAGGAAATGTACTTTTAGTGGTATTTTGGTCATCAATTCTGAGAAAATGGAACAGGGAATACAACTATGCAGACTTTAATGACTTGTTTTTAGTGCCTGCTATGAATCTACTGAATAAAGAACAGACCCCTAGAATTAATGAAGAAACAAAGAGGATCCTACAGCTATCTAAGAGCTGTAAAACAGGGGATTGGTACTTATACAAGAGTTACACAGAGATCAGAGTATATGGTGCACTTTTAGCCTCATATAAATTGGCAAGATTTGTGACAACAAAGATATTTTCTTTAGAATATTTGCGACAGCTATTGAATGCAGATGAAGTTAATTTCATAGCTTCTAGAAAAAAGACTCAGTTCAAACTGAAAAATCAAGTTGGTCCATTTATTGTAAACAATAGAGAAGTAGCAAATAAAAATTAATGTCAAGTTGAAAGAGTATAAATTCCCATATGGTTTTATGTGGAATTATGATCCTCAGGGTACTTTAAGCATGATAAGATTGAAATGCAAGTTGTCTGCCTTCTTGCATGATCCAAAGCCCAAAATTGAAAAATATGCCAATAAACTTGAATGGGAGCCAAATACTTTATTTGATGATGACTCACAGTGCATGCAGAGAAACGGTGGAAAAGATAAATAGGTTGAGCAAACACAGGTGATTGCAGTGAACAAAGAAACTGAAATTCTTCATAAAAGAAGCAGAAAGGAAGATAGTTTCACAGTTGAAACTATTCAAGACAAAAGATTCAGAATTCCCTACAATAAAAAAACTAAATTGACTAATGAAGAAAGGGATAAAGCTATCAATGTAGAAGATAACAATGGTCATGAAACTGATGATGAAGCAACAAGGATAGTAATTGAAACACTCAAAGAGCTTCAAAATGTTCAACTAGGAGCACAGCAGAAAGACACAGTCATGGTGGATAAACAAACAAAGGTTGATATGCCCTCTTCTTCTAAAGAACCTGACAACACAGAGTTAGATATTCAAATCAGGTTCAAAAAAATCAAAGAAAATAATGAAGAAATCAAAAGCGAAGCATATTTCAAATTCCTTAAAGAAAATCCCGGGAAAAATATAGACTCCTTTCAGCTTTTGATTATTCCTCTAACAAATTGGTAATGTTATTTTTGAAACCTACAGTCGCTGATCCAAAATCAGTAGCAGATTATTCAAAGACTGTTTTGGAAGTTGATGCAGATGCTGTCCATGAATTGGACCAAATAGAATTTCATAGGAGCAACACAGAGATGCTATATTCTAAGATAGTCAATAAGACTATGAATTCTATTAGGCTTGAGCTAACACTGATAAACCTTCAAACTCAAATGAAATTGCATAAAGCCTCATTATATGCCAATAACTTGAAGATCAAAGCATTAGAAGACTTAGTGATTGAAGCAGGAGCTGATCCAGCTAACATTGAAGTTGCAAAAGCTTTAATCAGACAGAAAAATGAAGATATAGCTGCCCTCAGAAAACAACTAAAATTGCCTCACAGTGAAAATCCTCAAGAAGAATAAATCCTTCAGCAGAAGACATAAAATGATGAATTAAAACAACTTGTTCTTAAAATGAAAAAACATATAAAAGAAATGGAAAGCCAAATAGAAGCTTTCATGCAAGAAAATGAAAATCTGAAGAAAGCCCAATAGGTTTTCATTCCTACAGTGATCCCAACTATAAGCATAGCTGTTCCATCTAAATTGGCAGAACACTTAGCACCACAAGGAGCATTGGCAACTGTAGTGCCAAGCACTTCTCATGACATCTCTGCCTCTTCATCATCAACCTCACAGATAAACACAGTAGAGGACAAAGCTGCAATAATCAGAGCCATGGAATATATGTCAATAAAGGATAAAGAAATACTTAGTTTAAAAGGCACCATTAAAAATCTGGAAACTTCTAAAAGAGATGCCTTAATTAATTCTAAAGGGCATGAACAGAGGGCTGATGGATTACAAGAACAAGTAAAAATTCTTCAACAACAGGTGAATCTTACAGATCAGGTTTCATACATAAAAAATCATTTATGGAAAAAAATCATTGAAGGCATTCACTCACAATGGTCTTCTATTCAGATAATTTATGAGCAGAAAGAGTTGCTACACGCTGCAAATGATGAAATTGATAAAACCAAGAATGAAATTGAAAATAAGCCACCATAAGCAGTTAAACTCATAGCATTTTTTAATAGCAAAAATAGAGAAAAATTGGAAGAGTTGAAAATTGCTGACAGAACAGAAGCCATCCTTCAAATTAAGAAAGTCTTGAATAAGACAAACATGATGAATAATTTGGAAGACGGGTGTAAAGATATGAACTTGGCCATCACAAGATTTTGGGCCAAATACAAAGTATTATAAGAAGCAGGTTTACTAGACATTCATGCATTGAATGACAAATTAATGCCATAGAAGGATTATGATTAGAAAATCAGAGCTCATGCTAAGGAGCAAGCTAAACAACCATTGCCACAAGGATCTCCAAGTGGCAAATTACTTCTTCAATAATTTGAAAATTTATTCCTTTTGGAAAATGAAATCAAGCATATGTTCAGAGTAAAGCCAAACTTTGCCAAATATACAGAGGCTGATGAAAGTTACAGGAAACTAAAGAATATGAAGATCCCCATTGCTAAACAGTGGCAAGAATTCACAGATCTGATGTGAATTTGACATGTAAAGGACAGGAAAATCACATGAAAAATCATGTTTTACTTTTACTTTATGGTGAAAAAATCAGTGCCAAAGTGTATCAGGGTCAAAGTGTATCAGTAAAATAAAATTGTTACTGCTGGTCATTTTCCAATTACTGTAGTGAAATAGTGAAAAGCAGAGATAAAGAGTATCAGAATAGAAGATGAAAAGGAAGAGTATTCTACAAGTCACCATCCACGAGAAGATGTACCTAATTCCAGCTATGCTCACAGTACATCAAAAATCAGTTTAGTTAAGATAAACAATTCTATTTTCCCTTGTAAAAGAGGACAACTTGCAAACTATTTTGCTGTTGTCCCTCTTCTTATGTTCTGTTTCCTATTTTTCCTTAAAACATTATCTCAATTTCTGAGATATTTTGTAAAAAAAATTTGTGTATAAATACTTCATAATTCGAAGTATTCAGTGTGGAATAAAATTTCTCAAGACTACTATAGTCATTTTGTTGGACATATTGAAGTTGGTGTGAGTCAATTAGCGAAGTACTAGTCTGGAAACAAGATTAGAGACATCATAACTAAGGATTCTCATGGTGACAAGATGTTGTGGCCAACAAAAACCCCCGTTCTTATTTAATATTAGTAATAATACTAAATAAGTGGGGACCCTTAGTTTAAAAATCCAAACCAAAAAAAAATTATTGGTGTTTGTTTTAATTTTCAATAAAACTTACTATCATGGAATTAAAGGGATTTCTTTGGAAAATATTTAAACTAAACATAAGTTTATGATAGACTAGAATAAAATCTCTCTTTAAAGGAAACATCGCATTCATCGCAAAAAGTAGAATATATCTTAAGCAAAGTAGAATCTTCGAAATTGTGATAGCGCGATCCAATGACAATCGCACTAAAATAATTATCGCAAATCGCGTATCGCAGAAAACGTATTAACGAATATTTTTTCACAGGATACATTTTACGATATTGCGACTTCGCGATGTTAAGGGATTACGATTTCAGAAAGTTCCGATTTGTGATATGGCGATGACGCGGATTTTCTGATTTGCGATAATGTGATTAACGATATTGCGATATTGCAAAGCAAATTGCAGATTGCAAGATTGCACATTCTGAAATCTCATTGTACGAAGAAAATCTTTCCATAAATCGATATCCGTTATGCGCTTTGATGTCAAATTAATGAATGAATCGTCAATTATTAATGAAAAATATTTTGTTTTGATTGAAAGGTGATTTCACGATTAAATAACGTATTTCACTCGCCTTCGGCATTTAAAACTATCCCGTCACCTTTCTCATGTCATTATTCTCACTTAATTCATAAAACCGCAGGCACGAAGAACAGGAGACTATACAAAGCAATTTTCAGAACATTATGGGAAAGAAAGAGAAAGCTCTGAGTTCTGAAAATAAAGAGATGGCTTCCTTATACGCAGACACTTCTTGCAACAAGGACGCTGGTATCACCACCTGGGAGGGTATGTTTAGTTTTCTTGAAAAAGAAAACCCAAGAGTAATGGACGTTGCGGCTACCGCGGGCTCAAATAATTCCTCTGAAGCATCTCTTACAAACCTGGCTTGTTCATTTCTACATCGGATAGCAGCAAGATCAAGAATTATTCCATATACAGATATGGTCAAATGGGAGCTGGATAGCACTGATATCACAGACAGACAGTTCAAAAATCCAGGTCAAGAGCTCATCAAGTCGTTTACTCCAGAAGATTTGAGGCTTATGTATCATTTGCCGGAGCCTCAGGCAACTTACAACAAACAATTTATGGAGAAATTTGCCAAGGAAAATGCCAATTTGGCAGAATGGACCAGAAGAGATGAACCACTGAAGAAAGATAAACATGGTATGTACAATACCGGTTCACTCACCTCTCCATATTGTTTTGATGTTGCTATGTTATGCAGGCTTTTTGGAAAGCTTGACATTAATAAGATTTTGCCTGAATGACTTCCCTTATTGAATGTTGCTGTCAACGCCACCATTGTAGACTAGGCCAAAATATTGTTTGATAACTTAGCCACGGCTATTTTCAATTACCGGTCTAAACGAACTGTGTCTCAGAGGATTTATCCTCCTTTTTATCTATTTGCCTATGTTATGGATTCAATTTGCTTTGTTTCTAAGTTCCCTTTAATGAGTTGACAATGGACAATTCAGGATCCCTTGCCCATTCATGTCTATCACAAAGAGTCGTGGGAATCAAAATTCATTCCTCATTTTTATAAAATTTGCCATGGCATAATTTTGCCTTTGTACAGAGTGTTGTATAATAAGGATGCTCCAAGGTTGTCTCCTGAAGCAGAGGTAGACATTCTCCCTGTCGCAAGATGGTTTGGAGAAGAACTTTTTACTTATGTGAGGGTTTTTGGAAGCTTTGCTTCTCCTCATGTTTTTCCCTTATATGTTCCGGATAAACTTATAGCTCGGGAAATCGCATATCAAACCTGTGGAGACGGAGGTTTGAAAAAAGAATTAAAGGATAAAAAGAAGGCCATCTGGCCACAATTTCCTGTTTCCTGCGGAGCATTTTCATTATTTGATGTTGGTTACGCATTTAAGGAAGTAAGTAATGTTACATGTTTAAAATTGTTTAAGTTTCCGAGAAGGCTATTTGATCCATATGGTATTGTCAAGGATTTCACCACTGTTGTCAAAGTAAGAGTATTTTCTGGAGAAGAAGATCTTTTTGATGATATGTTTCAAGAAAAATGTTCATTTAAAGACATTTTGAATTTAGCTCAAACACGGTTCTCCCCAGAAGAATTTCAAGAGTTTAAAGTATACAGAGAAAGAAGATTGACCACTATTCCTTTGGATAATTTGCGCTTGGAACCCGCAAGGGAACCAACTCCTAGTGTCAGTCTCAGTGGCAGCTCAGATTCAGAAAGGTCTAAGTCGAAGTCTGATAAAGAAATTTCTGAACATTCTAGAAAATCTGATCAGGATAAAAGTGAAGGCTCAGTCAAGGATACAACTCAATCAAAAGAGCTTTCACAACAACAGACTTCAACTACCCCACAGTTGATTCTTCCACCTCTTAATGTACAACAACCATCCATCAACACTCAGTTAGATAAAGAATGGGAATCATTTAATGATTTGATTAATGTTGAAGGAAAGAACATACAAACTCCTGTACAAACAACAAAAGTTTTGGTTACAGAAATAAGTGGCAATGTCACAGAAAAAGAACATATACCCATTACTCCCTCTGCCGAGCTTGTACTTAAAATAGAGGAAATTCCTCCTCTGGATATTTTCTACAGCCCGCAACATAAAGCAGTAGTAAGGAAGCAAAGAAAGAAGAGAAAATTAGAAAGTGCGCTCTCTACTGATGCAGAACAATTGGATGTTTTATGGAAATATCCTACAACATATCCCACTGAAAATCTTACTAAATTATCTCAGATAACAGGAGCTTATGCCTCCACAACTATTGACAAATCATCTGAGGTAAGGCTGTTATTAAATGAAAAATAGGATCAGATACAAGTTCTGCAACAACAATTGCAACAAGCACATGCCAACAGTTAAGCACAGATGAAATTTGAAAAGTTACAGCAAGAGTTTTAGCAAATGAAGATCGAGTATCAGAAAAGCTTGGCCGAAAAAGAAAAACAAATACAGATTATACAAGAAACAAATAAAGAAGACCCCAAACTTACAGAGTTTATTTCAGAAACTATTTCTTTGAATAATCAACTGCTGCAACAACAATATATATTATGCCAAAAGATTTCATAGTGGAACTCTTTTTGTCAAGAAAGTGATAGAATCACTAATCATGTCGTATAATTACAACATGATTATGATTTAACAAATGAAAGATTTACTAATTATTTGGCATGGAAAAAGATAGAGGAAGGAAAAAGAGCAGCAACACCAATTATCAATGATAGTCATAAATAAATGCTCTTTAGAATTTGGGATGCACAGATCAGAGAGGCAGAAAAAGCAGCAGAGGAAGCAGCTACAGCAGCGAGCAAAATTACTGATTGTGTAAATGAAAATTTGCACAAGGTTAATTTAATTTCAGAAACCATTCCGTGATACCTACCACAAGCACAGCAATTGAAAACAGAGTGGAAACAGAAAGCGGAAGAGAAGGCAAAATCAATTCAAGAATTGACAAAATTAAACTGGGATTCTTACTGGACCTGTCAAGTAAAACCACACAGTCAATCCAGTACTCTTAATTGCATTATTAACTCTGCTGAGAAGATCGCGCCAACACTTGCTGACTCCGTCTTTTCAGGACAATTGAAATCTGAAGTCGGCCAGCCCCCTCTTCTCAAATCAATGCTGGATGCCTGCAAATTCAAAGACCAAATTCATAAGTAGTTAGTTGTCAATTTTAGTTTTAGATTTAGTGTTAGTTTTACTTTATTTTTGCCTGGAAAAATGACAGTCATTTAAACCGAATCCTAAATTTTTGTAATAAACTATAATTAGATTTAGTTAGCAGTATTTAAACCCTTCTCATGCATTTAGAGAAGGGTCTAGAAATTTTTCAAAAACTTATCCTCGGAACATGCACTTCTGCACCCTTAGAGGAGGTTTTGATGAATGAATGGAACGAGATTTATTGATATCTGTGTCTAGTATCTGCTACTGATGTTGCATTTCTGTACTCTTAGTAGATGTTGGATTTAAAAGATATAAATCATTATTGCTTCTAGCTCATGAGTAGAACCAGTTATAAATGGTACTTTTATCTATTAAATTTTTCTTCTTCTGTGTTAAAAGTGATATTTATGTTCAGTTATTTATATATAGTGCTTGAATGCTTCAATTGTCATTTGGCACTTTTGTACGGTGATGACTATTTTTTTATTCTTAATGTATGAATAGCTTATTATGCGATATGTTTTCCACAACTGTTTCATCTAACTTTTTATATGAAGTGGTTTATCTTTATTGAATTCTTTTCTTATAGCAGTTGAATAATTTTTATTATCAGTTGCTATTTGAAATTATTTTAGATCGCATAAACAAGATTTTATCCCGGGTTTAGTTTAGAATTAGATATTTCTGTTTTAATTAGAATACAATTTGCATATGATTAGATTAGAAATAGAATAAAAGCATTTCACTTAGGAACTTTTTTAGGAAATATCTATTCTCAACACACACACACATATTGGTAAACTAGTCCCATTATCTCCAGTCGGACCCACTACACCAAATGGAAAAGGAGCTGCTAACCAAGGTCCGGACCGGGTGGGTATCCCCCTTGTTGTAGACCCTATTTTTGGGGCTTTAACATATTTGGCGCTAGAAGGAGGGCCATGAACTATGAATGGAAAGTAAATCTAAATCTAGATACCATTCTGAGAGTAAATCACCCTCACCATCTCCCCCGACTTCTCCATCACACTTAGAAATTTTAAATCTAGAGCCAGAAGTCGAAAGAAGAACAGACACTGATACAAACCCTGACTTTTCAGAAGAATATGCTATTGAACCTCCTGAAGTTGAATCTTTGATTCATAAACTTCAACGATTTTCAATATCACCTCAAAGATCTAATAAATCTCAAGGCAGTGTAACTTCACAATATAATCCTGCTCATCCTCTTACCAGATTACAAAGTGAAAAGCTTGGCATTCAGCCAACTAAGTTACCTCTACCTACAAGGAAGAGAGCTAGGAAATCACCTAAAGGGTCTGATAGCGAGACTCTTTCATCATCATCATCCATCTCGACCTCTTCACCGCGAAGTCAACCGTCCACCCCTCCACTTCAGACCATTTTCCCTCACTCCACTGAAACTTCCACATCACCTTCTCAATCATCTGCAATTGTAATATCCTCACCTTCTCAATCACAGATATCATCTTCAATACTTTCCTCTGTTAGTAGTTCAGCGATGGCCCAAATGCCATGGAATAATCTAGGGGCAATCTTAATGCCTGCACCCTTGAGTCAGTTACCAGCCCATCCTGAAAAATGGTTGCCTATGTTTAATCCTGAAGCAGGCATGTTAGCAGAAGAACATATAAAAAAATTTATGTTGTCTATAAATCTCAATGGAGTTACTAATGAAGATGTTGTTGTCTGACTGTTTCCCTATACCTTACAAGGAGCAGCTGGATCATGGTATTTTTCATTACCATCTCGATCCATTACTACTTGGGATATCTTTCAAGATCAATTTTTGACTAAATTTGGTGATGACAGGTCTACAGCAACATTGATCAATGATCTATCTAATCTTAGAGCTGACTCAAAAGAACTTGTCAAGGATTTTAATTCACGTTTCAATAAATTGTTAAACAAAATTCCTACTGCCTCCAAGCCTAGTGAAGAAGTGCGAAGTGAATGGTACATTTCTGCTCTACCATCAAACATAGCAATCTTCGTTGATAGGGCTAACAAAAAAACTTTGGCAGATAACATGAAGGAGGCAATAGCGGTAGAAAAACGTATCATTGCTTTAGACAAGAAAAATGCAATAGAAGAACGAAAATCCAAGAAAGTCACTTTTAAGGAAGATCTCAAGAAAAAGCAGTCAAAAGATCCATTTGATTTAAAAGGACTGCAAATTTTTTTGAAAACCATGTCTAACGAAATGGTTGACATTAAGAAACAAGTGTCAGAAACATCTTCTAAAAAATCTTTTAAGCCTTTTAGAAGAAACCCTTCAACTTGTTAGCCACCTATAATATTTTGTTATACCAAAAGGTGGCTAAGATCTTTTTTGAGCCTCCAAGGAACAAATTTTATCACTAAAAATTGTTGGCTCTTAGAATACTCATGTAGGCCTCATACCTGTCCAAATCCTCATTCTTGTCCCATTTTTTACTGGAAAGTCTATGCAGTTTACCATTAACCATTACTTGAAGAAACCATCATTTTCCTCCCCTTTTTCTCCATATTATTCCTCTACTTTTCATGAGTTTCTCCCTCCATCCGTAAAAATCTTCCTGACATGGTTTGAAACTTCTTTTTGAACTGTGCCGAAACCCCCAAATCCATTGAAAACCTTGAAATTTTTTCATAAAAAACAAAGTTTTATTGCTATGGACTAAGCCCCTTGGGCTAAGTCCTAAACCACTTCCCCCCACATGCCCATGTGTTAAAACCAAACGCCAAAGCTTTCGGCGCTGATCGCAAATATCCAAAGGGTGCATGACTTTGAACCATTACAAAGCTCATTTTCCTCTATAAACCCAAAAACCCACTTTTCGAAAGTTCTAAGTTAAAACTTAAAACCATGTGCTGAATATAAATGGGTTGATTGAAAAGAGCCGATCGCGCAATCGCAATCGGAAACAATACAAATGGGTTGATCGGAAAGACCAGGCTCAATGGCCCGATTGCGATTAGCCCTTATCTTTATAACTCCCTGGCATATTACATTTCGTGAAAACCCCCGGCCCCGCAATCGGGCGCCTTTTTCCTTTACCTATATATTTTCCGCCCAATCCGTTAAACTTGTTTTATTCGCAAAAAACTTTGGTTTTCATGTGTTTAAAGGTTTTTCCGCCGGTGCGTAGGTCGTAGCAATCCTGACCGTTGATATAGTCCTTTGATCCAACGGCCTGCGCTCAATCGCATCGCAAACTTTCAATCGCATGCGTTTTTGTTTCGCCCCCGATCGCGACTCCCCCGATTGGTTTTCCACCATTGATCTCGTTCTTGAATCAACGGTCCGTGCAAAATCGCATCGCAATGTTTCACCCCCTTGCGATTACCTCCGATTCATTCCCCGCCGTCGATCTGATCCTCAGATCAACGGCCAGCCCTCAATTGCAAAGGGCTCAATCGCAAAGTTTCAATCGCATGTTGTTTTGTGACCTCCCCGATTGCAATCCTCCGATTAAATCTGGGCCGTCCATTTCCCGCCTATCCAACGGTCCTTATTCCCTCTGATCGCAAGTCTTACCGCCATTTCAAAACCCGCCGATTCGTTTTCCGCCGTCGATCTGATCTGCAGATCAACGGCCAGCGCTTAATCGCACTGGAAATTCAATCGCATCCCCTTTTCTGCCACCCCCGATTGAGACCCTCCGATTAGATCTGGACCGTCCACGTGTATAGATCGGACAGTCCAAAACTGCTCCTCCTTATTCTTCTCCCGCTATCCTTTTTGCCTCTCTATGCAGATCTCCACCGTTGGTTGCCTTCATCCGATGGCTACGCTCCTCCCCCGCCATCCGAAGCAGTTTAAACCTATTTCCGCAGGATTTCTTAACTGTTTTTGTGTTTTGCAGGTGTTTTAATGGTTTTCCATTATAGAATGAAGGAAAGCCGAGGGATGGGAAATACGTTTCCTGTGCCTTCGAGCTATCTAAAAGAAGCCATTCACGGGGCTCTATTCCATGTTTCGTCAGTACTCTATGAGTATTGATGTCGTAAAGCCCAGTGCGGGTCTGCACATCGACAAGACACTGTTTTAAATCAAACACAGTTAAAGAGTATCAGTTTTGAGAATAAAGCATAGCAGATGAAGATTGAAGACAGTATTGCGGGGATTACGGCTAAGACAGTTATCAAAAGCCTAATCCCCGACTCAAAACACAGTTTAAAGAAAACCTAAAGTGTTTTATCAGACAGAAAGGTTTCCACCGCTTCAACTGAGGTGAATTGATTCCTCAGCTACTACAAAGAGCCACCTGTCGCCTCAAACCATTCAGAACAGAGGCCGAAGTTATTGCTCGAAGAAATATCTGCCTCCAGCATTGCCAAGAAGTTATTTCTGCAAGGAAACCAATGAATAAATATCTGCAGAGTTACTCCAAAACATACACAGAGCCTCAAAGTCAAACAAAGCTTCCACCGGGCTTTGATATTTATTGTGAAACAGTTAATGTAGTGATCCACCTGTAAATTTTTCCCTCGAGCCTCTCAAAGGGCCGAGAAGTCTTCACTCTGCATTAACTGTCCTTGAGATATTTTGTTAAAATCTCACCTCCTCATCTTCCTATAAGTACTTCTACAGAAGATGAGAAATGGTTGGTTGTTGTTTGATCACAAGTTGTAATATTGAAACTCTCTGAAATAAATATACAAGTCTGTTGAAGTTGAAAATAATTTGGAGTCTTGGATGTCTTGATGATACCGCTGCATGTCTGTTCCTAAGAAGGCTCTATCATTGGATCCATGAGCTTGGCTGTTGGTGAAGTGCTCTAAACTGTTAAATGTTTTTCCCTTGTTTTCATTATGTTCCATAATTTCTTACTACAGTAGGCTGAAATTTTTAGGCTAAGAAATGACTCCTGGAAGCACCTTAGACCTGTTCACCCTTCACTGTTTTATGTTTTATTCTGCTGAAGTATTTTAGAGGCTTTAAAACTTCTATTTAGTCTTCATGCTCGTTTATTTCCTTGATAGCTCAAATAGTTGGTTTCAGCATGTTATGGTTCTCCCTGCTTGTCTGCCATCACTTGAAAGTCGTTATTGAAATCTCCCTTCGAAGTACCATTGTCTTGAGTTAACCAAAGAGGTCGGTTTTGATCTTACCCTTTGCCCCTGCTTAAACAGTTGTTTTGAAGGTCTTTATAGTTGCAAACACAAATGTTATTTAGGTGTTCCCTCTTCTATGAATGCAACTATCAGTGAATCTTTTATGTTTTCTAAATCCTTTAAAATAAGATCTTTGAGGAAATAGGGTGTTCCCAGAATCTTAGATTTCATTTTAGAAGTTGTCTTGAAATCATTATTTGCTTAAAGAATGTTTGTAGAATTTATGGTTAGCCCTGTCTATCAAATATCTCTTTATTGATAAGTTATGTTTCTCAAGTTCCCTTTGTTGAGAATTAAAATTCTTTTTCTAAATCATTAATGTTCATCTCATTCCAAAACAAAGGATCCTGTGGCCAAGTTAGATTTTCCCTTTGATATCCCATATCCCTTGAAGAGTTTTTCATGATCTTATTTTGACTCCATTGCCCAATGAACCGGATATTTCCTCTTTCTGTCTATCTTTCCTAGACCTTTCATATTCTGCTGTATCAACTCAACCCAACCAAACAAACATTTTCACGTAATAACTAGTCTAAAAATCCATAACCAAAGCAAACAAGATAAACTTTTTCAAACAAATATTTGAGAGATCCCTCTATGAGAACAGGAGGACTAGATCCTGGAACTCTAAAGATTGGTTCTGATGTTGCCTTGTCTTTTGATTTGCCAAACTGTCAAAACACGGGGAACCAACATAATGGCGATCACGGTGGGACATGTTGAGAATTAGAGGTTTACAAAACCTTTCCTTAAACTTTAGGTCCAGTATAACATAAGTAACTTTCTTCAAGCACTGCCTAACATAATGGCAATCATGATAGGACTCTTTTGAATCAGTGACAAACTAAGTAACCCTTAGGATTCCTTTTAAATCCTTATCAAACCTTGAAGGAACCAATTACCAAGCCATAAGAGCAACTCTGTTTGTTTGAACACCTTAGCTAAGTGCGAAATAAGACTTAGAACACTCTCTTAACCTATAAAAACAAAATAAACTCACAAAAACCCAAAATATTTCAAGTTTGGCTTCATAATAAACATGGTGGTGGGCCATAAAACCTTTTACCTCCTTAGGAGCTAAAAAACTTCCACCTGGCGACTCCATAATCCTGAGTAGACCTTAAAGACTCCACTGGAAAGAACCCTTACCATTATACCAGTTTCCTAATCCAGTTAGAGGATTGTAAGATCAAAATTTGTGTAAACAGATCAGTTAACCTCTCAAAGATTGTCATACTTAGTTGAACTTTTCCTGTCATTTGGATCTCAAATTACGGCATAGTGGCTTCTAGGAAGATTTATACTAGAGCCCATCCTGACCCCGATCCACCTGAGATAGTTGATGACCCAGAAAGTATCCTTTGGAAGTCTCCTAAGGTTAAATTTTCAACTGTTTTCAGATCACCCTTGAGAGCTAATTCAGTGCCTGAAAATATTTTAGCTCTACAACAATCACAAGTTGACTTAGTAAACCCATTTAGAACTAGGTCATTTGATGATATAATACAGATAGATTCTGAGTCTTCACTTTCATCCCCGGAAATAAGTGAATATCCTGATAGAGAATCAACACCTCCTGATCCACATTTTCTTTTTAACCTAGGTGTCTCTCATCCAAAATCAGCTCACCAATCTGCTGCTGTTCCATCCACTTCTGTACACCATTCATCCACTGTTCAAACCACTCCACTCCAGCCAAATCCCCCTCTTGCTAATTCCCCTCTTGTTAATCCACCCCCACCACATATCATGGCAGCATGGTATGCTCCCTTAGCCCTTAATATACCACTAGTCAATCTTCCACAGGACTATCAGTCCAAAATTCCATTATATGATGCTAATAATGCTACAACCGCATCACAACATGTGGATAAGATGAATGACTATTTTGATCGAAATGAAATCGATGATGATTCTATCAAACTTAGACTGTTTTCTCAGAGCTTAGGGGGAGAAGTAAGAAAATGGTTTAAAGGTTTAGCCCCCCGTAGTATAAATGACCTCCAAGGCTTCCATCAAACATTCTTAAACAAGTGGGAAGTGAGAAAGAATCCTCTCCAAGTCCTTGCTGATTATAACAATCTCCATAGGAACCCTGGGGAAAGTGTACAAGATTATTGTACCAGATTTAACAGCGTGTATAACGCACTTTCCCCTGAACTAAAACCTCCTCAGGGCTCAGCTTTAAACAAATTTCCTGAAGGGTTTGACCCAGACATGACATATTCACTCAGAGAAAGAGTTTTTGCAACTTTGGAAGATATGAAAAGAGGTGCCCTTTCTGTGGAAGTAAACTTAATAGAAAAGAGAGCAAGAATGAAAACTGAGAAGAGAGTATCTTTCAGAGAGGAATCCCCTCCCTCTACTTCAGGCTCAAAAATGGAGAGAATTTTGGAAGAAATGATGAAAGAGATGAGCATAATTAAGAAAGCACAAGCAAATCAAAACTAGACTGCACTTCAAAACAATCAAAACAGAAATAGAAATCAGAATTATAGAAAAGATAACAATCAGGATAAACAAAAAGAAAGTGACCAACAAATTAGACCTCCCTTTCAACAGAACTATGTAGATCAATATGAGGAAGACAGGGAGTTGGAAAGATTGGAAGAATGACATGTAAACTTGATTGGATCAGACAGTGGGGATGATGTTTTCCTCACCAAGGAAGAACAAGGTTTCTTCTCAAATGATCAAAATACAAACACCTATGAAGATTCTGATGACTATAGATTGGGTTTTGAAAATGCAATCATGGAGGTGCACAAACAGTATGATCTTAGGAGCAAGGGAAGTGTAGAGAATTCAAAAGATAAGAATATGAGCATTGCTGTCAAGAAGAACATGGAAAACCAGTCCAAAAAGACAGCAGAAAAAACCAACATTTCGGCCAAGAAAACAGACTCAAACAAAGACAAGGGAATCCACCCAAATGTTGAAAAAAGTACCCCTAGCACTTCAGCTAGTAGTCCCAATAAAACTATCCCAATTACTATCCCAAACCAGGTTCAGCAAAGTAAAATTGCTGAAAGGAACTTAATTGAAAAAACAGATGTAAATATCAACAAGTCAATTATTCCTTTCAGCCTTGAGGGGGAGATTGCCAAGATTAAGATTACCATCCCCCTAGCTGAACTAGTAACCCAAGATGTGTACAAAAACCAAGTTTTAAAAGCTTTGAACTTAGGAAGTGATAATGACACCTTAAACTTGACAGATGACAAGCCTGAGCTGTTGTTTGGCCCAGAGGTTGAAGGAAAATATCAAGAAGGACCAGTCCCTCCCTTCTATGTCAGTTTGAACATACACGATAAAATTCTACACAATGCCATGTTAGATTCCGGAGCTTCACACAATCTAATGCCCAAAGTAGTAATGGAAAGCTTAGGCTTAGAAATTACTAAACCATACAAAGATTTGTATTACTTTGACTCAAGTAGAGTCAAATGTTTGGGTTTAATCAAATATTTATGTGTTAACTTAGCCCAGATCCCTGCCAAAAATCTAGTGATGGATATTGTTGTAGCTGACATGCCCCCTAAGTATGGCATGCTTTTATCAAGATCATGGGGAGCCAAACTTCAGGGAAGCCTTCAAATGGACATGTCTTATGCCACCATCCCTGTTTTCAACCAAAATAGAAGACTATACAGGGAAGCCCACATGAAGTATATGGTGAGTAACATGGACAAACCAAACAACACTTCGATCTATTCTATTCAATCAAGTTTAGATTCATTTATCTTGTATAACGAAGATGAAATTACTCAACCATGTAAAGAAAATATAGACCCACCAAATTTCACCTCGAATAAACTTCAAAACGTTGACGATCAACAGCGACAAGAAAATGAGAATGAGTCAAATATACTTTGGACAATAAATTTCGATCGATCCTGTAATAAAACTAGTGCAGGGGCAGGTGTCTGGATTCAAAACACAAATCAGAGTTTTTCATACAAATTAGACTTCCCATGCACTAACAATATTGCTGAGTATGAAACACTTCTCCTAGGCTTACAACTGCTTAAAGAATTAGAAGCCCAAAGGATATCCATTTTAGGTGATTCTGAGCTTATCATCAAACAAATCAAAGGAGAATACTCAGCCAAGAATCCAAAGCTTAGGGAATATCGAAATGCTGCCCTTGACCTGTTAAAAACTTTCGAAAAATATCAACTCATTTTTATCCCTAGAGAACAGAATCATCTAGCAAATGAACTTGCCTTCACTGCCAGTAATTGCCAAGTACCTGAGATAAATGAACAACTAAGTATAAAGGTGAAACACAGACCTGCTGTGCCTGATAACGAAGATCACTGGCAATTATTCGAATCTGACAAACACATAGGTGATTTCTTAAAATTAGAAAATGATTTCAGCATACCAACACCAGAAGCTGGCCATGAAGAAAACTGCTTGTATATTGAACAAATCCCAGAGGTTGAAATGACATATCCTGCTGATATAAATCATTGCAAAAATCCTTTTGAAGCAGAGGTAGTGAACAATGAAGACCGAGAAGACTTGGAAGTCTTACAATGCAAAAATGATAAAATTCCAAGAGGTCTCACACCTTTAGAACACCTGTTTGATCTCAACGATGTAGCTAAAGAATCCAGAATGGAGCCTGTGGAGACAAATGTAGAAGAACACAACATAGGCAGTCTCGCAGAACCCAAGATGCTCAAGCTATCCAGCACTCTCCCAGCCCACATAAAATCACAGTACATAAAGCTTTTTAAAGAGTTTAAGGATGTGTTTGCTTGGGAATACAAAGACTTGAAATCATATGATACCAGCATCATCTAGCATAAAATCCCCTTGAAGGAAAATCAAAATCCTTTTAAACAAAAACTAAGGAGAATAAATCCCCTTTTATTACCTTCGGTTAAGGCAGAAATTGAGAAAATGGACAACGCTGGGATCATAGTACCCATTAGATTTTCGGAATCGGTATCAAACTTAGTTTCTGTTAGAAAGAAAACTGGGGAGATCAGGCTCTGTATTGACTTCAGAAATTTAAACAGGGCCTCTTTAAAAGACAACTACCCTTTACCTAAGATGGACCATATACTTCAAAGGGTAGTTGGATCAAGAAGAATATCCCTATTAGATTGGTTCTCGGGTTACAATCAGGTGTTAGTTTTCCCAAGCGATCAAATCAAAACTGCTTTCACCACACCTTGGGGAACTTTTATGTATTTCAAAATGCCTTTCGGATTAATGAACGTAGGGGCCACCTTCCAAAGGGCCATGGACATAGACTTCTCTGAAGTTATTGGCTATTTTATAATTATCTACCTTGATGACATAACTGTTTTCTCAAAAACTGATGAAGAACATTTGATTCACCTAAGGAAGGTTTTTGAGAAATGTAGGAAATTTGGCTTATCACTAAATCCCAAGAAGACCCTCTTTGGACTCCAAGAAGGGAAACTTATTGGTCACATAATTTCAGAAGAGGGAATCAAAATAGACCCTACGAGGATAGATGGCATATTGCAAATCAGCCATCCTAGAAGCCTCAAAGAATTGCAATCTTTCATCGGAAAGATTAATTTTTTGAGAAGGTTTATTCCCAACCTTGTTGAGCTATTGAAAAACATCACAAACATGCTTAAGAAAAATGTGGGTGTAAAATGGACTTTACCAGCCAAACAATCATTCGAACTGGTCAAACAAGCTCTTACCCAAGCACCAGTACTGATTAGTCCTGATTTTACCAAAGACTTTTACATTTTTTCTTTTGCATCTGAACATACAATAGCTACAGTTTTGCTTCAAAAGAATGATCTCGGACAAGAACAACCAATATCATTTTTTAGTAGGGCCCTAAGAGACGCTCCTCTCAATTATAACATTATGGAAAAGCAAGCCTTAGCATTAGTAAAAGCATTAAAAGACTTTAGGGTTTATATTTTACACTCTCACATAATTGCTTTTGTTCCGCATGCTGTTATCAAGGATATTCTAAGTCAAGACCCTGATGGTAAAAGGAGAAAATGGATTGCAACTATTCTTGAATATGACTTAGAAATTAGGCCCACCAAACTTGTTAAGGGGCAAGGATTAGCAAAACTTATGGCCGAGTCCAACTTCCAAGCACTAGACATAAATATGGTGGATGTGTTGGAAGAAATGGAAGAATCTGACGCCCCTTTTATTGAGGAAACTTTCCTAAATTCCCCTTGGTATGTTGACATTGTTTATGTGCTTTTATATTTGAATACTCCTCCTTCTTTGTCTAAAACTAAAGCTAGATTTTTGAAACAAAAAGCTTTGAGTTTTTGCATTTGGGATGGGGTGTTATATTGGAAAAACGCTGTTAAAATTTTTCTTAAATGTTTACTTGAAGATGATGCAGGGAAGATCATGCACGAACTACATGATGGTGAATGTGGAGGACACCTCTACTGGAAGGCCACAACAAACAAAATTCTCAGATCAGGTTACTATTGGCCTACACTTTTCCCAGACACTCAGAAGCTGGTCATGTCTTGCCATAAGTGTCAAATCTTTGATGGCAAGAAAAAGCTCCTTCCCTTACCCCTACATCCTATCAGAGTTGAGGCACCTTTTCAACAATGGGGGCTAGACTTCATTGGAGAAATTCATCCATCTTCCTCAGCTCAACATAAGTGGATCCTCACAGCCACTGACTTCTTCACCAAATGGATAGAAGCTATACCTACCAGGAATGCTAATGACTCTGTCATTATCAAGTTTCTTGAAACCCACATCCTATCGAGATTTGGTTGTCCCAAAAAAATCATAACAGACAATGCTGCTGCTTTCAAATCCAAAAATATGGTTGATTTCTGTCACAAATACCATATAACCTTGGGCCATTCCACTGCTTACTACCCCCAAGGAAATGGATTAGCTGAATCTTCCAACAAGAGTCTCATCAATATCATTAAAAAACTGTTGGAAGAAAATCAAAAATCATGGCACAGTAAGTTGGTTCATGCCTTATGGGCTGATAGACTAACTACAAAGAAATCAATAAATATGTCCCCCTATCAGTTAGTTTATGGCATGGATGCAATTTTTCCTACCTCATTAGGAGTTCCGGTCATAAAACTCCTTCAAGAAGTACAGGTTGAGGAAAATGATATGCAGAGGAGGATCAACCAAACAATCCATTTACAACAGACTAGAGAAGAAGTTTATGAGAGAACACAGTTAGTCCAAGAAAATATGAAGAAGCAATTTGATAAGAGGACTAAGGCAAACAATTTCCAGGTTGGAAGTGTTGTTCTTAAGTGGGATTCACGGAGGGAAGAGAAGGGGAAACATGGAAAGTTTGAGAACTTGTGGAAAGGGCCATATGTTATTCATGCCGGGGGGGGTCATAATACATTTTTCTTGAAAGAATTGAATGGAGAAGACCTATATGGAGGTCCTGTCAATGGCAGGATGCTCAAGCATTACTTCTGCCAAGAGTCTTAAGTTTCAAAGCATTTTTGTCTCCATTGTAATTATCATAGTCTAACCATTGCATTCAAAAGTTATAAAACTTCAAAAATACAAAAAACAATAGGAAAAAGGAAAAGAGGGCAGGTTTTCAAAACAAGAAAGGTATAGCCCCATACTAAAAAAGAAACAAATCTGAAAGTGTGCAAGCTTAAATGCCACTCCCGTAAAACACACTTCTAGTTAGTCAAACTGTTTAATCTTGACTAATTAGCTTTCAATTTTTTGCTGATAGGGTAGTGAATTTGATTTGCCAAACCGTTTAATATTGGCTTATCAGTAGATATATTAGGATAGAAATTAAGGTTCAAACAAACTCAAAATCTAAACCAAAGTTTCCAAAGAGAGATGACTCAAAACTGTTTTATTCTCTGAGTCATAAAAGAAGAAAAACTGGTTCTAATTTGCTCAAAATCTGAATCAGATATCAAGAAAGAGATAGCTCACAGGAAAAAGAAAAATCATAGCTATAAAAAGAAGAGAGAAGGCCATAATAAGAAGCTTTCAGATCTTAAGCCTTCAATTTTTGATGTTCAGTTTCTGCAAATAATAATCTATGTGCAGCTTGTTTTTATGCCATATATCATAGCAAGTCGAACAGCTCAATCTTGACTTGACTATTTTTAAAAAAAATTCTGTTGTAGAATTTAGAGAATGAAAGTTTGTTGGACTGTTTAATCCCAACAGACAGTAGACTAGGTAGAGAAATATCTGAGCTCAACTGTTTAATCTGAGTTCAGGGAGAAATAAGGAGTAGAAATAGACTAGATTTCCCACTTTAAAAAAAAGAAAAAAGAAAAGAAAAAAAGAAAAAAAAAAAAGAGAATAAAATGTTGTGTAAAGAGTTTGCCAATCCAAGTGCACTCTGATGAAGAAAAAATGCTAGATCTGTAGGATTGGGTAGGTAGCAAGCTGGTTGATAAAGGTCCATTGTTTTCATGGCTGCCAAATATGTTTTTAGAAAAGATCATTCAATCACAGAAGGACAGCCCAATGGATGAGGCAACTAATCAGCCTCCCAGAAATCAAGTCTGAATTCTTGATGCCTTCAAGAAGGCACCATCCCCAAGTGGAGCCACTATTAGCCACCTATAATATTTTGTTATACCAAAAGGTGGCTAAGATCTTTTTTTGAGCCTCCAAGGAACAAATTTTATCACTAAAAATTGTTGGCTCTTGAAGACTCCTTGTAGGCCTCATGCCTCTGTCCAAAATCCTCATTTACTGTCCCATTTTTTACTCAGAAAATTCTGCTGATTTCGTATAACAAACTGCTGAAGAAATCATCATTTTCCTCCCCTTTTTCTCCATATTATTCCTCTACTTTTCATGAGTTTCTCCCTCCATCCGTAAAAATCTTCCTGACATGGTTTGAAACTTCTTTTTGAACTGTGCCGAAACCCCCAAATCCATTGAAAACCTTGAAATTTTTTCATAAAAAACAAAGTTTTATTGCTATGGACTAAGCCCCTTGGGCTAAGTCCTAAACCACTTCCCCCCACATGCCCATGTGTTAAAACCAAACGCCAAAGCTTTCGGCGCTGATCCCAAATATCCAAAGGGTGCATGACTTTGAACCATTACAAAGCTCATTTTCCTCTGTAAACCCAAAAACCCACTTTCCGAAAGTTCTAAGTTAAAACTTAAAACCATGTGCTGAATATAAATGGGTTGATTGAAAAGAGCCGATCGCGCAATCGCAATCGGAAGCAATACAAATGGGTTGATCGGAAAGACCAGGCTCAATGGCCCGATTGCGATTAGCCCTTGTCTTTATAACTCCCTGGCATATTACATTTCGTGAAAACCCCCGGCCCCGCAATCGGGCGCCTTTTTCCTTTACCTATATATTTTCCGCCCAATCCGTTAAACTTGTTTTATTCGCAAAAAACTTGGTTTTCATGTGTTTAAAGGTTTTTCTGCCGATGCGTAGGTCGTAGCAATCCTGACCGTTGATCTAGTCCTTTGATCCAACGGCCTGCGCTCAATCGCATCGCAAACTTTCAATCGCATGCGTTTTTGTTTCGCCCCCGATCACGACTCCCTCGATTGGTTTTCCACCATTGATCTCATTCTTGAATCAACGGTCCGCGCAAAATCGCATCACAATGTTTCACCCCCTTGCGATTACCTCCGATACATTCCTCGCCGTCGAATACATTCCCCGCCATTATAGAATGAAGGAAAGCCAAGGGATGGGAAAGACGTTTCCTGTGCCTTCGAGCTATCTGAAAGAAGTCATTCACGGGGCTCTGTTCCATGTTTCGTCAGTACTCTATGAGAATTGATGCCGTAAAGCCCAGTGCGGGTCTGCACATCGACAAGACACTGTTTTAAATCAAACACAGTTAAAGAGTATCAGTTTTGAGAATAAAGCACAGCAAATGAAGATTGAAGACAGTATTGCGGGGATTACGGCTAAGACAGTTATCAAAAGCCTAATCCCCGACTCAAAACACAGTTTAAAGAAAACCTAAAGTGTTTTATCAGACAGAAAGGTTTCCACCGCTTCAACTGAGGCGAATTGATTCCTCAGCTACTACAAAGAGCCACCTGTCGCCTCAAACCATTCAGAACAGAGGCCGAAGTTATTGCTCGGAGAAATATCTGCCTCCAGCATTGCCAAGAAGTTATTTCTGCAAGGAAACCAATGAATAAATATCTGTAGAGTTACTCCAAAACATACACAGAACCTCAAAGTCAAACAAAGCTTCCATCGAGCTTTGATATTTATTGTGAAACAGTTAATGTAGTGATCCACCTGTAAATTTTTCCCTCGAGCCTCTCAAAGGGCCGAGAAGTCTTCACTCTACATTAACTGTCCTTGAGATATTTTGTTAAAATATTCACCTCCTCATTCTTCTATATATACTTCTGTAGAAGATGAGTGAGGGGTTGGTTGGTTGTTGTTGATCACAAGTTGTAATACTGAAACTCTCTGAAATAAATACATAGTCCGTTGAAGTTGAAGAAGAAACTGAAGTCTTGGAAACCTTGAAGATGTTGTTGCATGCTTGTTCCAGAGAAGGCTCTATCATTGGATCCATGAGCTTGGCTGTTGGTGAAGTATTTTGAACTGTTTTATGTTTTCCTCTGTTTTTATTATGTTCCATAATTTCTTACCTTTCTGATGGCTGAAATTTTTGAAATTTGAAGCCAGCTCTGAAGCACCTTAGACCTGTTCACCCTTCACTGTTTTATGTTTTCTTCTGCTGAAGTATTTTAGAGGCTTTAAACCTTCTCTTTAGTATTCATGCTCGTTTATTTCCTTGATAGCTCAAATAGTTGGTTTCGGCATGTTATGGTTCTCCCTGCTTGTCTGCCATCACTTGAAAGTCGTTATTGAAATCTCCCTTCGAAGTACCATTGTCTTAAGTTAACCAAAGAGGTCGGTTTTGATCTTACCCTTTGCCCCTGCTTAAACAGTTGTTTTGAAGGTCTTTATAGTTGCAAACACAGATGTTATTTAGGTGTTCCCTCTTCTATGAATGCAATTATCGGTGAATCTTTTATGTTTTCTAAATCCTTTAAAATAAGATCTTTGAGGAAATAGGGTGTTCCCCGAATCTTAGATTTCATTTTAGAAGTTGTCTTGAAATCATTATTTTCTTAAAGAATGTTTGTAGAATTTATGGTTAGCCTTGTCTATCAAATATCTCTTTATTGATAAGTTATGTTTCTCAAGTTCCCTTTGTTGAGAATTAAATTTCTTTTTCTAAATCATTAATGTTCATCTCATTCCAAAACAAAGGATCCTGTGGCCAAGTTAGATTTTCCCTTTGATATCCCATATCCCTTGAAGAGTTTGTCATGATCTTATTTTGACTCCATTGCCCAATGAACCGAATATTTCCTCTTTCTGTCTATCTTTCGTAGACCTTTCATATTCTGCTGTATCAACTCAACCCAACCAAACAAACATTTGCACGTAATAACTAGTTTAAAAATCCATAACCAAAGCAAACAAGATAAACTTTTGCAAACAAATATTTGAGAGATCCCTCTCTGAGAACAGGAGGACTAGATCCTGGAACTCTAAAGATTGGTTCTGATGTTGCCTTGTCTTTTGATTTGCCAAACTGTCAAAACACGGGGAACCAACACAACTGATCCAAAGCCACCAAATGCTATAACTAATGCTGAATCAGAAGAAGAAGAAGAGGAAACTACTACAGAGGAAACTACTGATGAAGAAGAAGTTGTAGAAGTACAAGGTATGTGGGATTTCATCCTTCCAGATGAGGAGGATCAAGAAGCATCCCTACTTAGTACTCGAAGTAGAAATCAACTTGATCCTCCTCAATCTACTCCTAAGTCAAAGAGCGCAGGCTCATTGAATAAAGATAAAGTTGCACCCAAGAAAACGACATCTAAAGCAATTCAAACTACCCCAGTCCAGACAGATTCATCAACTCCATCGAGAACACTGATTATTTCTGATGAAATGGAGTATAATATCATAGAAGACATGAAGAAGACTAGGGCTAACATCACTTTTTATGAATTGAGCAAGTTAAAACACCAACAAAAGGTACTTTTGAAAGAATTACATGTTGTACCAGAAAAACCTTTGCCCGATCCTGTGATTTCTCAAGCTTCAAATGAGATGGGAAGACCTCCAGCTAATGCGATCAGTAAAGTTGATCTAGAAAATATCGCTTTAATTGGAGGAAGGTCGAGATCTCATACTCCTCCATTTATTCTTACTTATGAAGTTTTCAATAAAAATTTGCATAATTGTTTAGTGGATTCTGGAGCTTCATCTAATACTCTACCAAAATCAATATGTGCAAAGTTAAATATTCAACCACAAAAATCTGTTGTGTGCATAGTTCAGCTAGATCGATCGCAAGTTCAAGTGATTGGAAAATTAAATCAAGTTACCATAAGGCTATCATCTAATCCAAAGGTATGTCAAGTTATTGATATTTTAGTTGCATATATTCCAGAATTTTATGGCTTAATTCTTAGCAGAGATTGGTCAGAAAAATTTCATGGATATTTCACAATTGATTGGTCGCATATGTGGCTTCCTTACAATGGTAAACCAAATCAGATAAAGGTTGAATGAGAAAAACATCAGAAATACATAGTAACTGAATTGGAAGGAGAGAATGAACCAGTTGCATACAACAGTAATATCATTGGCAATTATTCAGTTGATTCTTTCTTAGGAAATTTCAATGCTCATACTTCACCTTATTTAGAACATTTTGTTTTTTCTCAAATAGAAATTTTTTCTCAAACAGATAGTTCTAAATGTATTAATGTTGTAGATACCCCTGTAAATAAATCTTTATTTTGGAAATTATTTTTTGATGGTTCTAAGTCTAATGAAGGAGCAGGAGCAGGATGCGTTTTGGTTAGTCCAAAGGGAAACAAAATTATGTTAACTTATAGACTCGAATTGGATTTCACTAATAACACCGCAGAATACGAAGCTTTAGTCCAAGGACTATACAAAGCAATCAGATTAGATATCAAATATCTACAAGTTTTCGGAGATTCGGAAATTGTAATCAAACAGGTATGCAATAATATACATTGTTTATCAGGTCATTTAAAGCATTATCAATCTTTAGTTCAAGATCTGACTGAACATTTTATAGCATTTAATATTTCATCAATTCCCAGAATTCAGAATGCTAGTTCAGACCTCCTAGCTAATGTAGCTTCCAAGCTCATTCCTGCAGAAGACTTTAGTCCTGATTGATTTTCAATTGAATTAATCTTTAGACCCTCGATTCCTGATAACGTTACCAATTGGAGGATTTTCAATGATGATCCTGATATTGTAAATTTTCTCACATCTGAAGGATCTTACACCAATCAGATAATTGATGAAGATCAACATGACAAACAATTGCTCCAAGATAGCACCAATAATGCTATGCCAAAGTCAGTAGTCAAGTTAGAAGACCTTTATGATTTGAAAGATCGATTTAAAAGATCTACCAATTCAAAATTGCAAAGTTCAACTTTGAATTATGAATTAGTAAATCTAGGAACTGATACCAAACCACAGAATATCAACCTAGGCCTTGGCCTAGCTCCTGAAGAAAAGTTAGCATACGTTCGTCTTTTGAAACAATATAAAAGTATCTTTGCTTGGAACTATGATGAACTCAAAAATTCTGACACTTCTATCATCCAAAAAACTATCCCAATGATCAATGATGAAAAACTTTTCCAACAGAAGTTGAGAAAGATTCACCCCAATCTAGAAAACCAAATCAAATCTGAACTTAACAAGTTATTGAAAGCCAAGATTATTTTTCCCGTTCGACATTCTAAATGGGTTTCCAATATGGTTCCTGTTAGAAAGAAGAACGGAGACATTAGAATTTGCATTGACTTTCGAAATCTTAATAAAGCCTGCCAAAAAGATAATTTTCCTTTGCCTCCCATGGAGCAAATATTACAGGCAGTTGCAAGATCAGAATTAATGTCTTTCTTAGATGGTTTCTCTGGATACAATCAAGTGTTGGTCCATCCTGATGATCAATTGAAAACTACATTTAGAACCAAATGGGGCACTTACGCATATCAAAATATGCCTTTTGGTCTAATCAACGCTGGTGCCACATTTCAGAGAGCTATGGACATTTCTTTCAAGGGATTAGTTAACAAATTAGTGGTAATTTAATTGGATGATATAACTGTATATTCTAAAAAACGAAGCGATCATCTTAGAGATCTGAAGCAGATCTTCCAACGTTGTCAAAGGTATGGAATTTCACTTAATCCAAAAAAATCCTTTTTTGCATTAAGTGAAGGAAAACTTCTTGGATTTATAGTATCAAAATCTGGAATTCATATTGATCCTGATAGAATCAAGGAAATTTCTGAAATATCTTTACCTCACAACAAAAAAACTATGCAATCTTTTCTTCGCCAGATTAATTTGTAAAAAGATTTGTGCAGATTTTTCGAGAATTGTATCACCTTTGCAAGCAATGATTAAAAATAATTCAAACTTCAAATGGGGCAAAGATGAGTATGAAGCATTTAATTTGATCAAACAAACAATTATCAATGGGGATTGGACATAATAGGTGAGATCGTTCCTCATTCTTCTAAACAACATAGGTATATCATTACAGCAACTGATTATTTTACGAAATGGGTAGAAGCAGTCCCTATCAAGACTGCTAATGATGAACATATCATCGAATTTATAGATCAGTTCATAATCACCAGGTTTGGTTTACCTTCTGCTTTAATGTTTGATAATGCATCATATTTTTCTGGTACTGCTATGACTGAATTTTCACTCAAGAGAGGTTTCAAACTTAAATGTTCTGCCAATTATTATCCACAGGGAAATGGGTTAGTTGAATCCACAAATAAAAATTTAATCAGAATCATTAAGCGAACCATTGATCAAAATCATAAAAATTGGCATAAATCTTTAATATATGCTTTATGGGCAGATCGAATAACGCAGAAGGATTCTATTGGCAATTCTCCCTTTAATTTAGTTTATGGGAGAGAAGTGGTTCTTCCAACTCATCTAACAATCCCTTTTTTAGCCTTAGTACAATATATTGATGAAGAACCAACTTCTTCTTTACAATTAAGGCAGATGGAAATAATTAAGTTAGAAGAACAACGAGAAAAAGCCAAAGTAACTCATGCTCATCATCAAGCATTAGTTAAAGCTTCTTTTGATTCAAACATGATAACTAGGAAGGATTTTCAGATAGGAGATTTAGTTCTAAAATGGGACAAGGCTCATGAGGAAAAAGGAAAACATACAAAATTTCAACAAATGTGGCTTGGTCCTTTTCAAATTGCAGAGATCATAGGTCCATCTACTTTCATGTTACATGATTTAACAGGGAAAAGAGAGTCTTTACCTGTTAATGGACAGATCCTTAAAAAATATTTTCCATAGGAGATCATTCTTTTATTTTGTAGATTAGTTTTCTTTGTTTGTCATAATAAGACCAGTTGTTAATGGTTACATTTGGAATTCATCAAAAAGATACCAGTTCTCTTTTTAGATTTTATTTATTCACTTATATAAATAGAATTCTTTTCAGAGTATTGATCATTATTATCCAAAGATACAGTTAAAAGTTTTTAATCTAGAAATGATATTAATTTCAACTTTGAAAATTTTGATGAAAAGCAACTTTTGGTGAAAGATTGTTTTATATATCAGTCCAATGAAAGGTATCAATAACAAAACAAAGATTCTCTGTAGAAAATTTATTTTCCAAAAAAACTCTATTATTGTCATCCAAAGCTATCTTAAGGAAACAATGACTTCCTCCCCACCTAGAAAATTACAAAATTCAGAGAATAATCCAATGATACACTTTTAACTTAGAGTAAGAGGTCTCATCACGAGCCAACTTATCATGATCATAGATATTATAGCTTGCTGACTTTGTCAATACTTCATACCACAACAGGGCAATGACTTAAGATTATTGCAATCAAAAGGAAAGGGGTCTCATCACGAGCCAGCTTGTTCAGCGAAGTTATAAATCAAGTGAATGGCACTGTCATAAATTGGCTACCAAACCAAGACATTGTTCTTTAAGGATAAAAAAGAAAATAAAAGAAATAAGTGTGAATATGGATTTCTCTTTGAAAATTGTATATTTTTCTAAGTAGGACACAGGATCATTGTTGGGTAATAGGTAACCCTGTCGAGGCTATAAACGCTTGCTGGCAGCAGTGGCTCTACCTACGAAAAATGAGCATATTTAAAACTGATTTACAGAGAAGCCTTTTGTTTTTATCTTTATAACCAAGTAATGACTGATGTAGATACAAAGACTAGCTTGAGGAAGTGAATAGTCAAAGTTGATCATAGAAGAAATGAAATATCATTCATAGATTGAAGCATAATGTACTTTGTCTTTTTATAATAAAGTTTGATTTTCTGGAAAATTTTCTGTTTTGGAAAAGTTTAGAAAATTCAAAAGAAAAGCAGAGATAACTGGTTCTTCCAAGTGAATCGCCAATTGTTGTGGCCAGCAACAACCCCCCTTCTTATTTAATATTAGTAATAATACTAAATAAGTGGGGACCCTTAGTTTAAAAATCCAAAAAAAAAATAAAATTATTGGTGTTTGTTTTCATTTTCAATAAAACTTACTATCATGGACTTAAAGGAATTTCTTTGGAAAATCTTTAAACTAAACTTAAGTTTATGATAGACTAGAATCAAATCTCTCTTTAAAGGAAACATCACATTCATCGCAAAAAGTAGAATATATCTTAAGCAAAGCAGAATCTTCGAAATTGCGATAGCGCGATCCAATGACAATTGCACTAAAATAATTATCGCAAATCGCGTATCGCAAAAAACGTATTAACGGATATTTTTTCACAGGATACATTTTGCGATATTGCAATTTCGCGATATTGCGACTTCACGATGTTAAGGGATTGCGATTTCAGAAAGTTCTGATTTGTGATATGGCGATGACGCGAATTTTCTGATTTGCGATAATGCGATTAGCGATATTGTGATTTTGCGATATTGCAAAGAAAATCGCAGATCACAAGATTGCACATTCTGAAAGCTCGTTGTATGAATAAAATCTTTCCATAAATCGATATCCGTTATGCGCTTTGATGTCAAATTAATGAATGAATCGACAATTATTAATGAAAAGGATTTTGTTTTGATTGAAAGGTGATTTCACGATTAAATAATGTATTTCACTCGCCTTTGGCATTTAAAACCATCCCGTCACCTTTCTCATGTCATTATTCTCACTTAATTCGTAAAACTGCAGGCATGAAGAACAGGAGACTATACAAAGCAATTTTCAGAACATTATGGGAAAGAAAGAGAAAGCTACGAGTTCTGAAAATAAAGAGATGGCTTCCTTATACGCAGACATTGCTTGCAACAAGGATGCTGGTATCACCACCTAGGAGGGTATGTTTAGTTTTCTTGAAGAAGAAAACCCAAGAGTAATGGATGTTGCGGCTACCGTGAGCTCAAGTAATTCCTCTGAAGCATCTCTTATAGAACTGGCTTGTTCATTTCTACATCAGATAGCAACAAGACCAAGAATTCTTCCATATACAGATATGGTCAAATGGGTGCTGGATAGCACTGATATCACAGACAGACAGTTCAAAAATCCAGGTCAAGAGCTCATCGGGCCGTTTACTCTAGAATATTTGAGGCTTATGTATCATTTGTCGGAGCCTCAGGCAACTTACAACAAAC
Source organism: Pinus albicaulis (assembly GCA_034641835.2). NCBI lineage: Eukaryota > Viridiplantae > Streptophyta > Pinopsida > Pinales > Pinaceae > Pinus > Pinus albicaulis. The sequence continues at coordinate 340,409,503 of CM076580.1, read as the reverse complement.
AATTTATGGAGAAATTTGCCAAGGAAAATGCCAATTTGGCAGAATGCACTAAAGAATGACCAGAAGAGATGAACCACTAAAGAAAGATAAACACGGTATGTACAGTACCAGTTCACTCACCTCTCCATATTGTTTTGCTGCTGCTATGTTATGCAGTCTTTTTGGAAAGCCTGACATTAATAAGATTTTGCCTGAATGGCTTCCCTTATTGAATGATGTTGTTAAAGCCACCATTGTAGACTAGGCCAAAATATTGTCTGATAACTTGGCCATGGCTATTTTCAATTACCGGTCTAAACGAACTGTGTCTCAGAGGATTTATCCTCCTTTTTATCTATCTGTCTATGTTATGGATTCAATCTACTTTGTTTCTAAGTTCCCTTTAATGAGTTGGCAATGGACAATTCAGGATCCCTTGCCCATTCATGTCTATCACAAAGAGTTGTGGGAATCAAAATTCATTCCTCATTTTTATAAAATTTGCCATGGCATAATGTTGCCTTTGTACAGAGTGTTGTATAATAAGGATGCTCCAAGGTTGTCTCCTGAAGCAGAGGTAGACATTATCCCTGTCGCAAGATGGTTTGGAGAAGAACTGTTTACTTATGTGAGGGTTTTTGGAAGCTTTTCTTCTCCTCATGTTTTGCCCTTATATGTTCCGGATAAACTTATAGCTTGGGAAATCGCATATCAAACCTGTGGAAACGGAGGTTTGACAAAAGAATTAAAGGATAAAAAGAAGGCCATCTGGCCACAATTTCCTGTTTCCTGCGGAGCATTTTCATTATTTTATGTTGGTCACGCATTTAAGGAAGTAAGCAATGTTACATGTTTAAAATTGTTTAAGTTTCCGAGAAGGATATTTGATCCATATGGTATTGTCAAGGATTTCACCACTGTTGTCAAAGTAAGAGTATTTTCTGGAGAAGAAGATCTTTTTGACGATATGTTTCAAGAAAAATGTTCATTTAAAGACATTTTGAATTTAGCTCAAGCATGGTTCTCCCCAGAATAATTTCAAGAGTTTAAAGTATACAGAGAAAGAATATTGACCACTATTCCTTTGGATAATTTGCGCTTGGAACCCGCAAGGGAACCAAATCCTAGTGTCAGTCTCAGTGGCAGCTCAGATTCAAAAAGGTCTAAGTTGAAGTCTGACAAAGAAATTTCTGAACATTCTAAAAAATCTGATCAGGATAAAAGTGAAGGCTCAGTCAAGGATACAGCTCAATCAAAAGAGCTTTCACAACAACAGACTTCAACTACCCCACAGTGGACTCTTCCACCTCTAAATGTACAGCAACCATCTATCAGCACTCAGTTAGATAAAGAATGGGAATCATTTAATGATTTGATTAATGTTGAGGGACAGAACATACAAACTCTTGTACAAACAACAAAAGTTTTGGTTACAGAATTAAGTGGCAATGTCACAGAAAAAGAACATATACCCATTCCTCCCTCTGCCGAGCTTGTACTTAAAATAGAGGAAATTCCTCCTCTGGATATTTTCTATAGCCCGCAACATAAAGCAGTAGTAAGGAAGCAAAGAAAGAAGAGAAAATTAGAAAGTGCGCTCTCTACTGATGCAGAGCAATTGGATGTTTTATGGAAAGATCCTACTACAGATCCCACTGAAAATCTTACTAAATTATCTCAGATAACAGGAGCTTATGCCTCCGCAAATATTGACAAAGCATATGAGGTAAGGTTGTTATTAAATGAAAAAAAGGATCAGATACAAGTTCTGCAACAACAATTGCAACAATCACATGCCAATAGTGAAGCACAGATGAAATTTGAAAAGTTATAGCAAGAGTTTCAGTAAATGAAGATCGGGTATCAGAAAAGCTTGGCCGAAAAAGAAAAAAAAATACAGATTATACAAGAAACACATAAAGAGACCCCAAACTTACAGAGTTTATTTCATAAACTATTTCTTTGAATAATCAACTGCTGCAACAACAAGATATATTATGCCAAAAGATTTCACAGTGGAACTCTTTTTGTCAAGAAAGTGATAGAATCACTAATCATGTCGTAGAATTACGACATGATTATGATTTAACAAATGAAAGAGTTACTAATTATTTGGCATGGAAAAAGACAGAAGAAGGAAAAACAACAACAACACCAATTATCAATGATAGTCATAAAGAAATGCTCTTTAGCATTTGGGATGCACAGATCGGAGAGGCAGAAAAAGCAGCAGAGGAAGCAGCTACAGCAGCGTGCAACATTACTGATTGTGTAAATGAAAATTTTCACAAGGTTAATTTAATTTCAGAAACCATTCCATGATACCTACCACAAGCACAACAATTGCAAACAGAGTGGAAACAGAAAGTGGAAGAGAAGGGAAAATCAATTCAAGAATTGAAAAAATTAAACTGGGATTCTTACTGGACCTGTCTAGTAAAACCACACAGTCAATGCAGTACTCTTAATTGCATCATTAACTCTGCTGAGAAGATTGCGCCAACACTTGCTGACTTCGTCTTTTCGGGACAATTGAAATCTGAAGTCGGCCAGCCCCCTCTTCTCAAATCAATGCTGGATGCTTACAAATTCAAAGACCAAATTCATAAGTAGTTAGTTGTCAATTTTAGTTTTAGATTTAGTGTTAGTTTTACTTTATTTTTGCCTGGAAAAAGGATGGTCATTTAAACCGAATCCTAAACTTTTGTAATAAACTATAATTAGATTTAGTTAGTAGAATTTAAACCCTTCTCATGCATTTAGAGAAGGGTCCAGAAATTTGTCAAAAGCTTATCCTCAGAACATGCACTTCTGCACCCTCAGAGGAGGTTTTGATGAATGAATGGAACGAGATTTATTGATATTTGTGTCTAGTATCTGCTACTGATGTTGCATTTCTGTACTCTTAGTAGATGTTGGATTTAGAAGATATAAATCATTATTGCTTCTAGCTCATGAGTAGAACCAGCTATAAATGGTACTTTTATCTCTTAACTTTTTCTGCTTCTATGTTAAAAGTGATATTTATGTTCAGTTATTTATATATTAATGCTTGAATGCTTCAGTTGTCATTTGGCACTTTTGTACGGTGATGACTATTTGTTTATGCTTAATGTATGAATAGCTTATTATGCGGTATGTTTTCCACAACTGTTTCATCTAACTTTTTATATGAAGTGGTTTATATTTATTGAATTCTTTTCTTATAGAAGTTGAATAATCTTTATTATCAGTTGGTATTTGAAATTATTTTAGATCGCATAAACAAGATTTTATCCCGGGTTTAGTTTAGAATTAGATATTTCTGTTTTAATTAGAATACAATTTGCATATGATTAGATTAGAAATAGAATAAAATCATTTCACTTAGGAACCTTTTTAGAAAGGAAATATCTATTCTCAACACACACACACATATTGGGAAACTGGTCCCATTATCCCAGTCGGACCCACTGCACCAAACGGAAAAGGAGCTGCTAACCAAGGTCCGGACCGGGTGGGAATCCCCCTTGTTGTAGACCCGATTTTCGAGGCTTCAACACAAGATAAGTCTCATAATTTTTGTTGTTTTCAGTGTTATTCTTAAAATTTTTACATACATTCATTTGATGTGTTTTTATTCTTTAATGATCAACTAAGGAGAAATTAAACAGGATTAGTGATAATAAGCTCGCTGTTTTAAACTAGTTGGCATTTTTATGTTTTCTGCTTGATAACTGGACCATAGAATTCTTAATTTCTCTAGGTCCTAGTTTGATCCCCTCCTTCAATCCTCTTTTTTGTAACTTAAGGATTCGTAAGTGCCCTTTTGTTCAGATTTCACCCATTCCATCAACAAAGCCTATTCAAAGCCTTAGAAGGTCATCTATCCTGCCCTTAGTACATTTGCATCTTTAAGTCTTATTTCCTAGCTCTGCTTGCCTAGAGAGTTGACTCCATTGCCCAATGTTCTGGTAGATCCCTTTGGTTTACCTTGAAATATTTTTTATTCCTACAACACTTCGAAAAATCAGTCCTATTGCTCACTCATAGCTAGCCTAAAACCCTTTACCAAAACAAAGCTAAATCTTTAGGAGAGATCCCTCTCTGGAGCTCAGGAAGGCTAGATCCTGAATTCCCAAAGCGGTTCTTGGTTACCCCTGTTTTTCTTAAATACAAAAATCCTCATCTCACAACCTGAGAATTACTAGGGTGATAACACATCCTTTCACTTCACTCCCCATTGGGAGTGGTTCTGCGAGTATGAGAAATATGATGGCGGTGATATCTTCCTAGGGGATGATAGGAAGGCCAAAATTGTCGGACGTGGAAAGGTGAAGCTGAAGCTACAAGGTGGAAGGATTAGAATGCTTCCAGGTGTTCTGCATATTCTTGCATTGGCTAGAAATCTTATTTCTGTAAGCAAGATGGATGATGCAGGTGTAAAAAAAATGTTTGAGAAAGATTCTTGCAAGATGGTTCGGGGAGCACTGGTATTAATGTGGGGATTTCGGACTGGAACTCTATAAAAGCTACAAGGTAGCACTGTTATTGATGGGTGTAATATTTCTGTGGTTCCTGAAAGTGGAGCGGAAAGCCTAGTTGTCTCTAGAGAAAAGACCATGCTATGGCATCAAAGGCTTGGACATATTGGAGAGAAGGGCCTTCGGATGCTGCATAGAAATGGTATGGTAGAAGGTATGTCTAATTGCTCTCTGGATTCGATTGACATGAAAATTGTGTATGTGGAAGCAAAAATCGGGTGAGTTTGCTATACAGTGCTAGAGGGCGAACAGATTTATCAGAACTTGTGCATAGTGATGGGTTTGGTTTCATCGGTTCCATCTTTGGGAAAATGCAGTAATATTCTGTTTCATTCATAGATGAATTCTCCGAGAATACATGGATATATTTCTTGAGGAATAAATATGAAGTCTTTGACAGATTTAAAGAATTTAAGGCTCTGGTGGAAAACCAGACAGAGAAGAAGATAAAGGCGCTGAGGACAGATAATGGTGGGGAGTTCTCCAAGAAGGAATTTGAAGAGTTCTGTAAGAAGTGTGGTATATCATGGCAAAATACTAATCCATACACACCTCAGAAAAATGGATTTGCAGAAAGAATGAATAGAACACTGATGGAAAAGGCAAGAAGCATGCTTAGTGGTACCTGGTTAGGACAAGAATTCTGAGCAGAGGCAGTAGAGACTGCATGCTATTTGGTTAACAGATCACCTTCATCAGTGTTGGAGGATACGACTCCACATGAAGTATGGACTGGTAAGAAACCCTCTCTTTAACATCTAAGGGTATTTGGATGTGATGCATATGTACATGTTCCAGAGAAGAAAAGGACCAAGTTGGATAATAAATCTGAAAGGTGCATCTTTATTGGGTATACGGATGGTTTAAAGGGTTACAAGCCAAGGAAGGTTGTGTACAACTGAGATGTGGTGTTTAGAGAAGTGAAAGATGTTGTTAAACATGAAGTCCTACCAAAGGAACCTGAGAAGATAGAGTTTGAGCTAAAGGATGATGAACCACACTCTACAATAGAAGAAGACTTAGAAGATGAAGAGCCACAAACTCTAGCTATTAGAAGAACAGTTCAGGAAATAAGGCAACCAGAAAGGTATAGTCCATCTTCTTTCTGTTCAGGCTTTGCCTTAACTATAAATGATGATGATCCCAGAACTGTCAGGGAGGTAGTAGATTCAGAGGATGGACAACTTTGGAAGGAGGCCATGGTTGATGAAATGGCATCCTTGCACAAAAATGAGGCATGGGATCTGGTGGAGTTGCCAGATGGAAGGAAGCCCATCGGGAGAAAATGGGTGTTTAAGAAGAAGATGAATGTAGAAGGCAAGGTGGAGAAATACAAAGCTCGGTTGGTAGCAAAAGGTTATTCCCAGGTGCCGGGAATTGATTTTGGTGATATTTTTTATCCTGTTGCCAAAATTACTTCTATTATATTACTTTCATCTGTTGCTGCTGCATTTTATTTTGAGATAGAATAGATGGATGTGAAGACAACATTTCTTCACGGGGATCTAGAAGAGGAGATCTACATGAAGCAACCTGAAGGCTTTATGGTGAAGGGTAAGAAAGAACTGGTATGCAAGTTGAAGAAGTCTTTGTATGGGTTAAAACAGTCACCAAGGATGTCGTATCAGAAATTTGATACCTATATATGGGGACTTGGCTTCACCAGAAGCAAAGAGGATCATTGTGTTTATTTTAAATTAATTGGTGACCGTGCTATTTATTTGGTCTTATATGTGGATGATATGTTGTTGATTGGAAATGACAAAGAAATTATCCAAGATTTGAAGACCCAAATGTTCTCCAAATTCGACATGAAGGATCTTGGTGCTGCAAACTATATTTTGGGCATGGAAATTAAGAGAGATTGGGCAAAGAGGATGCTCTGGTTAAACCATAGGAAGTATGTCGAGAATAGATTGCATAGGTTCAATATGCATGATAGTAAACCGGTGAATGTCCCTATTCCTGTAGGTGTAAAGCTGTCTGCTGAACAGTGTCCCAAGACACAAGAAGAATAGGAGGATATGTCTCGTGTTCCATATGCAAGTGCATTGGGTAGCCTGATGTATGCAATGGTTTGTACTAGACCAGACATTGCACATGCAGTGGGAGTATTGAGCAGGTTTATGTCAAACCTAGGGAAGGAGCATTGGACAACAGTGAAGTGGGTTTTTAGATATTTACATGGCACTAATGATTATGGCTTGTGCTACTAGGGAAGACCAGGATTGGAAAGAATGTTGGACATTCGTGGTTTTGTTGATGTAGATTGGGCTGGAGATTTGGACCAAAGAAGCTCTACAAGTGGGTATGTGTTTAGCCTATTTAGAGGTGTAGTCAGTTGGATGAGTAAAAGACAGTCTGTAGTGGCTCTTTCAACTACAGAGGTAGAATACATGGCAGCCACTCATGCAAGGAAGGAAGAAATTTGGTTGTAGAGATTGTGTTCAAGTATGGGGTTGGTACAAAAAGCTATAGGGATAGATTGTGATAGCCAAAGTGCAATTTTCTTGGCTAAGAACCCTGCTTATCATTCAAAGACAAAGCACATTGATGTTCAATATCACTTTGTTAGAGATATGGTTGAGGCTAAAAGGGTGTTTCTGGTAAAGGTGGACACTTTGAAGAATGTTGTAGATGCATTGACGAATTCTATGAGCACTCATAAGTTCTCTTGGTGTAGAGAAACAATGGGTGTTGAAGAATTGGGCCAATGACTAAGCTCTCCTATGGCCCCCTGCGGAAAGAAAACAACAAGTGGGAGAATGTTGGGTATGTGTTATATTATTTCCATGACTAAGCATGCGCTGCGGGGGGGGGAAGGGGCGATAGCCCCCCCTTTGCACTGGGCGCGTCAGGGTCTGGGGCAGTGCCCCGGCGAAAATGTTTGGTCCTTAATTTTTGGTGGGCGGTCCGCGCCCATGTTTTTGCGCATGGTTTTGCACATGGTTTTGGGGTACGATGGTTTTCGGCCCTTAGTTTTTTGTAGATCCTGTCAAGGGAACTATAGTTATGTTCTAATCCAGGGTTAATGGATTATGGTTTATGTATGCTTCGGCATGTATATATATGTGTTGTAACACTAAAAGTAATATAATGAAATATCAAGTTGGTCGTACCGATTTGGGATCCAAGGGAAAATCTCTGTGTTTATCTGTTTTATGTTTTATGCTCTCGCTATTGTTTATTTTCTATTATAATATTCGTGTGTAGATAATTTTTGTTCAGGGTTAAAACCTACAAGCTCATAATATTTTTGAATCACAACACTCCCTCTCAACAAGATAGGGATTATCCTTCACCCTGATCCTGCCTCTATGGTATTCGAATTTGCTCCTGGTGAGCGTCTTCGTCAGAATATCTGCATCCTGATCTTCCGTAGGAATGTATTGAAGCAACATGATCTTCTGTTGCACACAATCTCTGATACGATGATACCGGATATCAATATGTTTAGATCTATCATGAAACATAGGATTAACCGAGAGTTTAATGAAACTCTGATTATCACAATGTATCACTATAGGATCTAAATGTGAACCGAACATACCAACCAGGATCTTCCTCATCCAGATAGCCTCACATGCAGCTTGAATTTCTGCCATGTATTCCGCTTCTGCTGAATTGAGTGCCACGGATCTTTGTTTCCTGCTATACCAAGAAACTGTTGTATATCCGATACTGAAAATCCCTTTTGATGTGCTCTTTTTCTCTGTTGAGCTTCCTAACTAATCTGCATCCGTGAAGCCATGCAACTTCACTTCATCCATCTGTCTATGGCATAAACCATACTTAGATGTGCCCTTGAGATATCTCAGGACATGCTTGCCTGCCTTCCAAAAGATCTTGGTAGGCTTAACCATCGCTTGTGAAAGTTGGTTCACCGCATAGCATATATCCGGTCTTGTATTGACTAAATACATGAGAGAACCCACCAACTGTCGATAAACAGTGGCATCCACTACCTCTGCCGATGTAGCATCCTCTTTCTTCCAATTTCCTGGAAGAGGAGTTTCAATAGGCTTGCAGCCTTGCATGTGAAACTTCTCCATTATCTCTTGGGCATACTTTCCTTGAGACACAAACTGTTCACCTTCTCGTTGCCATATTTCCAATCCAAGGAAATAATGAAGGAGGCCCAAATCCTTCATCTCAAACTCCTTTGCAATATCTGCCTTGCATGAGTGTATCAACTTCTCATCACCTATTAGTATTAAATCATCAACATAAATAACAATGATTAAAAGCTTACCCTCCACCAAAATCTGGTACAGGTTTGCATCTACCTCACTCTTGGTGAAGCCAAGTCCAGTGAAATAGCTGTCGATCCGAGTGTACCAAGCATGTGGTGCTTGTTTCAGCCCATACAACGCTCTTTTGAGCCTGCACACATGTGACTCACTACTGAAGATCTCAAATTCTTCAGGTTGCTCAATGTACACCTCTTCCTCAATGATCCCATTAAGGAATGTAGTCTTCACATCCATCTAATGAATGTTCCAACCCATCTCGCTGAGAGAGCAAGGATAGTCCGTATGGAAGAATACCGTGTGACAGGTGCAAAGGTTTCTTCATATTCAATCCCTTCAATCTATGAGAAGACCTGGGCACCAAATATTGCCTTATACTTCTCGACGCTCCCATCAGCAGCTTGCTTTACCTTGTAGATCCATCTTGATCCTACAACTGATTTTCCCACTGACGTTGGAAAAATCTCCCAAGCACTGTTTTTGAAAATGGAGTCATACTCCTCCACCATGGCATCTACCCATGTGGACTCCTGCACTGCTTCTTCAAAATAAGATGGCTTTGTCATGATACACTTGCTCATAAGAGCCATGTATCCAGTAAATTGGTCAGGTGACTGTCTATGTCTGTGATGTGATGTAGGGACTCCTACATTCTATGCCGCATCAAGCTTTAGTCTCTCAGCTTCTGTGGTACGCTTTCTGCCTTGTCTGATGTTTGGTTCTGCATGAGTGGACTCCTCCACTCCATGAATCTCCTTCTGTGGTTGATCCACATCTAGAGGCTCATCTTTTGGAACAAGAAGTTCCTCCTCTGCATGCAAGTGTAGCTCCCTCTCAAGCGACAAATTCATGGCTTTAACCTCATTGAATTTTATATCCCGTCGCACCACAGTCATCTGACTGTCTAGCAAATACACACGATAATTATGGCATGTTTCTGTGTACCCCAAAAATATCCCAACTTATGAAATCGGCTCCAACTTCTTCCTGGCGTCCTTTATGACATGAATGTAAATAGATGAGCCAAAAATATTCAAATGAGAAATATTAGGCTTCTTACCAGTAAAATCTTCTTTAGGTGTACTCATGCCAAGTACTCTATGAGGAAAACGGTTTTGCACATAAACTGCAATGTTGCATGCTTCCACCCACAAGTGCATCAGTAGGCCCTGGTCATGCAACATCGCTCGTGTATCACCCACGATCGTTCTGTTCTTTCTCTTCGTGACCCCATTCTGCTGTGGGTTATGAGGTGCTATGCATTCTATTCGAATTCTTTCTTTGCTACAGAATTCTTTGAATTCGACTGAGATGTATTCACCACCATTATCGCTCCCTAGAGCTTTCACTTGCTTCCCCGACTCCTTCTCCACCAATGCCTTGAACTCACAGAAATTTGAGAACATTTCACTCTTCTTCTGCATGAAGAAGTTCCATCATCTACGAGAATATTCATCAAAAAATATAACATAATACCTGTGTTTTGCTGTTGAAGCAATCGAGAAAGGTCCACACACGTCTGTGTGAATTCTCTCCAGGATCACCGAAGCACGGTTCTCCTTCTCATGAAAGGTGGTCTTCACAAACTTACCCATAGTACATCCCTTGCACTGATCTAACTGCGCAAGAGTACCCTTGGGAATTCCAGTAGAAATATGCTGCAAAATCTTCAAAGCGCCATGGTGAAGATGCCTTGATCTCCTATGCCATAATTTGTGCTCATCCTGGCTCACCACTTCTTTTTCTTTGCCCACCATTTTAGCGCAGCCATCTACCTCTAGCTTTTAGAGATTCTTAATTAGAACCCCTATCTTCTTGGTTTTACCCATTTTTTTATGTCAAAAGAATGCTTTTCCCTCACTGAAAACAACATCATAACCTTTGTATTCCAGCATTCCGACTGAGACCAAGTTCTTCTTCAGACCTGGAACATGCATAACATCCTTCAACAAGAATGGATTACTAGACTCCATCTCAAAGGTAATGGTCCCAATTCTAGTTGCATTGTACCCACCATCGTCACCCATCTCTATATGCATCTGGAGGCCCTTCTCCTCCAAGTCACTAAACAACTCTTTGTCTCCCGTCATATTTAAAAACGCACCACTATCAATATACCACACCGATCCCATATAGCTTTAAACCAAGCATGCGATCAAAGAGAAATCAAGTTCAAATTGCGAGGCTAAGGCCTCTCTAGCTACAGCTCCAGCAACCTTCTTGTTCTTCTTCTTCTGTGACAGTTAGTGGCGAAATTCCCATGTTCGTGACAGTGAAAACACTTCACTTTGGACAAATCCTAGTTCTTGCCTTTAGCTTCGGTTTTTTAAGGAAATTTCTTCCCCTTCCCTTTCCTTGCTTTGGCAGCCAAAGCACAATTCCCTTCATCTTCATTCTTCGATGAAGATCTATCCCTGGTACCCTGCCTTATCTCCTCTTGCACAAGATCCGACCAAAGTTGCTCCCATTCTAGCAGTTTCTCCCGTCCATTGACAGAGTCTTCGTAGCTATGCCAACTCTTCGGAAGCCCAAGGAGAGCCAAGCTCACCAAGTCTTCATCATCAAAAGTAACCCCCACACTTCCCAGTTCATCCTTGCAGTGGACAAATTTTGTGAGGTATTTTGGAATACTGTCGCCCTTCTCCATTTTTATTTTTCTGAGCTTGTCTTTAAGCACCAACTTCCTCTGGTCACTTATTATTTGGAAAAAATCTGTCAAAGCCTTCCACATTAAGAATGGAGTGGCTTTCTCGTGAAGGCTGGACACAATATGGTCCTTCACACCTTCTAACAGAATTCTTCTCGTCTTTGTTGTCTTCTTTTGCCATGCATCAAGTAATGCATCATCGCTATCGATGAACTCCTTCAGTCCATTATCCTCCAGCACTGCCTCCATCCTATCCTTCCAGGCTATGTAATTCAAGATCCCATCAAGGGCATAATCCAATCGCAACCCATTGAAATCCATTTCAATGTATACTCAAATTCTGCACCAAGAATCTTCTATAGAAAATTCGAATTGTCCACCAGCACAAAATCACCAATACTTCACAATTGGAATCTTCAAGAATTAACAATGCTTCAATACCATGTAGAAATTAGTATACATTAGAATGCATACATCTAGATTCTCTTGATATCACAATATTTAACTTCTTGCAAATAACATAATCATTCCACTGTTAATCTTTTGCGGAAAATTAATTGCACACACATGTGAAGCATAAATAAAAAAAATTACACATAACACAGTTTTTTAACGGGAAAGCTTGAAACTGAAAACCCCAAATATCATATATTATGTATCATGGAGATCATGTAACAATCCTCATACAAAGCTTAGTACATCAAGCTCTCAGTACAATACAATCGTCACACACTAATCAGGAAAAATCTGCAAATCCATGCACCGATATTTGCCCCCTGCTAGCCTGCCTCCACTGCGCAATCCCTGCTGAAGAATAGCTCTGAATGAATTTGAATTACCCTTTCCTTGACTATGAAATCCTCATTGACAACTCCAATGTGTGTGTGATGCAATCAATGCATCACTATAGTCACAATAGATAGTCCATCTTACCCTTAACCTGTCTCTCCACTAGGTCTCCACTGGATCTGACATGCACTGTAGTTAACTGTTGTATTGTTCAGTTTATTAATGAGTTATTATTTGTGAATTAATTAACTAATTAATTCACTCCACTCTCACTAGTGTATCATTCAATTAGACTAGATACAACTAGCTCAACTGAGTCTAACTGAGTTAAACTAAATACAACTCCATAAACTACTCTTCCAAATCTGTCATAACTCTGCCACTTGAGTTCTAACTGATTCCTCCATGCATGAACTCCAGTAAACCCTTGGGAATTGCGTAATTCCCTCAGTCCAATGATGTGCCACATATGTGCACTAAAACAAGGTGCTCCAAGAGAATAAGTTTATGTTTAGAGTTTGATTATTTTTAAGAGCTAATAATAATCAACATGCATCTATTTTTAGATTGACGATCTATAAATAGACTTCACCCAATATTATAAAAATAGAATTTCATCTAATTTTCCAACTTGATAAACCATCCACAAATAGCATCCTGCAACTTCTGAAATATGATCACTATGTCTAAAAATAGACATAATCTAAAAATAGACTTGTGCCAAAAATAGCCTGCGGGCCCACTTAGTGAAGGCGAATATTTTCACTAAGCTCATCATCTTTTTGAATCTCAACATATTTTTGGGTATTGATCCTCCTCTAGCAGTCACGAAATCAATTTTTGCATCTCATACACCCCCTACCAAAGACGAAATTCAAACCGTTGTCCATCCATTTTGCATTATTGTTGTTTAAAACAATTAGAGGGAAGGGAGAAAAACGCAGCGAAAAAAGAGAAGGGATTATCCACAACGTGGAAGAAAAAAGATCACCCTAGGATGCCAAAAAATGTCAAGCAGAAGTAGAGGGAAACAAGCAAACTCATATGATTCTTTCAAGAATGAGATATTTCATACTCAATTTATATATTTGAACATGTTTCCATTACTTGTTTGAATTATTTTTTTATCTTTTATTTTCAAAAGTATAAAAGAAGAAATTAGGGTTTATTTTTTTATTTCTAATTTTAAAATAAAATATTTATACTACATATATAGGGACATGACAATGCGAAACTAAAATAAGCATGGATTCTATATTGGGGGTAGAAGTAGTGAATAAAATATATGGTAGGGACTTGTCCATGCTTACTAAATACGTGGAAGAACGTGTTGAAGACACCAAAATAGACCAACTAAAGTAACTTCTCAAAGGGAATTGATTGATTCCCCATCAACCCATGGATCGAGCAAAAGATCTAGGAAAAAATAAAAAATAATAACCTCTAAGAATGTGAAAAAATGAAAACATACGTCCAATGTCCCACCCACTCTTGGGACACAAATTTATTCCACCACCAGTATAGGTACTTATGCATCTTGCATTAGTACATACGAAAAAAAAGTAGAATATGATGTTCTCTCTAGGGAAATCATAATTACAGATGTTGAGAAAGTGTTCAGTTATAGGTTGAATGAATCATGTCTTTACCGCAACCAAAAAAAAATATAGAACTAATTCCTCCTGAGTTAAGGGCCAAAATAAGGTCAATTGATGTAAGTGTGAATGTATGGAAAGAGCTCGTGAAACCATATTATAGAGAAAATTCATGGAGGAAGTTCGACGAGGAGATCATATAGTTATTTAAATTTGGTCATAAGATTAGTTCAAATTCATTAAATGGTTTTTATATTTTACTGGTGCATGATTAAATTGAATTAGTGTATGTTTCAGGACAAGGCCTTGAAATGCAAGCTTTCCAAATATTTTGCTACACATAATTAATATCTAAAATTATATATATTTTAATTTTTTACAAAAAAGTAAATGAATGAATATTAATTAATTTAACTTCTCCATCTTCCATGTTTTGACATGAGCAACAATATGGCCATTATCCATCCAAATTGGAATTCGATATGATACAAGACAAAAAGTGGTCATATTTTGTTAACTGGATGGAGAATAAGGTATCATTAGTTGAATTTCAATAGCTTAATTGGATATTCTTATGTTAATATACGTCAATTTGAATTTCTTGTGTTGAGTTGTTTATTTATGTGTTTATTGAGTTCTTTGGTTCTCCCATCGGCCATAGCAGCCTTATCAATCACCAGCCTTTCACTATGATCAATTCCTTAGAAATCGATATCCAATCATGGTTTTATCAAGTCCTTTGCCAAAAACCCTAGGAAAAAGGAGATATGCAATACCATGTAATACATAACTCATAGACAACAAAACAGATTACATAGGATTGATTATATATGCTTGGGTTGAGAGCACATTACATGGGATTAGTTATGGACCCAAGATACATGTGTTGAGGAGCTAGGATGATTGTCTTGGAAAGAAAGAATCCTTGTAATGAACATCACTTGAAACTTGCAGCCCATGCTTAGAGAGTGAAGAACCCGAGGATTGGTATCTTGACGTGTATACCTTAGAGAGACAATACTTCACTTGGAGACCTTATCTTGTGCATTAAATTAAATTGCTTGTGTAATTATTCCACTTTACCAATGTTCGCCTCCCTCACCTATTTTGTATAGAGGGAAGATAATATCTTTGTCTACACTATACTCATTATTCCATCTATATAATAGTCATGAAGAGTTCTTAGTGCTTGTTTGATGCAATAGAGGAAGACTTAGAGTTTGTGACGTAAACCCTAGAGAATAAATGAAGATGAATGCTAGCACAAGGGATGATCTTGAGTCTTATCAATTTTCTTAGAAATTATTTTCCATATGATGGGATAAAGTGTGTATTGAGGTCTAAAACATTTTTTTTCTAGTGATATATATATTGAATGGATTGCAGATATGTAGGCACATGGCTATTAAAATAAGAACATTTACGATGTAGGCATGTTTTGGAGCTTGTTTTAACTTTTAAGGAGTGTTTTGAAAGAGAGGACTTGAAACTATGTAGTACATTGCCCTTTCTAGTCCTATGTATAGTATGGTTAGCACACAACTTGGTGATTTTTTAAAATAGAATTCTTCAAACATTCTAGATGAGAGGAAAAGTCTGCTCACTATTCTAGCTCTATCATACCCTTATTAATCCTAAAAAAATCAAACAAGTGGGGCAAGTGACGATAGATCTATATATTCAATGTGAACTAGTTTTTGGATAAAATAATGAATAAATTCAAGTAGCCTACTTATTTGTGATTGCAACCTTTAAAATTGACATTGTAGTATGGAGAGAATAACATAAAGAAATTCGAGGTTTAAAGAATAGGGATAAACAAAAATTATTTGTATTGGATCATTATATTATTTCTCATCCATCTCGAATCATTTGGAGTGGAAAAAGTGGATGAATCATCTCACGGGACCGTTTTTACCAACAGGACCCAGTTTTGAAAAAAGGGGTCTGAAACCTTCTAGGACTGTTTTGAGGCATCAAATGGCGTTTTTTTAGGGTAAAAATTTGTCACTCTAGTGTGGCTAATTTTCATTATATTCTACACATATATATCTTTCCAATGGTGCAAGAAGTGTGTGAATTTGAGTATGTATGCAAAATTTATGCAACTCAGAAGTTGACCTCCTTGTTTTCACACCTATAGTTCGGGAGGATGTCGTGTTTTTAGTGTCCCTTCTTGGTTAGTTAGTTTTGTTGACACATGGAGGGTGATTTCTATGGAGTGTAGAAAGACTATATATGTCAGAATTATGTTTATACAATATAGACCTAGTTTGGGTCACATGGTTTTTTCATGCTTATGATAATATCTATGATTGAGTGTATAAGACTGATTTTGGTTAAGTGCATGATGCTTCTCTTTTGGAATCCTATTTTGACTTTGGTGCATGACATGAATGATGGTCTATAATTGTGACACAAGAATAAAATATACTATGTGTATTAGTTAACATACCATAATCTTGTTGATGATTTATGATGTATATGATTATACATGCTTGAACTTGTCTTTAACAGGATTTGGCAAGGAACTTAGTTACTACCAAGAAGGATGTTCAGATGAATATGGAGGTCATGCATAAATTTGGGTAAAATGTAATTGAATTGAATTCATTATGAATTTTTTTGATGCTTTTAATCTATGAGGTTATGATGTGAAGGTTTGGGGAAGCAAGGCCTTGCCAACATATTACCAGATGCATATGAATTCACAACTAGAACCTTGAGGAAAACCATGCAGCTTCAAAGAAGAATAGATGAGAATCTATGGGAAATATTAGGGAGTGAAGTCCTAACTTTCAAAACATCAAGGCGCGGAGTCGTGGATCTTTGGAATAGATCAAGGCGTGGAGTCTTGATTCTACTAGGATGTGGAGTCCTAAGCACGGGGCAAGGGAGCATATTCATAAAAAATTAGGAGAGGTGCACAATAGGGGTGTGGAAACCCTATTCTCTGACTTAGAAACACCACTTAAGGGATTACATCAACCAGGTGAATTAATCTAAGTTAATTTTTTAGTTGAATTAACTCCAATTTACCCACTTTAGAGGGTCATTTAAAATGAAATTCATTTTAATACAAAAATACTAATTACATATTTTTGAAAAAATAAAGAATAGAAATTTTTCTAGAAATGACACATGGGGGGATGAATATTAGATAATTAAATTAATTAAATAATTAAGAAAAAAATGAGAGCTTGCCACCTTAGGGGAGGGTGGTGAATAATATGAATTATAATAAATTAAAAATACATTTATTTTTGCATGAATATGTGAGGTGTCACTTCAATCAATTCTTATAAATATTGAAATATTTTCCCCATGGTGGGGAGACCAGAAAGAGTAGGGAAATGCTACCAAAATGACTATCCAATTTATAAATTTAAATCCCAATAATTTATCCTAGTTTATTGAGACTAAGTGGTGTGAGAGAAATCTAGGATATCTTTCTTATTTTTCCTAATTTTTCTCATTATTGTTGAAGTTGGTACTGTTTGTGAGCTTATAGAGCTCAAGGTTTCCAAGGAAAAAAGTTTCTTTTGGATATGGTTGGGTGGTAAATTTGATTGGTCTGTTGGAGTTGGTGAGCTGAGCTAATAAACAAAGTATAACTACTGAGTTTACAGTGTGTTATATTTTTCTTTAATTAACCTTTTTTGGATGAATATGTAGTTATCTTACCTTTAAAATAGTTCCTATTTCTCTAAAAGATCTAATCATAAGCAATGGTTTACCATTTATTTATTTGGTTATACATATGTTGAAATTACAGAACTGCAAGAATATGTTTTTGTTTTAACTGATTGGTGAATAGAAGATCCAATTAGTAAATGGGTTGTGAGCCGACAACATGATAGTGTTAATTGTAGTCTCCATATCTTCTAATCATTATAAGTGTAAAGTTATTATTTTCAATTTGGGGATGTCTTCTTTACTGTACATTTATGTTTATGAAAGCATATGTTGAAGAAGAGATACTATTATGTTAAAAAATTTCTGTTTATGAAAACATATGTTGAAGAAGAGTTATTATTCTGTTAATTTTTGTTGGGGGAAACAAAAAAAGAGGATTACAATTTAAGCTTGTAATTCACCTGAGTAAAAAAAAAACCATGTCATGTAAAATATAATTGGAATAGATGTTGTTTATGTAGAGCCTCATGATTTCCTCATTTTCGACATTTCCTTTCACTTATATTTCCTTATTTCGTCATCACCATCAACTCAAACAAGTGTTAAACTGCAAATTTTGACTTGGTAAAGTATTTTTATGACCTATTCTTCATATTTTGAAATGTTACTTATTATTTGATTAAAATTTGTATTTAGCTACAGAATTAACGCAATTCCACAACTGATCCACGTTTCTGTAGCTACCTCCATGGTTTGATGTGTTCTAAGGTGCCAACTAAGAAAAAAAGTATGTGGGCACGTGGAGAATGATCCTCTAATGGATTTCCTCCTATACATCTGACCCAAATCAAACAAGAAATTGCCTAGATGCGTAGTGAAAGGGACAGTCAACCAAACGCTCTAACAAGCGAGCAAAGAGTGTGAAGCCATCACGCTCCACGATTTGCTCTTCCAAGTAGAAAATCGTTAAGCAACGAAATTCTTCTTTCTTTTTATAATTTAAGATAGAATTTGTTAGTCCAAATAGGCGTAAAAGCCTCAAGATATTTAAATAATTTATTTTTATCATTTGATGTAGTTTCAATTCATGTTTTTATTGGATTGTAGTCATTTCCAAAATTTCATCTTGTGATAATAGATTTTTAAATATGTTGAAACCTAATCCTAAGGGATTGGTATGAATTGTACATTAGTGTAAAATAGGAAATAAGGAAGTCTAAGAGACATTTGGAAATGAATCCCAAGAGGCTCACCTCCATGTATATATTCATGATCATCGTTAATCGATTCTCACGGTTCATTTTGTGGAGTTACCTCCTAGCCTGACATGGTATCAAAGCCAACTCTATTTTTGGCTTCCCTGCACTTGTAACTTCTTCCATTCTGCAAAATTGTCTCTATTATGCATTTTTTTTTAGACTGACTCCTCTGTCATATTCCTGCAAAATCCTTTGCATTGTTGCTGCACTGAGAAATTGTTTTGTTGCGTTGATAAATTGTTTTTCATTGAGAAATTGTTTTTTTGCGTTGAGAAATTGTTTCGGCCCTCCAAAGTGCTCCTCTCCACTTGTTCATAACTTCACAGTCACTCTGGCCTCTATAATGCCTCCGGGATCCCTACCTCTGTAGCGCCTACGGGCTTCCCTCCTCCCTCCCATCGTTTCTCCCTTCTCCCGACTTCGCTCTCCCTCCTGCAACTCTCTCCTCCATGCTCCCATCCTCCCTCCTCCCTCTGCTCCCTCCTTCTCCCTCCTTCCACTCCCTCCTCTACCCTTCCTCCACCCTCCTCCATCCGTCGTCACCTCCCCCTATTCAAACTCGCATATTCGACCTCCCCAGGTACAACCTCCCCAGGTACCACCTCCCCTAGGTTTGACCTCCCTTGGGTATGACCTCCCTCAGGTCTGACCTTCCCCAGATAACAAAATTGAGTTTTTTGCAGTAGAATACATTTTTTTACACCATAATTGAGTCTTTTTCCAGTAGAATACATTTTTTTCTAGTAATATTTACAAAGCATTCTCTCATATCTATTGTGGGAGTAGTTCTCTCTTGAAAGGAGAACTATCCTTATTTGTCTCAGAAAATCAAGCACACTCTCATTTTTAATGTGCTGTGGAGAGGAATTTGTGAAGGAGAAGGAGAAAATGCACCGACAAAGCCCACCTCAGACAAGGAGATCGCCATTTAGGAAAACAAGAATTGCAAGGCCTATGCCTTGATTGTAACTTTTGTAAATGAAGATGAGTCAACATATTACACCATTTTAAAATTCCTATGAAGCCTTGAGGAAATTAAAATAACTCTATGACTCACATTCAGAACTTGAAATTGTTCAATTAATGATTAAGCTATTTAGACTTGAATTGAAAAAATATGACCCTCTTGCTTTAGCATCAACAGTAAGATCTATCATGCATGAAATTAAAAATACTGGTGTAGAAGTTGACATACCTCTCATAGCTTATGTTAAGGCATTGTATCCCACTTACTCACACTACCTTGAGTCATTGCAAGCAAGTGGAAACCTCATGAAGATTACCTTTGATTCCCTTGAGAAAAAGTTTGAAGAAAGAGAGAAGGCTTTTGGAAAGAATACAACCCCTTTGTCTTTTGAAGAAGCTGTATGTTTCACACATAGAGAAAATAATCATGCTTAATATTCTTCCAGAGGAAGAGGTGGCTGAAGAGGAAGAGGAAGAATAAATTTTAGAGGAAGGGGGGGTAGACAAGCTCCAAGTGAAAAATATGATCTTCATTGCATACACTACAATAAATATTGGCATGATGCATCTAAATGTAAGCTACCTTGGGATAGAATTGAGCAGCAAAGAAACCAAGAAAATGGTAAAACTCATGACAGAGAAAAATTTAAATCACCTAAATCCACTCATTATGTTGTGGCACATTGTAACATTTGAGTAACTAAAGACTTGTTTATTGCTTCACTTACTTCTTGGAGAAATTATTGGTTGATAGATTTAGGAGAAACATGTCACGTGCCTTTTAGAAAATATTTTTTTGAAGAATTTACTGACAAGGTTGATGGAGCAGTATGCTTTGCAAACAAATCTAAACTCAAGCTATCAGGGCTTGGCACAATTAGGCTTAAGTTCCCTAGCCTTCCAGACCATATTCTACATGAGGTTCTATACCTCCCTGATTTTAGGATAAACTTGTTGTCCTTGATCCACATCTTACAGCAAGAACACTCCATTCACGTGTTTCATGGCAAGGTTGAGGTCATAAAAGCATCAGATCACTCACTAGGCATGAGAGAAATAGAAGAAGGAAGACTCATAAAGCTGCAAGGTACCTATGCTCATGAGATTTGCATTTAGTTCTCACTATGATGAAGGTACATTCCCATCAAGTCTTTTATGGCATGCTATATTTGGACACTTAAACTATGATATCCTTTGATTTTTGAATAAAAATGGTGTTACCGGATTGCCTATAGTTCCTGAGAAACTTAAGCAATGTGATTCTTGTATTCTAGGAAAGCATAGCAAACAATCCTTTCATTATTCACATTCAAGAGCACATAGAAAACTTGAGCTTATTCATTTAGATTTATGTGGGCCCATGCATGTTTCTTCGACAAATGGAAATAAATATATGATGAAATTCATTGATTATTACACCCAAATGTGTTGGGTTTACTTATTGAAGAAAAAATATGATGCTTTTCAAACATTCAATAATTTTCATGCATGGAGTTAAAATGATGCACAAACTCATATTTGCTCTTTGTGCACTGATATTGGAAAAGAATACACTTCAAATGAATTTGAAAATTATATTTTCCAACATGGAATCAAACATCAAACAACCGTGCCCTATAATCCCCAAAAAAACTGTGTAGTTGAAAGAATGAACAGGACAATTTTAAATATGGTTCGCTCCATGATGTTTTCCAAGAATGTAAAATTGATTTTTTGGGCTAATGCAGTTCTATGTGTTGTGTACATAAAGAATAGGTGTCCTTATAATAAAATTGGAAATAAAACTCCTTATGAAATGTCTCATGGCCACAGTCCTTCGGTAAATCATTTAAGGGTCTTTGGTTCCACTTGTTATGCTTTGATACCTAAGGTACAAAGAAATAAACTTGGTTCTAGAAGTTGAAAACGTATCTTCTTGGGGTATTCCAACACCTCCAAATGATATTGTCTCTATGATGAAGTCAATAAGAAGTTTGTAGTATCTAGAGATGTCATATTCCTTGAATCTTCCAAGACTGACGATGTTGTTGAGCAGCATCTTGATCACTTGGATAGATTCACA
Organism: Pinus albicaulis; assembly: GCA_034641835.2. Lineage (NCBI taxonomy): Eukaryota > Viridiplantae > Streptophyta > Pinopsida > Pinales > Pinaceae > Pinus > Pinus albicaulis. Next base: position 340,387,797 of record CM076580.1, on the reverse strand, counting down.
CATGCAAAGTTATTTCAAGAATTTGATAGTTAGATTCCATATCTTGAAGGGGGGATTCTTATATTGAATCAACCTATGGAATAGTCTTCCGAAGCACTCTCTCCCCCACATGAACCACTAACCATGGATGACACCTTGAATGATGTGATTTACAGAATTGGGAGATTGAGCAGCCTAATTTTATTCTAATGGTTGGTATCCTTCTAATAAAATGGTTTACAAAAGACACTAGAAAATTTTTGTCCCGATGAGGTTGGAAATATAGGAACAAGAAGTTGCACACGAAAAATGGAGGTGATGTAGATAATTCAAATTCACCTATTGATATGGATGTTGCTTATAATTGTGAATTGAATTTTTCTACAGATCTTGAACCAGCTTCCTTCAAAGAATTCGCTTCTCATGATGAATGGAATGAAGCGATGAAAAAGGAGTATGATGCCTTGATAAAGAATGACACTTGGAATTTGGTTGATTCTCCATTGGGAACCAAACCAATTGGATGCAAGTGGGTCTAAAATAACAAGTACAAATCAGATGGCTCACTTGACAAGCACAAAGGCAGACTTGTGGCAAAAGGTTTTTCACAGAAAGGTGACAGAAATAAGGGGTCAATTATAAGGAAAATTTTTCCCCCAGAGCAAAATGGGCCACCATCTAGACACTCTTTGCCTTAGCAACTCATAATGGTTGGAAATTCCATTAGATGGATGTAAAAACCACCTTTTGGAATGGAGATCTAAAGGAGAAGGCTTTTATGTCCTAGCTAGAAGGATTTGTTGTCAAGGGCTAAGAACACAAAGTATGCAATCTTATAAAATCCTTGTATGGCCTCAAGAAAGCACCACAAGCCTGGTCTGAGAAATTAACTGAGCATATTCTGAAACTTAACTTCAAACATTTTGATCTTGATGATGCAACTTTGTTTGTTAAGAAAGTTGGAAAAACGGTTGTATATCTTGTGATGTACGTAGATGATATTTTGATGATAGGGAAAAATGAGAGTTATATTGCATCCATAAAGAAGGAATTGAAGAAATGTTTTGAAATGAATTATTTGGTCTATGCTCACTACTATCTTGGTATTGAAGTAACTCAACATCCTAAATTTATGTTCCTTTCTCAGAAGAAGTACATTGGAGATCTAGTGAAATTTTTTGGCATGGATGAATGAAATCTTTTGACCACTCCAATGGAATAAAACTTGAAGCTCACATCCATTGAAGGGAAGGAATTTGAGGATGCAACGAAGTATAGACAACTTGTAGCAAGTCTCATCTACTTGAATACTACTAGACCAGACATCTCATTTTCTATTGGAATCCTCTCCAGGTTTATGCAAAAACCTTGTGAAGGACATTGGTCTACTGCAAAAAGAGTTCTAAAGTACTTGAAAGGGACTCAATAATTTGGACTCAAATATAAACATGTGGGCGACTTCAGCTTGATTGGATACTCTGATTCATACTTTTATGGAGACAAAGAAACTAGGGTATCTACTTCAGGTTATACTATGAGTCTTGGATTAGGAGTTGTCTCCTAGAGATCACGCAAACAGTCAGTTCCAGCAGATTCCACAACTGAGGCAGAATATGTGGCAGCAGCTGAAGTGACAAAGGAAATTGTCTGGTTCAGGAAAATCCTAGAATATTTGCAGATGAAAAAAATGCATTCAACTCCACTCAGGATTGACAACACTTCTACAATAAAGTTGGCCAAGAACCCAAAGTTCCATGATCGAACAAAACACATCAATACAAAATACCATTTAATTCGACACCATGTTGAGGCCAAAAATATCCATCTACGTCATTGTTCCACAAATGAGCATGTAGAAATTTTAATACAAATTATGTATTGCCTGGATTCTCATGATCTAACAATTTTATGCCACTGTTAAATACATAATTTCTTCTACAAAAATTCTTGCGGAAATTTAAAACATGATCGCCAATTGCAAACACATGAAGAAAGATCAATCACACATAACAAAGATGTTTTTTACCAGGAAAGTATAAATCTAAAAAACCCATTGTCATATATTATGTATATATCATGGATCATGAAACAATCTCATAAAAACCTCTAATCCAAGAGATCTCAGTACAATGTACAATTGTTTCACATTGTCATACAAAAATTGGCAAATACATGTGCCAATTTATTGCCTCTTGACAACCTTCCTCCATTGCGCAATCCCTGCTGATAGCAATCCCTGAATGAATGAGATCCTAGTGGCCTTGACTGTGCAATCCTTATGGGCACATCCAATGTGTGTGTGGTTGCATGAGTGCACCCACTAATGTCACAACTTATAGTCTAACTTTCCCTTTCACCTATCTCTCAAATGGGTCTCCATTGGATCTAACATGCATGCAGTTAACAGTAGTAAATCTTTAGTTTCATGTGAGACCACTGATTGTGAATTAATTAAATAATTAATTCACTGATCGCTCATTAGTGTATGTTCAGTTACAACTAGCACAACTGAGTTTAACTCACTTAACTGAGTTAAACTATTTTACAACTCACATAACTACACATCCAACTCTGTTAGATCTTTGAATCACTCAGTTACAACTAAGTCCACTTGCATGTCCCACCAACCAACCACTCAACTAGAAATCCACTTAGCTAACTGATTTGACACTTTAGTTACCTATTTCCAAGTTCTCATTGAGAATATATTAATGTTTATTGTCCAATTATTATTAAGAAATAATAATAATCGACATGCATTCTATAAATATACATGTGATCTATAAATAGACTTTGCACATGCATCTAAAAATAGAACATCATATATAAATATAATTTGCTCACCATTCTAAAAATATACTCCTACTATAAATAGATTTTTCTCATCCGTACTAAAAATAGACTTACACCTAAAAATAGCCTAAGGCTCCATCTTAGTGTAGGTGCTTAATTTTCACTAGGATCATCATCTTGTTGAATCTCAACACTCCCTCTCAAAAAGAAAGGGATTATCCTTCAACCTGATCCTCTCTCTGTGGTATTCAAATTTTCTCCTGGTGAGCGCCTTCATCGGAATATTTGCATCCTTATCTTCCGTAGGAATGTACTGAAGCAACATGATCTTCTACTGCACACAATATCTGATATGATGATACCGGATATCTATATGATTAGATCTATAATGAAACACGGGATTAATCAAGAGTTTAATTCAACTCTAATTATCACAATGAATCATTGTAGGATATAAATAAGAACCAAACAAACCAGCCAGGATCTTTCTCATCTAGATAGCCTGACATGCAGCTTGACTTGCTGGCATGTATTCTTCTTCCACTGAACTGAGTGCCACAGATCTTTGTTTCCTACTGTACCAAGAAAAAGTTGTAGATCCGATACTGAAGAACACCCTTATGTTCTCTTTCTGTCCATTGGGTTTCCCGCCCAATCTGCATCCGTGAAGCCATGCAACTTCACCTCATCCATCTGTCTATACCACAAGCCATACTCAGATGTGCCCCTCAGTTATCTCAAGACATGCTTTCTTGCCTTCCAAAAGAGCTTGGTAGGCTTAACCATCGCTTGACTAAGCTAGTTCACCGCATAGCATATGTACGGTCTTGTATTAACTAAATATATTAGCGAACCCAACAAGTATCGATAGACAGTAGCATCCACTACCTCTCCAGATGTAGCATCCTCTTTTCTCCATTTTCCTCGAAGAGGAGTATCCATGGGTTTGAAACCCTCCATGTTAAACTTACCCAGTATCTCCCTTGAATACTTGCCTTGAGACACAAAAATTTCACCATCTTGTTGCCATATTTTTAATCCAAGAAAATAATGAAGGAGGCCCATATCCTTCATCTTGAACTCCTTTGCAAGGTCCTCCTTACATGAGTGTATCACCTTCTCATCACCAGTCAATATTAAATCATCAACATAGAGAAAAATGATTAAAAGCTTATCCTCCACCACAATTTGGTATAGGTTTTCATCCACCTCACTCTTGGTGAAGCCAAGTCTGGTGAAATAGCTGCCGATCCGAGTGTACCAAGCACGGGGTGCTTGCTTCAGCCTATACAACACTATTTTGAGTCTACACGCATGCGATTCACTACTGAAGATCTCAAATCCTTCAGGCTTCTCAATGTACACTTCTTCCTCAATGATCCCATTGAGAAACGCAGTCTTTACATCCATATGATGAATGTTCCAACCCATCTGCACTGAGAGAGAAAGGATGGTCCTTATGGAAGAATATCGTGGGGCAGGTTATAAGGTTTCTTCATAATCAATCCCCTCGATCTATGAGAAGCCCCGAGCCACAAATCTGGCCTTGTATTTCTCAACACTCCCATCAAAAGCTTGCTTTACCTTGTAGATCCATCTTGAACCTACCACTGATTTATCAACCAACCTTGGAACAATTTCCCAAGCATTGTTTCTGACAATGGAGTCATACTCCTCCACCATTTCATCTACCCATGTGGGCTCTTGCAGTACTTCCTGAAAGGAAGATGGCTCTGTCACGATACATTTTCTCATGAGAGCCATGTATCCAGTAAATCGGTCAGGAGATTGTCTTTGTATGCACTCTGAAGTAGGGGTCCTACATTCTGCACAACATCAAGCCTCAGTCTATCAGCTTCTATGGTACGCCTTCTTCCAGTTCTGATGTTTGGCTTTGTGTGAGTGGACTCCTCCACTCCATGAACCTCCTCTTATGGCTGATCCACATCTAGAGACTCATATTTTGGAATAAGTAGTTTCTCCTCCTCATGCAATTCTATCTCCCTCTCAAGCGACAACTACATGGCTTTCCCCTCATCGAATTTAATATCCCGTCGGATAACAGTCATCTTGTTGTTAGGAAAATATACACGATAATTATGGGGTGTTTCTATGTAACCCAAAAATATCCCAACTTCAGCAGTCGGCTCCAGCTTCTTCTTGGTGTTCTTGATCACATGCACACAAACAAATGAGCTAAAAATCTTAAAGTGAGAAACATCCAGTTTCTTACCAGTGAAAGCTTCTTCAGGTGTACTCATGCCAAGTACTCTATGAGGAAAACGGTTTTTCACATAAACTGTAGTGTTGCATGCTTTCGCCCACAAATTCATTGGTAGGCCCTGATCATGCAGCATTTCTCGTGCTTCACCCACGATCATTCTGTTCTTCCTCTCAATGACCCCATTTTACTGTGGTTTATGAGGCGCTATGAGTTCTCTTTGAATTCCTTCTTTGCTACAGAATTATTTGAATTCATTAAAGATGTATTCTCCACCATTATCGCTCCACAGAGCCTTCACTTGCTTCCCCGACTCTTTCTCCGCCAATACCTTAAACTCATAGAACTTTGAGAATGTTTGATCCTTCTTCTGCATGAAGAAGATCTAGCATCTGCGCGAAAATTAATCAACAAAAATAAAATAGTACATGTGTTTTGTTGTTGAAGCAACCGAGAATGGTCCACACACGTCTATGTGAACTCTCTCTAGGATCACTGAAGCACGGTTATCCTTTTCATGAAAGGTGGAATTTACATACTTCCCCATGGTGCAACCCTTGCAGTGATCTAACTGAGCAAGTTTTCCCATTGGAAGTCCAGTAGATATTTATTTCATGACATTCAAGGCTCCATGATGAAGATGGCCCAATAGCCTGTGCCATAATTCACCCTCATCTTGGCTCACCACTTTTTCTGCCTTGACCATCATGGCAGCACATCCATCTACCTCTAGCTTGTAAATATTATTAACTCGAAACCCTATCGTCTTGGCTTGACCTGTTGTTTTATGTCGTAGGAAATATTTTCCATCACTGAAAACAACGTCATAGCCTCTGTCCTCCAACATCGCGACTGAGACCAAGTTTTTCTTCAGACCTGGAACATGCATAACATATTTCAATTGAAATGGTTTACCTGAATCCCTCTCAAAGGTATTGGTACCAATGCCGGTCTCACTGTATCATCCATTGTCGCCCATATCTATATGCATTTGGAGATCTTTCTCCTCCAAGTCACTAAAAATATCCTTATCTCCCATCATGTGGAAGGAAGCACCACTATCAAGATACCACACCGATCACATTGAGATTGACACCAAGCATGAAATAAAAGAGAAATCAAGTTCAAATTTTGAGGCAAGGGCCTCACCAGCTGCAGCTCCAACAACCTTCTTGTTCTTCTTCTTTTGTGGGCAGTTAGTGGCGAGATGCCCATGTTCGTGACAGTGAAAACACTTCACCTTGGACAAATCCAGCTTCTTTCCTTTAGACTTGGATTTTGAATGGAATTTATTCCCCTTCCCTTTCCTTGCCTTGGCAGCCAAAGTAAAATCCTTTTCATCATCATGCTTTGATGAAGAGCCATCTATGATGTTCTGTCTGAACTCCTCCTGCACTAGATCCAACCATAGTCGTTCCCAATCCGAAATTTTTTCCTGTCCGTTGACAGAGTCTTCATAAGTGTGCCAACTCTTAGGAATTCCCAAGAGAGAGAAGCTCACCAAATCATCATCAGCAACAGTGATTCCCACAGTCCCCAGTTCATCCCAACATTGGACAAAATTTGTGAGATACTTTGGAATGTTGTCGCCCTTCTCCATCTTGATCTTTCTGAGTTTATCCTTCAACACCAATTTCCTATGGTCATTGAGCTGCTTTGGAAAAGATCCATCAAAACCTTCCACATAGCATATGGAGTGGATTTCCCATGAAGGCTTGAGACAATGTGGTCTTGTATACCTTCCAACAGAATCCTTCTTGCCTTCGCTACTTTCTTTTTCCATGCATCAAGTAATGCAGCATCCGTCAAAGTGGGCTTAGGAACATCATTGTCGATGAATTCCTTCAAGCCATTATCTTCAAGCACTGCCTCCATCCTATCCTTCCAGGAAATTTAGTTCGAGTTTTTCTCGAGTGCATACTCTAGCCGCAAGTCATTGAAATCCATTTTGATGTTTACTCAATTGTTGCACCAAGAAATTCTTGCAGTAAATTCGAATTGTTTCCACCAAAAAACTCAGCTATTGCTTCAAAATTGCAATCTTCTATGCTTCAATACCATGTATAAATTTTAATACAAATTATATATTTCCTGTATTCTCCTGATCTAACAATTTTATGCCACTGTTAAATACAGAATCGCTTCTACAAAAATTATTGCGGAAATTTAAATCATGGTTTCCAATTGCAAACACATGAAGAAAGATCAATAAAAAATAACACATATATTTTTACCAGGAAAGCATAAAGCTAAAAACCGCACTATCATATATTATGTATATATCATGGATCATGAAAAAATCTCATACAAAATCCTAATCCAAGAGCTCTCAGTACAATGTACAATCGTCTCACACTATCATACAAAAATTGGCAAATACATGCACCAATTTATTACCTCTTGAAAACCTGCCTCCACTGCATAATACCTGTTGATATCAATCCCTGAATGAATGAGATCCTGCTGGCCTTGACTGCACAATCCTCATGGGCACATCCAATGTGTGTGTGGTTGCATGAGTGCACCCACTAAAGTCATAACTGATAGTCAAACTATCCCTTTTACCTATCTCTCAACTGGGTCTCCACTGGATATGACATGCATGTAGTTAACAGTAGTAAATCTTCAGTTTCATGTGAGACCATTGATTGTGAATTAATTAAATAATTAATTCACTGATCTCTCACTAGTGTATGTTCAGTTACAATTAGCACAACTGAGTTTAACTCACTTAACTGAGTTAAACTATTTTACAACTCACATAACTACGCATCCAACTCTGTTACAACTTCGAATCACTCAGTTACAAATAAGTCCACTTGAATGTCCCACCAACCAACCACTCAACTCGAAATCCACTTAGCCAACTGATTTGACACTTCATTTAACTATTTCCAGGTGCTCATTGAGAATAGATTAATGTTTATTGTCCAATTATTATTAAGAGATAATAATAATCGACATGCATTCTATAAATAGACATGCGATCTATAAATAGACTTCGCACATGCATCTAAAAATAGAACATCATCTATAAATATAATTTTCTCACCATTCTAAAAATAGACTCCCGCTATAAATAGAATTTGTTCATCCGTTCTAAAAATAGACTTACACCTAAAAATAGCCTGAGGCCCCATCCTACTGTAGGTGCTTAATTTTCACTAGGATCATCATCTTGTTGAATCTCAACAGAGCAGAATTTAGACATATTCACCCAAGCGCTTGGAAGAGAAATTTTTGAAAAATTCAGAACGATGTTTGGACTCACCAACATCCCTTTAGATTAAGGGGTTTTGCGCAGGGCGGTGCGAGTGTGACACCTAATCCTAGGGGAAATTTTGCATTAGTGTAAAATAGGAAATAAGGAAGTCTAAGAGAATTTGGGAAATGAATCCCAACCAGGGATAATTTTAAGAACCCCCCTAAATTTATATATATAAAAAATAGGCGAATCCCCATGATACATAGGAAAAATGGAAGGCGATTTTATTAATAATATAATATGTATATATAATTTTTTGGTGAATCTCTCACGAGATTATATTATCCTGTAAAATCATGGCGAATCACCAGTACAAATGGAAAATCACTACTACAAAATGGTGAATCATTGTCTAGTGGAGTTCGGAGTGTTGGTTCCAATGAACATATGGTAATTGAACCAGGAGTAGAAGGAAAAGAACCACTGAGACCAAGCATGGCACATGGTGACTCGTGAGGGAAGTAGTTCTCGTGTAGTTTGGAAAATGCATTCTTCTAGTTCTGCTAAGCGTAGTGTTGTTTCTCATGCTACTACTAGCACTGATATTGAGGTTGGAGAGGAGTTTGAGGAAAGGTAGCAGTGGTGTAGAATTACAAAGAGTACTCCATTTTTCCCTTTCGTATTTGTGCCTGCAAGACCTTCTGTCCATTGAACCAACAATTAGCCGTTCAACCAACAATCAACTTGAGCGGAGTTGATTAGATGCAATCAACAGACTAATCTTAAAACTATGCTTTGCACTATCCCATATTTATCACACTAATGCTACACAACATTGTGCATTTGCACCTAACTCTCAATAATTATTTCCAAGAAAAATCTATAATAAGAAAAATATTTTACTATATTCTAAAAGGTGAAGATGTCGAAATCATGCACAAAAGTGAAAGGAAATAAAATATCGTTCCTCAAATATCCATTGACTTTTTATGACACAGGTGGTGAAGAAGGTCCAGAATCCAATCAAGTAGCAAGATAACCCAAATCATGCATGCCACCATATCCTCTAATATCCTTCCAGCTCTTCCTGAAGAACTGCTGATCCACTGGCATGAATTGTTGCTCTTCATGATTATTAACACCCAACTGCAAAATCTAAGGGCTTTATAGCTCAACAATGTAGCTATACTAGACTCAAAATTAACATTTTTTGAGTTCAATGATAGATCCATCTCCTGCTTAGAAAAACCTATGGACCAATTTCATCTTTGGGCCAAATGTATGTCTGACAAATGCGAAAACCACCAATCATCATACTAAGTATGGTCCTACATTTCTGTCAAATATAGAGACAACTTAAGATGTTTAACGCTGACAAAAATACTGGGGATCCAAAATTAAAACTTATGTGGTTACTCTTGATTTCCCAAGCGAGAAAAACAACAATATTTCTCAGTATTCAGATCTCAATTCTCTTGTCAGTTTTCAATCCAAAAGGTTTAATGGTTTTCACATGGGATCAAGTAATTTAGAACCTTGCAACATATATTGTCAAAAATAATTTCACCATGAAGCACAAGTTAGAAAAGAAGCCCCAAAACCTTTACTCTTACATAATTTCGGAAAAAAAACATGTAGCAATAGAGTCTATGGTAGTTTCAAGTAGCATAAATATCCTTGTATATGCACAATTCAGTCCTGTTATTGACTCATGGTCCTCTGTTAAAGCAAGCTCACTGCTTGACATACTCAATATAGATTGTTAACAAAAACATCCAAACACATTTTACTATGATACCCCTATACTCAACTGTGTATCGACATATATAATGCATTAAAAAACCCTCCTCTTCCAATACCAATCCTGACGAGAGAAATTCCAACCATATACATATGAACTCGCACATTGAAACCCATCTATAAGTAAATGTCATAAGTCATAGTTTTTTAAAGGAGTATCCGTCAATTCAGTAGATCAAAAACAACATTTAGATTGTATGGTGCAGATGGTTCTGCATACAACAAATTAGTGAAAATATTATGACCATAGTTCAAATTGTTTCATCCCACTTAGCGAAAACATCCCTTACTCAATAGTAGCAATATGTCCTTTATATCTTAGGGAAATCTTTTTAGTAGTTACTCTTGCAATATTTAGTGACTGATCATAGAATAGTATTGTCGAACATGAGTCATTGAAAAAGGGTCTTGGGGATCCAAATCACAACCAATCAAATCATACAATGAATAGTATCATTAAGGGTAGATCAATAAAAGGCACTCAGTGTCACTGTAGCAGAGAAAATAAGCAGAAGCCTCATACTCCAAGGCATCACACTAGAGAACTGCCAAAACCAAGATGTAAATATCTAGCAACTAAAATCATGAAGCCTCCCAATGGAAGCAACACACATTATAGATGGAAATGTTTTTTTAGTAAAGAGAATGGGCAATGATACCAATACAGAATAAGAATAATCTTTTTCATTAGTATTCTTATGCAACATTTCTGTTTGTGATTCAGGAAAACAAAATGATGGTTTCAACCATTTAAGGATTTGGGGCTACTATTTTATCAAAATTGCGTGAATATCAACTAAAAACACAAGTCCAAAGCCCATTGATGTCCACTCATTATGAAAACTTAAGACTTGGGTCATATGGAAAAAATGGATAAATTGATCTAAACATAAAATGAAGAATTGGAAAGCAGTGAAATTATTTGCAATCCACAATAGAAGAATTAACCCACAGAAAACTTAAAAACAATCTCTTAAAAGTACATGCAATGCATAGACATTAACAGTGCAATTTCCACAAGGATGAATCTACAGATAATTTTGTTGTAAGGAATATAGGAAAAATATTGTTTTGATTTCATGTCAAGGCCACATTTAAAAACGATGTATCTCCAGTCTTGAAACAAAAGAATGAAATAAATCACTTTAAGTACAGATTTGGTGAATAATTATGCACTCATAAAATACATGCAACCCCTTTAATATTAGTCATACTTTGCATTTGTAAGAACTAACCTAACAAAACCTAAAAATGATCTCTTGGACTCCTAGGAATGCATAGATATTGACAATAGAATTTCTGCAAGGTACAATCCATAGACCCATACCTGATAAGGAATATAAGAAATATCATTTGATTGCAAATCAAGGTTAAGTTTAAAGTGTGATGCATCTCCTATCTGAAAAAAGAGTAGAATGAAGCAGACTTCCCTCTTGCAACTACAACATGTTCATCACCCTCCTTCAAAATGCATTGGGGTTAAATGAGTTCAATTTTAAGCAAAGACAAATTTACTCTACCGCAGAATCCTGGACCCTATATGCATGCCATGATCTTTCCCCTTCTGAATAAAATGGTACCAATATCTATGTGCCACACCACAATATGGTACCACCATATGGCCATGTTATCAAAGCATATCCAACATATGTGCCACATTTAAATCTAAACTGCAAAACACAAGATATTGGGCAAAGAAGAATTTTCATAAGCACTGTGCCACATAACACCATGGTACCACCATATGTCAACGTTATTTAATACACATCAAGTCAAATTTGCATGAAAGTCAAATTTCCAAGATAATCACATACCTAGGAAAACCTACATCTAAGACGCCTCGACAATTGCATTCTGATCTGCAGTAAATAAAACTTCTTAAACCTATAACAAAATATAGAAGTGTCAAACTCATTCTTATGAGACAACATACATTTCAAATTTGTAATGCAGAGCTGAATGAGATGTTTCAAGATGGTACAAAACATGCCTTCTATTTTGATAAAAATAAGGGGTGACTCTTTACTTCTCAACAACAGTAAAAGTTCGGTCAAATGCAAAATGTAGAAATGTGAGCATTTCCCCTTTAGGGTAACTACCATAGAGACACATTTTGTTGAGTGCAATGTTGCTGCTTATTTGTGGTTCATGTTCCAGCTTCTCGAATCAAGGCCTGCTCCTCTTTCACATTCCATCATACACTTATGCCAAATTCATTATCTCTGATCAGTATATGAGTGCATTCCAGGGGCACTTCATCTCATATGTGCTAGCATATATTACTCCATGTTGATTTCTTCCCAATTATTATGATTCCATGTGCTGTTTCCTAGATGAATGGAACACCCAAAAGAGGACCCCCATGTATATTGGGCATATGATGTTTAAACTTTAGGCTACTGAGCCAAGATGTGTTGGGTCTGTGTGCGAATGTGTTTTTAGGTATTTTAGGGGCCAATGGACCTATGCTTATATGTTTTGAGGCTAGAGTGCCTTGTGAATTTACGACAGTGAGCTATCTGCTATCTACTAACATTAGTAATAATACACTATTGCTGCGAACCAAGTCAAACAAGAGAAATGGGGGGCTAGGACACCACAATTTGGATAGATATATATTGAGTAGAAGGTTATGTAATGCTTTGTCAAGAATTTTTATTGTATTTGAAACATTGTTTTAGGAGGTCACCCCTTGAAGAGGCAAGTGAACATAGCTCTCTATTTTTTTAATTAAAAAGACATATTTCTCAGGATATATCTATTTTCTCTTGTGTTCTTTATTTTTACACTACATTTTATGTGAATACTCTGAATTTTCAGGTTAAACACATTGCGTAAGTCCTCTGTTCAAATCTATCTTATATCTAGTTAATCCAAAGCATATACTTATAGTGTTGTTGTTGTTTAACTCAACTGTGCTCACATTGAAGGTTGATATTTAGAACCTACGATGATGCCACAACATTGATAGTAAAAGGGGTTGGAAGGAATTGTCAAAGTCCAAACAAAGTTAAATTAACCTAGTTTGGAAATTGATTCAAAATCCAGATTCAGTAGTAAGCCTCAGATTCAGCAGTAAGCCTCCAGTTCACAACATTTTTCTCATATGAAATTTTGTAGGACATGAATCAAACTTTCAATTATTTCAAGACGGCTCCCTTACAAGTTCAATTTTCAATTTGCTGCTCATAATATTTCATTATTTCTCCTGCATTAACTGTGTGAATGTTAAAAAACATAGCATCATGATCGCAGCGATATAAACTTTTACAAGAACTAATTCCCCTTAGGTTAAATGCAGCACCTCTAAATTCCAGAGTGCTATGTTGTCTTAGCAAAAAGAATAATTCTTAGACAGGGTGTGAATCAATGGAATAAGTAGATACTCGCTGCTTGGTTTTAGCAGCATTACCAGAAACCGCCATGAAAATATTGTCGAAATCTAAAACTCTAGAACGGTTCGCATCTCTAGCATCACAATCTTGGAGATTCATTTGACAGACACCACGAAAAATGTCGTTCTTGGCAATCATGATAGGTGTCTCAGTCTTGATATTATAAAAACCAACTTTCATATGTCCAACTTTGAACTGTGGTTACAAAGGATGCTTTCCTTCTCACAGGCCCACTTAACTCGTTATTTAAAATATCAAGAAAACTAAGCTCCAGTGCACCAAAACTGCTTGGAATTGAACCAGATAGTTTGTTGTTTGAAAGATTTAAGGAGTTTACATCAGCAATAGATCCAATAACTAAAATTAATTTTATGTAGTGTATATTATAAATATAGTATACTACTAAATTGAAATGAATAAAAAACATTTATAGAGGAAGAAAGCTATCATATGTGATTACCAGTACATGTTTTACATTATTTTTGCTTGCTGTACTAGTAATCACATATTAGATAAATCATAATACTTAGATCTTCTGACAGATCTAAGCTCCGGTGAGAATCTTCATCGAATGGGTCTGTACCATGAAGAGTTGAATTCATTTGTGTGATAAAGAGATGATGTGAGAACAAAATGGAGATGGTATGCAGATGTCGAGTTATAACGAGAAGGACTTTCATCTAGAGGTCAAGTCCAAGGGAGGAGAGTACAAGTTGGTCACCAAGGGAGGAAACCTAACGGCCCGGAAATCGAAAGGAAAATTCCCAGGTTATGTTACGAGGAAACATGCCCTTCATAGGGGATATAAATACTATCATAAGGATCTGAGTGTATCCCTTGGCAAATTCAAATCATGCATATTTAATAAAATTTAGAATTTTTTATTTTTGGTTCTTGCAACTGTACCTTTGTTTTTTTACATGTTTTGTAGGAAAATTGATCCAGAGGAACTTGTGAAGAAGATACACACCCACTCTGTAGTAGTGACACTTGTATTGAAACTACTATTAGAAGAGGTGGGACCACTATGGAAAATATGGAGACTAGGGCATTTGGCTAAGTGTGGAATTGTCTCCAAATTTGCAAGTCAGTCACCCATGTTGATTTTTTATAATTATTGCAGATGTGTATTTTGCCTTGGATGAGAGGCATAGGCAGAGTAGAGACATGATTCTCTATTTGTGGATAGAGGTGGATGTACTGTACTTAGATCTAACATGGCAAACAAATATCCGACACCTAGAATTTGTAGACTAGACTTAGGAGGATTTTAAGATGGTTAGATGCCTGAAAGTGTTGAGGCGGAGGATACATATTGTTGCAGACATATGGGGATACCATTCTCTGCAGACAATCAATTTTGGAGATCCCCTACCTGTGTTACTTGTTAGGGCACAAATCAAAGCCTGTGCAGTGAAGGAAAATTTGACATACATATTTATAACTCCTAGTGAATATTTATGGAAATCAAAAACCTTCCAGTAAGAGTGATAGTCAAAACCTGAAAGAAAATGCTTTGTCAAAACAATATGTTTGGAGTCTGATTTTGTGATTGCTATTTGGATGCCAAAGATTTGTAGGCAGTGGATATGTTGATGTGTAAGAGCAAGCACATAATTTTTCTTGAAAAGTAACAAGTGTCTCCCTTAGGGAAGTGAAGAAAAAATGCATGATACCTAATGATGTTAAATGTTGAAGAGGGCATTGTTGGTGATGACAAGGTGAAAGAGCTACCTATTTAATTGCAATCAACGTGATTCACCGATGCAAAGGAAAGCACAAAGAATGTAAAACATACGCCAACTAATAACTATGAGTTTACGTCAAGGTCTGCGCGAGATTTATTCCGACTTCATGCCTTCGTCTTGTCCTCTGCAACTTCGTATGCAAAGCGGACGGACTATAGAAAACCATGCAAATAGAGAAAAAAATCAAACCCCTTTGATAAGCAAAATCAATCTGAGAGGTCAGTCAAGGGAGGAATGAAATAATGGTTAGATCTGTCAGAAGATTTTAAGTATTATGATTTATCTAATATGTGATTACTAGTACAACAAGCACAAAGAATGTAAAACATGTACTGGTAATCTATGGCATAACATGAGTTTGCATAGGATATTGGGGACAAGACTCTAGAGGAGGCATTCATTGGGGTGAAGCCAGAGATAAGGTAGTTGAGAATCTTTGGTTTTCCGGTATACATCCATGTGCCTGCGAAGAAGAGGACAAAGCTAGACCCTTCAAGCGAGAAGGGGATATTTGTTGGATATAGAGAGATCTAAAAAGCTTACAAGATTTTTATACTAGTGCAGAGGAAGGCAATTGTGAGCATAGATTTTAAGTTCAAGGAGATCTTGTCATCTAGGAAGTCTTATGAGTTGCCACCAACGGTGACAAAGGAGTTAGTAGCTCCTTCAAGTTTTGTCACAAGACAGAGATGGTTTGAGCAAACATTGAGGGATGCTGAGAAGCATGTTCAGGTTATAGGAGCACATTTAGGGAGAGCGGACATCTAAAGAAGTTTATGAGGTATATTTCATTGATGACTAACATCATTGATGAGGAAATAGACTAGGAAGTATGGAGGATTGCAATGCTGAGGGAAGATGCATGGGACATTGTGTTGGGATTGAAGGGAAAGCCGATTCTAGCATAATATGAAGTCAACTGAATCATATATACAATAAAAAAAATCCTCAGGGTGCTGAATCATATATACAGTAAAAAAAAACTAATTTAAATCACACAAATCAAAATCAAAATTTCACCTGAAGATCCAAAAAAAATCTCACTAAGCATAAACACAATTCCTTTCAAAAAAATCTCACTAAACATAAGCACAATTCCTTTAAAATATAGTATGGCAATATATATTTCAAGAGCATTCATAATGTACTCAAATGTATCACAGTAAAAGAAGATTTAACAAAGGCGGTATGTGAAAATCATTTTCATTTAGTGTAATTGAGGAAGGATACAAGCTTAAGAGAACTGAAAACTTTACATATGATTAACCTTTTACAGGACAAGCTCCCTTCATTGGTTGGGCATCATCTCCTATAATTTCAAGCCATGCAACTACTTCTTGAATTGTGGGTCATTTAAATTGGTTTTGATTAGTACACATGCAAGCAACATCAAGTACCTGCAAAATTTGATCCTTATATCCTTTGCCCTGGATCAAAGGATCAAAGACCTCCTCCTGCTTACCTTCGGACCTCATTTTCTGCACCCATGTCACCAAATCACTGCTTATTATTGACTTGGAGACTTCAACTGGGCGTCTTCTAGTGAGCAGCTCCAAAATAACAACCCCCAAACTGTAGACATCACCTCTGAGAGTAGCTACCCATGCTTGTCCATACTCGGGGAATGTATCCCAGAGTGCCTACTAACTCTGTGGTCACATGTGTATCAAATGGAAAAATCAACCTTGAAAGGCCAAAATCTGCAACATCAGCTTCAAATTTCTCATCTAAGAGAATATTACTAGGCTTAATATCTCGATGTACAATGTGAGGATCACATAACCTATGCAAATATGCCAACCCCCGGCTTGCTCCTTGAGCTATTCTTAGTCGAGTAGGCCAGTCCAACATTGGGCTTCCAACATGCCTTTCATGCAACCAATAATCCAAACTCCCATTTTCCATGTAGGAGTAAATAAGCAACCTGCAATTGCCAATTCTGCAATACCCTTGCAACGATACAAGATTCTTATGTTGAGCTCTTCACAAAGCTTCCACTTCTGCTGTGAATTCACGCTCCATCTGACCACAATCTCCTGTTAATCTTTTGATAGCTACTTTTGTACCATTCCCCAAGGTGGCTTTATATACCAATCCAAATCCTCCACATCCAATGATGTTGGCCTGATCAAAATTATTGGTGGCTGTCAGGATATCAGCCATAGTCAGGTCCTTGATATCATGATTTTGGAATAGAAACACCAAAGAAGATCCTAAAGCATCGAGAGATTCTATGAGACATCTTTGCTTGTATCTCATTGTCCGCCCTCGGGTTTACCCCAGCGGTTTTCTTGATAGGCTCTGACAATGCACCTTGCAAAGAGCAATACCAACTCCAACACTAGCTATACCTAAGATGCCATTCCTGTTCAATCTCCGAGTCTTGACTTCGAAACCCATGTAATCATAACCTGTCTTTAAAATATTGGCATTGCAGGGAGAAAGAGGCGGTCCATATAGACCAGAGTTGCCTTCAAAACTAGATTTTGGAAAAGTATCGAACTGCTTTCCTGAAGGAATAAGTCCTTCCAAATGGTTATTGGATACATTGAATTTTGGCAAAAATGTGAGTTCCTGAAGAGATGTGGGTATTCTTCCAGTCAGACTATTGTTTGAGAGATCTAAACTCTCCAAGTTTGTCAAATGAGAGAGCTCATCTGGTATGTTCCCTGTTAAACTGTTCCTCCTTAATTCCAAAATGTGAAGCATTTTCATGCACCCGAATTCTGGCCATATACTTCCATTGAGTTTATTGTTGCTTAAGTATATTGCAGGAGGAAACTTGGACAACTGCTTGTACTGCAGTCCAGATGCATTTTCATTGTGCTTAACAATTAGTGGCAATTCAAAGGAAGTTTGATCCATATCAGTGTAATTTTTCTTAGATATTAGGCTAGGCAACTTTGTGAGTTCAAGGGTAATCGATCCAGAGAAGGAATTGTTTGCAATATCCAAGTAAAAAAGAGACTGGAAATTGCCAATCCAATGTGGAATGCTTCAAGTGAGGTTATTCCAGGAAAGGTCCAATACCTCCAACTTTGAACAATTCCTCAACCAGCTGGGAAACTTCCCTGAAAGAGCACAATTTCCAAGGGCAAGATTCTGAAGCCCTTCAAAGCCCGTGATGCCTTGCGGAATGGACTCCTGATGGAAGTTCTTAAACAAAATCAAAATGCTGAGGTTCCTGAAGTCCTAAAAAACATGAAGGGCTCTTGGAATATTTCTCAGGCTATTGTTTGAGATGGAGAAAAAGGTGAGAGACTTAAGAGCTGTCATGCTCTCTGGGATTTGACCTTCAAGTTTGTTTCCTGACAAGCTTAATGACTTGATCTTTATGCAGGTCGATAAAGTAGGTGGAAGCTGACCGGAGAACTGATTGGAAGCAAGATCAAGTGAAATCAGGTCAGGAAATCTACTGAAATCAAGATGGATCTCTCCACTCAGAGAATTGTTCCTCAGGTTGATGACTTGCAATTTGTTACACTGAGATAAAGATGTTGGCAGGCCTCCACTGAAGTGATTGCTATAGAGAACGAGTTGTTCCAACTTCTCAAGCTTTCCAAGCTGCTTGGGAAGATTTCCTATGAAATTGTTGCCATAGAGAGACAAAATGGTGAGATTTGATAGGTACCCAATATCGAGAATTCGAGCCCCGGAAAGCTGTTGACGGGTGCGGAGAACCTTATCAAAGATGATATATTATATAGATCCTTCGAGAATTCCTGAGGTTGTTTGAAACCCCTTTGAACTCCTTAAGTACCTTACATTCTTGCAGCCTTTCATCAAGGCGTCCCTCAAATCTATACATCGAGAAATCAAGGATCCTGATTGAGCTAAAATTCCTACAAATAACTGTTGGAATTGGACCAGTGAAAGAATTGTTACTAACATTAAGGGCAATCATATTTGAAAGAAAGCCGAGGTGGGGAAGCCTATCTGAAAATGAATTGCTTGAAACGTTGATGGATTGAATCTCCAAGTCTCTGCTATATACGAACTATGGGAGGCCCTAACGGAGTCCGGACCAGAGAGAATCGGCCAGGCCCTAACGGACCATGATGGGGTTCCTATGACTGCAAGAACTTAGAAGATCGGTGATTCGGTGTGCACAGAGCCCCAGCCACCTCTCCGAACCACTGAAAAATGGGGCGAATTCCATGGAAATCTGTAAAATCGGTTGAAAAAATGGGGCGAATGCCATGGAAAACTGGAAAATCGGGGGCGAATTTCATGCTTTCAGTTTTGTGCGCCCTTTTTTTGGTGGGCTAATATTAACTAATTAATTATTTTTAAAATATTTTTTGGGCTAAATTTATTAAACTATAAAAATTGGGTTTTATATAAAAAATTCGCCCTAATAAAATTTAAAATCCCTTAAAATTCGCCTTTGGGCTAAAATTCGCCCCTAAAATTTTCCCTGATCCCAACAGTCTCACCTCCATGTATATATTCATGAGCACCTTCAATCAATTCTCACAGTTCATTTTGTGGAGTTACCTCCTAGCCTGACAAAATAATTTGTTTTTGTCATTTGATGTAGGTTCATATTTCTTTTTGAATGATGAAATTGCAAAATTAATATTAGTTTTCTTTCCTTGCAACAATTGTTTATAGTAGATTATTTTTTCCTGTGTGATTTATTTCAAGAACATTGAAATATTTCATTTCCAGTTTCAGTGAGTTCCTTTCAAACTATGGTGATTTGATGATTTACTTTTTGTGACAAGGATGAGAATGCTTTCTAGTTTTATAGTGATTCATGGCCAGAAAAACAAGTGATTTATTCATTTCTTTGCTCAGTCTTATTTACATAACATTTCGTTTTTAAAAACATAAAAACATCAGAGTTCTTTTTCTAGATTTTGATTTTCTTATATTAGATTCTCAGAATTCTTAGATACTAATAGGTAAATTAGTTACGAATTTTCTTCACAGCGATTTGTTGTAGTTTTTGAAATTTAGTTCAATTAGAATTTAGTTTATTTCATCAATATCATTAAAGACATACAAAATGAAAATATCTTCACAAATACATTCATCACAGTAAACTAAGTAAGAAAGGCTTCTAGCATATATAGTGCACTTGCACTTCACAATATTACCAACTCCGGTCGATAATTTATGATAGCAATTTAAGAACATTAAATTGACTAAAAATTTTTGCGTCATTGTTGAGGAAGTGTAAATAGGAGCCTTTTCTCTTTTAAAAAAAATCCATAAAAAAAATGGCATGCGTAGATATAGAGATTCTAGGCGTAGATTCGTAGCTAGAGGTAGAAGCTTAATTCCAACAACACCACTCAACCCATCTAGACCTCTTAGCGGTACACCATCCACCAAAACTCACATTCCATTCTTGGCAGGTAGACATACACTTCCTGAGGTATTAAGATAAAAAAATTCAACCTAGGGATTCACCAACTTCATCAATTGAAGCAGTTGTGGAAGAAAAAGATCCTATATCTCCAACAAAAGGAGCAATTTTCCTAACCTCTACTGGAGAAAAAAATTTAGCTCGAGAAATAGAAATTCCTAGTGAGGAAGAGGAAGAATAAATCTTCTTTAATATACCATTGATAGAATAAGTGGGAGAATTAGAAAAATGACAGACAATCCGAATCTTGGAGTCTTATATTAATTCTGAAGAATCTACAATGGTTTAGGAGGGGGAAGGAGAAGTACGCAACAATGATGAACATTTAAGAATTGGAGGATGTGGACCTAGGATTGGAGGTGGAGGTAGAGGTAGAGGAAGGTATGGAGGAAGAGGAAGAGGTGAAGGTAGGGGAGATAGAGGAGAACCAGATCCTATTGGATTTCCTATACTTAATGAAGATACTACTGCCACATTGAAAAATATCTCACCCTCTATCCTTCCTAACTTCCACGGATTATGAAGTGAGGATCCTAAAACATTTCTTTTTCATTTCAAATTTTTATGTAGATCATATGACTACTTACTCGATTCTAAAAATTTGAAATTGTTTCCAGCTACCCTTAAGGATGTAGCATTGAAATGGTTCATGGGCTTAATAAAATGCTCTATTAGAACATGGAAAGAGATGAAAAATGCATTCTTATTAAAATACAAATATTATTACATGCCTCATAACCGAAAATATGAATTTTTTAAGACGATGCAAAGAGAAGATGAGAAACTTGACGATTTAATTGAAAGATTCAGTTATAATCTAAAAAGGGTTAAAATGGAAAATTTGGATCAAGGTAACTTGAACGCTCTCTTACTAAAATCCATTAGAGATGAATGGATAGATATCCTTAACATGATGGGAAAATGAGATGTTTCTTTGTTATCATTTCCTGAAAATTTTAAATTTTGCATACATATTTCAAGAGGTAAGTCAAAAGTTGGAAATAATTCAAGAGACCCGGTTATATCTAGAATTAATAAATCTGCAGCTGGAACAGTAAGTAGGGCTGAAATATGAAATTTTCTTGATGAATTTAAAATAGGTGTTTTAGGGATTCTTACTGAACACATAGACACCCTGAAATTACAAAACAAGAAATGAGTTGAAAGTGATGTCTTATCTATCTTTTGTCCTAATTGTAGAAAGAAACATGCCTTAAGAGAATGCCCTCTTGATTTGAAAATTTTAGAAACCTGTGTCATATGTACAGAAAATCATGAAACAAAGAATTGTCCCTCAATTCCAGGCCTTAAGGCTATCTACCAAGAGGAAATGGTTCCAAACTAGGTAGATCCTCTTTACTTTGTTGCTAGAAGACCATGGCAAGGATCACAAACTCAAGGTTTCAACACTTAGATGTATACTCAAACCCCACAAAATAAATGGGCTACACCAATGCCATGGAAGCCTTAGTATCAATCCAAACCTTGGACAAAAGGATAAAAAAACCTTATGGTCGATATTCTCAATATGACCAATATCCACAATCTTATCCGAACTTCCCACCACAATATTTTCCTGAGTCTAGTCAACCACCTCAACCGTTAGTTTCAAAATCAAAACCTACAACTTTCATTACCATTTCCACAATGACAAATCAATTACCTGCCCAACCGCTTCCAAACCCAAATAAAAAAAATGCACAACCTGTTTTCAACATGGAGGTACAAAATTTTCAGAGTTATATGATAACTTCATTAGATCTTAATAATTTCCAACTTAGATCTAGTAGAGTACTATAAAAGAAATTACCATATGTTTTTATTCAGGAAAAAGCATAATATGACCATTCTGATGAAGAAACGTCTCGTCATAAAAATGAAAATCCTCAAAATAAAAATAGATATTCTGAAGAAGAGATATCTCTCCATGAGAAAGAAAATCTTCAAAAAAAACTGATGATACTCAAATAAACTCAATTCCCATTATAGAATAACCTTCAGTATCTATCTCAAAACCACTTTTCCCTGAAAGTTTACAAATTGATAAAGGGGTGGAAAAAAAATCATGATGCCTAATTATGATATGTTGGATGAGTTGAAGAATGTTTGCATAAAAATCCCTATGCTACAAGCTATCAAAGAAATTCCAATCCTTGCAAAGACAATAAGGGAGTTAGGTATAAAGAAACCAGGAAGAAAAAGAAGAGAAGTCAAAATAATACAATTAGTTGGAAAAATTGCAAACATCATGACGGGAAAAACACTAATACAGAAATATTTGGATCCAGGAAGTCCCATTGTGAAAACACACATCAATGGTATCGAAATTTCAAACACATTGATTGACTTAGGTGCAGCCATAAAAGTCATTAGTAAACAAACTATGGGTTAACTAAAACTTCCAAATATTCAATATACACCAACATTGTTACAATTATCAGATAGGTTTGTAATTAAACCTGATGGTGTGTTAGAAGACATTTATGTATCCTTAGATTCTTGGGAATATCCAGTTGATTTTATGATCTTAACACCCAAGAACAAATTAGGAGGACATCCATTAATCTTAGGAAGACCTTGGCTAGCTACAAGTGATGCTTTTAAAAATTGTAGATTTGGTCATATGTTTATCTCTGATGGTAGTTCAACAAAGAAATTCACATTATATCCACATGGAAAAACAATGATAGAGGTAGAAAATGAAGAATGGATGTATGATGATAATTATATATAACCCACTTTCACTATCTCACAAATTAGTGAAGAAGATCAAATTTTAAATTCAATAGACTTTGAGAGTAGTGAAAAATGTCAAGAAAAATGCGATGAATATCTATCATCTAGAAAAATGTATTTATATTCTATGGAAGAATTTGGAAATTCTTCAATATAAATATTTCTAGGTAAAACTTTAAATGTAAACAAAAATCTGGAAGAATTTCAAAATAAGAAATTGATAGAAACATTACAAAAACACTCTTCTGCATATGCATGGGAATAAACTGACATGAAAGGAATCAATCCCAAAAGTTTCATGCATCACATATATATTGAAGAAAATTCCATACCAATTAGATAACCTTAGATAAGAATGAATCCAAAATTAAGGGAAATTGTTAAGGAGGAACTACAAAAAATGTTGAATGTAAATTTTATTTATCCAATATCAGACAGTCAATGGATTTCACCTTTAGTAATTGTTCCTAAAAAGAATGGTAAATGGAGAGTATGTATTGATTATATGGAGCTAAATAAGGCTACTTTGAAATATCATTTTCCACTCCCTTTCATAGATTAAGTTTTAGATACATTAGCAGGGAAGAAATATTTGTCATTCTTAGATGGTTTTAGTGGATATAACCAAATTCAGGTAACACTAGAAGATCAAGAAAAAACCACTTTTACATGTCCATGGGGAACATATGCTTATTGAATACTTCCTTTTGGATTATGCAATGCACCAACAACATTCCAAAGAGAGGTATTGGGTATTTTCTCTGATCTAATTCATGATTTTGTGGAAGTGTATATGGATGGTTTTACAGTTTATGGAAATTCTTTTGAAGAAGCCCTTGAACATTTAGAAAAAAATTCTCATAATATGTAAGGACGAAAATCTGTCATTAAGTCATGAAAAAAAATTATGATGTTTACTGAGGGGATTGTTTTAGGACACCATATTTCAGGAAATGGAATTAAAGTGGACTCATCTAAAGTAGAAGTTATTTCCAAATTAGTAGTTCCAAATCGTCAAAGATATGTTAGGATTTTTCTTGGTTTCACTGGATACTATAGAATATTTATAGAAAAATTTGCAAATATTGCATCTCCACTCTTCAAATTGCTTTCAAAATATTGTGAATTCAGTTGGAATTCTAATTTCCAAAAGGCCTTTTAAACTTTGAAAGAAAATATTTCTGAAGCACCCATCTTAAGAGGACCAAACTAGAAATTGCCTTTCCATATTTCAATTGATGCTTCAGATACAACTCTGGAAGATGTGTTGGGACAAAAAGACTTGAATCCTTATTTAGTTTACTATACAAGTAAAAATTTGACTCCTATAGAGTTAAATTATACTGTTACTGAAAATTATTTTTTAGTTGTTGTCCATTCCATTAACAAATTCAAACATTACATCATTGGCTATGAAACTTTCATTTAGAATGATCATTCGGAAATTAGATATTTAATGAATAAATCAATTACTAATGGTAGAGTCACAATATGGTTTTTATTATTACAAACATTTAATATCACCATTTTGGATAGACTTGGAAAAAAAACACAGTTACTGACTTTTTATCTAGAGAAAAGAGAAAGGTAATTCAAATGAGTGCATCTTATTCATGTATAAATGAATAATTGTATAAGATAGGTCTAGATCTCATCATTTGAAGATGTGTGAGAGACGATGAAATACTTGAAATAATAAAAGTGTGTTATGATGAACAATGTGGAGCACACTTCACTGATAAAATAACTGCTTATAAATTCCCTCTCTTAGGACATTATTGGCCTTCCCTTTTTAAGGATGCCAAATAATATGTTAAGAGATGTGATATTTTTCAGAGAATTGGGAAACTTGTTCCTTAAGATGAAATTCCTTTACAACCTCATGTACTTATTGAACCCTTTGAAAAATGGGCTCTGGGTTTTTTCGGACCAATCAATCCACCATAAAGACAAAAGAAGTATATTCTTGTATGCATTGATTATGTCACTAAAGTGGTAGAAGCTAAAACACTTTCTTTTGCTACTGAAAATGCAGTAGTTTCATTTCTTTTTGAGGATATTTTTACTTGTTTTGGTGTCCCAAGGGAAATTGTGACAGGTCAAGGTACTCGATTTACTTCAAGAATGATGCAAAATATAGTGGAAGAATACAAAATAAAGCATAGAAAGTCTACTCCATATCATCCACAAGAAAATGGATAAGTAGAATCTACTAACAAAGTGATTGAAGCAATCCTTACCAAGATTGTACATTTGCATAGAATGGACTACGCAGAAAATCTACACGAATCTTTTTGGGCCTACCACACCACATGGAGAAGCACAATAGGACACTCTCCCTATGAACTTTTTTATGGGAAGCAAGTCCTATTTCTAATTGAGTTCCATATAAAAACTTTCAAGACATCAATGAAGTTGGGACGTGATCTATCAGAAGCACAAAAGCATATAATGGAACAACTCAATGAGCTTGATGAAATAAGGTAAGATGCAATTCAAAAGACTAGCCTAGTTCAGAAATAGAGATCCAAATGTCATGATAAATATATTAAAGAGAGAAAATTTCAAGCAGGAGATTGGGCACTTCTCTTTGATTCAAAGTTCAAGGATTTTCAAGGAAAATTTCAAACTCACTAGCTTGGGCCTTATGAGGTTGAGAGAGTCTTTGATAATGGAGCAGTAAGGATCAAAACCATTGATGAAGAACAAGTTCCTCTCCTTGTAAATGGACATCGACCGAGAATCTATCACAAACCATTGACAAAGGAGGAATTTGTTAATATTTTTCAAGACAACTCTGATATAAATTTGGTTAAGAAGAATCCTTCTTCTTCTTCGACTTAGAAATATTATTTTATTTTATTATATATATATATATATATATATATATATGTATGTATGTATGTGTGTATGTATGTATGTATGTATGTATGAGCATGAAAACCAATCATTGATTGGCATGCTTATACAAAAAATCTAAGGTGAAAACCAAAATTTTTGGCACCTTAAATTTTCTTTATTCTTGATCTAAAATCCCATTTTCTTTGCATCCCTTTCCTTTTTCAAAAAAATAAGATAGCTACAGAATTATTGAGATTTTGCAACTCTGATGGATTTCTCCAGCTAATATGTGACATGACCTATTTGACTGAAGTAATTAAAGAATTTGCTAAAGAGCACCTAAAGACAATACGGAGAAAAACAACCAAGGGTTAGCTACATCAATTCAGGGTATGAAAATGCAAAAAAATTATTTAATAATAAGGATTTAAAAATTGGCATATTATTATTTATTTATTTTTATTTTTATTTTTTTAAGATTATAGTAACATTTAATCCTTTTTGTTTTTAAATAATACTAGACAAAATAAATATTTTAACTATTATTCTATTAATAGAAATAATCCTATATTTATTTAATCTTCTAGAAAAATTAAAATTAAATAATATTCATATTATTTCATATTATAATCTTTAATCAATTTTATATTATTATTATTATTTATTAAAAAATAAAAATAAATAAATAAATAAATTTGGTATGACTTTGATTTAGTCAAACTATTCATTATCTTTCAACGGCTAGTTGGAGCTTCTCGTATCTATTTAATTGGGTTTCCTGATCAGATTTTTCATCAAGTCCTGATGCTGAACCACACTGGCTAGTTCGAAACGCATCGACCAAATTCATTTGGATGTGATTTTTACCGAAAGATTTTTTTCACAAGAGTTGATCGTGTCAAATCAAATATAATCTAAAACTTTTCCATTTAACCCCTCATCATTACACAAACACCCCAACATCAAATCTCGATTTCATTGTTGAAATCACCCAACTCACACTATAAAAATTAGTTCTTCTTGATCACACTCACATTTTCATTAAAAATTAATCCTTACTAATGTTCTCCTTCATTTTGAAGCTCTCGATCATACTATCAACCGAAACCCTCATACCCTGTCAAAGAGGCAGTCTTAGGGCAAAAATTCTCAAAAAACGGGAGTAATATTAACGATTGTCGAAAGGATGGAAGTTAATGGAAGGTTATCTAAAGTTAAAAGAGGTGCTACAGAAAGCACAATGGCTTAGTTTCATGGAGAATTTCAAAGGTTTTAAGGAGGTAACTAAGTCATTTTCCAGAGCTTTCAATGGGATGGAAGTTAAAATCAGAGATGTAAAATTTGCAATAACAAAGTCTTTCATTGATGAAGCCACCAAACTGCCAAGAATTGGAGAGAGGTGGTTCAAAAACAAAGGATTCGAAGGTGAAGAATGGAAATTCTTTCTAAAAATTCTAGTTATGGATACCAACATCTTTAAAAAGGGAATATCTAGCACAACATTGAAAGGAAAATGGAGGAATTCAATATTAATAATTCAAAAAAATTTCACCTATGAGGGAATATTTGGATGCATGTTCTTTTATCATGTTAGACTGTTGATGAATTTTCTTGAAGGTAGTGAGTTAAATCTTCCATACTTATTGTTCAATAGCTTAAGGAAAATGTCAAGAAATTTTCAAAGGAGAATCTAGTTTATAGATAACACAATGTATCATCATGGGTTTATTAAAATTCTTATTGAAATTCACCTTAAAAGTCTAGGGAATTCTTGGGAAATTTTCCTAGTTCGAAATCATTTCAAAGAGGGAAACCAAGAACAACCTAATATTATCAAAAAAAAAAGGAGAAGGAAAATAAAAAATGAAGACTCCGTTGAAAGTGAACAACAACTATCTCAGGAATGGTCAAAAGATAAGGTTCCCATTGCATAACTTCTAGGAAAAATTAAAAAGCAAAGTGATAAGAAGAAGGAAGACAACACAAAAGAAAAGAATACATCTAAGAAAACATAAGGGTCCAAAATAAGGAAGAAAAAGGAAAAAATTCAAAGCCCCCTCCATCAGTAAGAAGAAGTGCTAGGCGCACTAGTCAACCAGTAAAAGAACCATCTCCAAAAGATACAAAATTTGTTGACTTAGAAGAGGAACCTAGGGTTCCATCACCCACTACTATTTCATCTACTCATAGTCCAGGCTAAAGGACCCCAGAAATTGATCATATACAATGGAAAATTTATGACTACATTGAATCTATGAAGAGAAGAGATACAAGGAAGACATCTGCTTTAGATCAAAGGGAAGAAGCTAAACCTCATATTCCACAAAAACCTCCAGTGATGAACACCCTAAGATGGGATATCTTTGAGCTGGAGATACTAAACAAGCATATAAAGCAGGAGCATGAAGCCTTAAAATTTCATAAAAATATTGAGAAAACTAAAAATGACAATATCCTTTTACATATGGGCTTCTGGTATAAGAAAAACAAATAATTGAAGAAAAATAATAAAAATATTAAAAGACGAGTCATAAATTTGAAATATAAAATCCTGATGAGAAAGCAAAGGATGTTTGTGGTTGTGGCAAGAAAGAAGGAAAAGAATTTAAATTTGGATGTTTTAGCAAACGTTTCAGGGCAGATGTAGTATTTTTTGCATGAGGACATGCAATGACCTTCTCATGGGGGAATGTAGAGCCTCATGATTGCCTCATTTTTTACATTTCCTTTCACTTGTTTTTCCTTCTTTTGTCATCACCATCAACTCAAACAAGTGTCAAACTGCAAATTTTGACTTGGTAAGGTATTTTTATGACCTATTGTTCATACTTTAAAATTTTCCTTATTATTAGATTAAAATTTGTATTTATCTACAGAATTAACGCAATTCCATAGCTGGTCCACGTTTATGTAGCCACCACCATGGTTTGATGTGTTCTAAGGTGCCAACTAAGCAAAAAAGTATGATGGCACATGGAGAATGATCCTCTCATGAATTTCCTCCTATCCATCTGACCCAAATCATGTAGGAAATAGCCCATATGTGCAGTCAAAGGGATGGTCAACCAAATGCTGGAACAAGCAAGCAAAGAGTTTGAAGCCATCACGCTCCACAATTTTCTCTTCCAAGTAGCAAATCGTGAAGTAACAAAATTCTACTTTCTGATTAGTATTTAAGATATAATTTGTTAGTCCAAATAGGTGTAAAAGCCTCAAGATGTTTAAATGATTTTTTATTATCATTTGATTTAGTTTAATTTCATGTTTTTGTTGTATTGTAGTCATTTCCATAATTTCATCTTGTTAGAATAGATGTTTAAATAATAAAAAAATTGTCATTTGATGTAGGTTCATCTTTCTTTTTGAATGATTAAATTGTAGAAGTAATCTTAGTTTTCTTTCCTTGCAACAGTGGTTTATGGTAGATTATTTTTTCCTGTGTGATTTATTTCAAGAACATTGAAATATTTCATTTCTAGTTTCAATGTGTTCCTTTCAAACAATGGTGATTTGATGATTTACTTTTTGGGACAAGGATGAGAATGCTTTCTAGTTTTATAGTGATTCCTCACGAGAAAAATAAGTGATTTATTAATTTCTTTGCTCAGTCTCATTTACATAACATTTCATTTCTAAAAACATAAAAATATCAGATTTCTTTTTCTATAGTTTGATTTTATCATATTATATTCTCAGAATTCTTAGATACTAATAGGTAAATCACTTAGGATTTTTCTTCACAAATATTTGTTGTAGTTTTTGAAACTTATTTAAATTAGAATTTAGTTTAGTTAATCACTTTCATTAAGGACATAAAAATGAAAATATCTTCACAAATACATTCATCACAATAAACTAAGTAATAAAGGCTTCTAGCATATATAGTGCACTTGCACTTCACAAGATTACCAATTCCGGTCCATAATTTATGATAAAAATTTAAGAACATTAAATTGACTGAACAATTCATATTCTTATTCTCTAACATCGTCTTTCGCTTAGTTGGTTTCCTTTAAGGTTATATATTTGTTTTTAATATAATAATACCTTAGCTTAGTTGGTTTCCTTTATGTTTATATATTTATCTTTCATCTAATAATAGTTTTCATCAAAATTCTTGTTTCAAAGTTAGTTGTCATTGTTTTGAAGGAAGCTAGCACATTGTTCATGCTTTATGTTTTCCTAGAAATTTAACAGTTATTCTTTTTGCAAGAAAGTAAGTTCTCTTGAAATATATCATTTATTATTTTTGTAGAAAATAAAGTGTTCTTTGAAATATAATGCTTATTCATTTTGCAGAAAAGAAAAAAAAATATATCTCTGCTTAATTTATTGATTACTAATGTCAGTGTGCTAATTTAGAGCATTGTGTCATTAAATCCAAAGGTGGATAATGCTTTTAGCTTGATGGGTGTATATATTGGTGTGTTCAATTTACTTTGGTTAATGCGTGAGATAAATTAGTGTGTTAATCTTTTTTAAATTTTACTATAAAACCTTACGAGAAAAATTAGTGTGATAATCTTCTGTAAATTATACTATATATACTTTCTTGGAAATATGAGTTTATGATTCCCCCTTTGCACTATGTAATGGTAATCCTATGTAACTTTTACTATGTATACATCATTGGAAAATATGAGTCTATGATTCCTCCCTTTGCACTATGTAGTTTAAAGTTTTCATTATTTCCAAAATTTAGTGTGGTAATGCTAACTTTTACTATATATACATTCTTGGAAAATATGATTTCATGATTCCCCCTTTGCACTATGTAATTGTAATTCTTTGTAACTTTTACTATGTATACATTATTGGAAAATATGAGTTTATGATTCATCCCTTTTCATTATTTGGTTTAAAGTTTTCATTATTGCCAAAAGTATTGGTCTCAAATAGTTTATGAAAGAGGTTAACCTTGGTAATATTTTATAATGTTGGTAATATTTATATAAATTCTTGGAAAATGAGATTTTATGATTTATCCATTTGCATTATGTTGTTTAAAGTTTATATTTTTGTAAAAATATTAGTCTAGAATGACGTTTTATATATCTTTGGTCATTTTAAAATAGTATATTTTGCATTGAGTTTAAATAATTTATTATTATTTTAATGCTACACTCTACATAACACCAAATCTTAGTACGTGAGATTCCATAGGGAGAATGTTTTTTTAGATAATGTGAAAGAACACTCATTTTTGTTTGTTTGGATTGTTGTTGAAAAGAAAACTAGAGTCGATCTATAGGTTGGAAAGATATATTTTGATTTTGTTTCATGCAATATGCAATGGTAACAATAAGAATTTTTAGTTCAAATAGTATGAATTTTGGTAATTATGGCCAATCATTTATAGGCACCATACTCGGGTATCCTTCATTGACGAACATTAAATTGACTTTATTTTAATAAGCTTGAGATTCAATGGCATATTATTAATTAATTAAAATTATATGTAATTGATTATGTATTGAAAATTGTATTGTATGTTTTAGAAACTGAAATAGAATTATGTTGGATTTTTCCTTTTAGGATATATTTAATGTAAAGCTATGGTATTGACGAAAGATTCTCATAGTACGTAAAGAGATTAATTTTAGTTGTTTTGGTTAAATAATATAACTAATTTGGAAGTAAGATAAACGGATTTGAAATTAGCAAGATTATTCAAGTTATAGTATGGGAGATTTAAAAGGAAAGTACTGTAGTGGGTTCAAAAATTGGTGAGCCAAAAGAAAAGAAAGCTTTTTTTTCATCATGAGTAAGAATCTGTAAAGTCAGTAAATAAGTTATAGAGAAGAGGAAATGGAAATGAATCCTCATGCTTCCATCATTTAATGATTTCATAATGGTATGAAATATCTCTAAAAATGGTAGAATTTTATGTTTTTAAAATATAGGGTATTGTAACCAAAGCATGTCCCAAAAGGTAAACGTTGTGTAGAGGAATGAACTGCTCAGTTGTAAGCGTGTTGCACATATGGAAGATGCTCATCCCACAAATTGGGATGTTTGCTGCAATAGCCCCACAACAAGTGTACCACGGTATGGTTGACGACCTTTGTCTGTCTGTCGGTTTGTGGATGGAATGTCGTACTTCTCTTCAACTTGGTGTCCATCATATGCCACAAGCTGGTCCAAAATATCCAAGGAAATGAGAATCTTGATTTGACATAATCGACGTGGGCAACCCAAAGTGGACCCAAACATACTGAAAGAAAAGATAAGTAGTATGCTTAGCAGTGAGCTGCTTTTTACAAGGCATCAATATGCACATTTTAGTAAAGTAGCCGACGAAAACATACAAATAGTCGTGACCCTTTCTAGACATAGGGAAACCTCCTACAAATTCCATCGACACACTTTCCCATGGACGACCCCGAATAGGGAGTGGTGTGTAGAGCCCGAGTTTTATATTAGAGGGCTTTGAAATAGAACACATCACACATCCCTTTATAAAAAGGTTACAATGTTTTTCATATGGGGCCAAAAACAAAACCTTTGCAAATGACATAAGGTTTTTTCGACACCAAAGTGACCAGACACAAGAGAGGTATGCGCCTCTCAAATTACATGTACCCTTTCTGTTGTGGGTATGCACAATTTTCCAAGGTGATACAATAGCTTCCCCTGCAAATGATATTTTTCCACCTGTGAACCATGAGTTAGTTTTGGATATATTGCTTTAAAGTCATCATCGTTAGTGTATTGTTTAGCATAACTTTCAAAAGGCAATGACACATTATGCAAAATAATAGAAGTAGCAATAGGAGGGCGAGAGAGCATAACTGCTACTTTGTTACTAGTGCCCTTCTTATACTTTATTACCAAATGAAATTTTTGTAGAAACCTCATCCACCTGAAATGACAAGACTATTGTAGCTTGGTCTATGACTGAAGGTATTGCAAGGGTTGATGATCCATATGGATGATGGTCCCCTTGCCAATAAGGTAGTGTTTCCACTTTTTCACACTTTGGACAAAGGCTTATGGTTCCTTGTCGTAAGTGGGGTAATTGATTACACCCTGGGAGAAATTCTTTGAATGGTAACATATTGGCTTCTTTTTTTGCAATAGTATAGCTCCCATGGCGTACCCATTGGCATCGGTTTCAATCTCAAAAGGTTGTTGGAGATCAGGTAAAGCCAGGACTGGTGCGATGCTGATTTTCTCTTTAAGTGCTTCAAAGGACTTATGCTGCTTTCCTCCCCACTGAAAGGCTTGTTTGATACTTATCAGAGTGTGTAATGGTGATGCAATAATGGAGAAGTTGGTAATGACACTCCTCCAGTACTGTACTGCACCTAGAAAACTATAGACCTCTATTACATTGGAAAGCTTAGGCCATTTTACAATCACCTCAACTTTTAAGGGGTCTATTTTTAATTGACCATTACCGAAAATATGACCAAGGTAAACCAAAGAGGTTTTCCCGAACTCACACTTTGACAAATTTACACACAATTCTTCCCTCTTTAATACATCAAACACTTTCTTAACATTGCATACATGTTCATCCCAAGTCCTACTAAAGACAAGAATATCATCTAAATATACAAGGACAAAATCATCAATGAAAGGCCTAAAAATATCATTCATGACCCTCATGAATGTGGCTGGAGCATTGAAAAGTCTGAATGGCATCACCATCCATTCGAACAACCCCTGTTTGGTCTTGAAGGCGGTTTTCCACACGTCCTGCTCTACAATTCTGACCTGGTGATAAACACTACACAAATCCAATTTAGTGAAATAGATAGAATTATTTAACTAATCTAACAAATCATCAATGCGAGGGAGAGGGTATCGATTTTTCATCATGATTTTGTTTAGTGCCCGATAATCCACGCACATCCTCCATGTGCCATATTTCTTGGGTACTAACACGATCAGCGAGCCAAAAGGAGAAGTAATTGGCCGAATGACCCCTTGGTTCAATATTTCCTATACCTGCTTTTTGATTTCCTCCATCTTGATAGATGACATCCTGTACATACCAATGTTTAGAAATGGAGCATCATGCTACAAATGGATATCATGTTGGATCTCTCATTTTGGAGGAAACCCTTTGGGTTCCTGAAACAGCTCATCATAGTTAGAATAAAATCACATAATTCCTGTTTATGAGTTGGATCACATCCTCGGAAAGCATCATATATTTCCTCGTCTCTTGCTCTCACAACCATGAGCAAACACCCCCTGCTGGAATTCACCAATCTCTTCATTTGTCCTGCACTTACAAGGCTGGCACTGACTTTGGTTTGATGAGCTCTTACAATATATTCTACCCCATATTTTGTGATTTGGTATTTATTTTCATGTAGAAAGAAAATTATTTTCCTATCGTAAAGATGGGGACTCCCTAAAAAAATACCACAAATATCCAATGGTATTACATCCAGTTCTACTTCATCCACCAGTTTAGAAGCAATTACAAATTTTACCTTACACTGCTTGGTTACATTTAGTTTTACTTTTTCATGTATCCATCCAAGCGGATAAGGTTTCGGATGAGGCTTAACTTCTAAGCCTAACTTTTTAACCAAGGATTCTGAAATTAGATTTTCTTGAGAGCCTGAATCAAATAAAGTTTCTAATTTTGCATGATTTATGACAACTCTAATATGAAACAACTCAATTCTCTTTCGTTCATTAGGAAGAGGCTCATCTGATGAGCTAGTGCTTTAGTGCAATGCATAATTAACATGAAGAGAATGAGTACATTTTTTTCCTACAGCTATGATCAATGCCTCATCGCCAGAGTCGGATCTAAGGTCTTGTTGCATGATTGCTACCGTCTTTTGCTTACCTTTCCTCCATATCTCTTCGACTTCTTTTTTGGGTACATCTTCCAACAATGATCGTCGTCATGACCTTCCCTTTTGCAGTGAGTGCAATAATGATTTTCTCCTTCATCCATCTTTGCTGATGTCGTCTTCTTTTCGTTTCCCTTTGAATTTTCCATTTGAAGGTTTGAAAGGTGGTTTCTTTGAATGATCGTCCTTATCATTTTTTCCCCTGTTCTCAATATGAATGGCCTTTACATTGGTCGAGTCAATGGTAGTAGGTTCAAACATTAACAATGAATTTCTAATGTAATCATGTAATGAACCAATGTACTTAGTTACAACTTCAGGAGAATCTAATGAAATGCCCAAACTTAGTGCTTGTTTTCTAAATTCCTCGGTAAAGATTTGCATTTTTTGTCCTTTACCATGCCTTAGATACTACCACTCCATTAAGGATTTTTCCTTGTAACCTAAGGGATAGAATTGATTTTTAAGTGCAGTAATAAAATCTTACCAGAAGGAAAGAAGGTTACCCAAATTACTATTTCCTCAAAGTTTTCTCTCCCACCAGATGAGAGTTGTGCCATCCAATCAAAGAGAAGCCAACTGGATATTCGCCTCATCCTCCACAATCTATTGAATCTTGCAATAGAGTTAAAGCTGCCTAATCCAATTGTTAAGCTTCTCGGCATAGGATTTCACCATTATATACTGGTAGATCAAATTTAACATCTAACTTAAAGAAAGGTTTGTTAGATGCATTTCTAGAGTTTTTGTTATGAGGTTGAGAAGAGGAGGAAGGATTTTAATTTCCTGAAGGAGGTGGGTCTCCTCCACCACCTCCATTTGTTGAAACTTCTCCTTCTGAAACATGTTCCCCTGTTTTCTCTAGCTTTTAAAATCTAGAGAAAAATTTCTCAACCCAATCTGCCATGGTGTAGAAGGTCTGGCGGAAGTTGAGCTCCGCTTCCTGTCATTCCTCTTCTCTCATGTTCCTTCTTTGACGTGCACGTCCTACTTCGAGATCAAAATCATGTAGCATCCCTTCGCCTCTTCTTAGTCTATTTCTAGTTAGCATACAAGCATGTAATTCACATCTACAAACACCTGATCTGATACCACTTGATCCAAAATATTTTGCTTGAGATGTATGAAATAATTACATGTGAAAATTGTAGCTTTAAGTAAGAAACTTTAAACGCATAAGCGGAAAAAGAGAGAAGCAATCAAGACATGCAAGAAGACATAGAGTTGATATTGGAGTTCATCTAGGAGAGACTACGTCTTCGGATCCTACTCGAATAGTGGGGAGGCCCTGCTTTCAATACATGGAAAAAATGAAAGTACAAGTACAAAATGAGGAATTACACTCTTATACCTGCCCAATCTGAAAATGGCCAAAAATTTCAGACCTTGGATGATGAAATGGGCAGCACCGTTGGATTTTTGGCGTCGAGTAGTGCAGAATCCATATAAAACTTCTCCCATTCTGACAAAGTGAAAATCAGATCACTCTAGAAAAATGGCTCAGATCATGGTTCCGCTCCCTCCTACACACTGCTCTGGGTTCCACTACCTCGTTTTCTATGCCCGCTCATATCTGTCCTTGTGCACTTCTGAAATGATGAGTTCATATAAGTGAAGGTGGGTAGATCTTCCAAATTTTCTGTTAGATGAGTTGGTTAAGATCCAATTTTTGGGGGAGGGGGTCGGGTGGTCAAACCCCACCCCCTCCTTTTTTTAATTAGAATATGTTTTTAAAAAGAATTCGCATGTAATTTGAAATATCCCGCACATTAAATTTAGTACTAAATGGTACTTTGGGGGGGAGGGGGTCGAGCCCGCATTGGGCGGCTTGCCCCCACATTCTCTGCCAGCATCGTTGTATGCAATATGTGGTGGGTTGGGGCCGCGAGGGTCACAACCATTGGCCCCACCCATAACTTTTTTACAGTGGCCAAATTTTGTGGCTGGAACTGTGGGGACGGTGGGGTCATGGTCGTCGCCTCCCTTATAATAACAATTTTTTTTTATGTGTGATGAGTGGGGAGGGTGGGAGTCATGGCCCGCCCTCCATTATATATATATACATTGGTTATAAAAAGGATTTGGTTATTTCAAAATCTATGGATTTTTTACCGAAGGAGACAAATTAATTATCCCACAAATTCACTAGAAATCCGGCCAGGTTTGCCGGAATCCAGTGGCCGGGTTCTAGCGAAATTATTGCCTCCTTAAGCTACCACATCACCAAGTCAAACTTCAAACTTTGACTGCTCCTAGCTCCTTCATATAGACTCAGAATTGACTATCATCTGCGACATTGGAATCAAAATTACAAGATCTACAACCTGAACCTGGTTCGAGATATTTTTGAACACTTTGATTTTTGTGCCTTTGTACTTAAGCCACTTGTACTTGTACTTGTTTAATCCACCTCGATCATTCATGAAGTTATGAAAAGTGGATAGGGCATTACAAAGACCAAATGGAATGACCAGGAATTCATAATTGCCTTCATGAGTTTGGAAAGTTGTCTTGGGAATGTCAACTTCCTTCATCCATATTTGGTGATAGCCCCAAT
Source organism: Pinus albicaulis (assembly GCA_034641835.2). NCBI lineage: Eukaryota > Viridiplantae > Streptophyta > Pinopsida > Pinales > Pinaceae > Pinus > Pinus albicaulis. Next base: position 340,350,329 of record CM076580.1, on the reverse strand, counting down.
GAAGCTCCAACTTGGTAAAATATTTGGCACCATGCAGTTCATCAAGTGGATGTTCAACTATTGGTATAGGAAATTTGTCCTTGATGGTGAGCTTGTTAAGGGCCCTAAAGTTTGGACACATCTTTCATTCACTGTATTTCTTTATAACCATGACCACTAGAGATGAATAAGGGTCGGCCTTGGGATGAAGAACACCAGTTTCGAGGAGTTTCTTGATTATTTTTTCAATTTCATTATTTTCATGTGCATAAGGATATAGATAGGGGAAGACATTTGGCGGTTGGCTACCTTGGAGAAATGGGATGTTATGATAATTTTCACCCCTAGAGAGTGGGAGCTCCTTGGGTTTTTCAAAGACCTGTTGGTGGTGATCTAATACCTATTTCATATCAAGATGAATGTGAGGAGGAGTGGATTCATTGACATGGATGAAATTAAATTATATTATTATCCCATGATGGCCCTTTTTTAAAAGCTTCTCCATTCAATACTTGCTAATGATATTAGGAGCGCATGCTTAGAGTCCCTGTGGTGTATGAGTGTATTTGTTCTACTTAAAGATCGTATATAACTCTTGGAAGTCCATTGTGATAGGGCCTAAGGTGTGGGGCCATTCATCACGAAGGTCAATTTCATAACCTCCCATCTCAATGGAAAACATGTGGTTATTAAGGTGATAATAGTCCATTTGAAGCTTAATATTTTCACAACATTCTTCAAATTTCATGGTCCCCCCAATAGGGATTAGGACTTATAAATTAGATACTTCCATGATAAAAAAATGAATGAATTTTGATACTCCCTTATGGAAAAAGTTATGTGTGCTTCCAATATCAATCAACACCACTACTAGCTAATGTTTAAGAAAACCTCGGATTTAGAGAGTTTTGGGAGAAGAAATGTCAGCCAGGGCATGGAGTGTGATCATCAAATCATCTGGCGTAGATGTAGTATCAGTGTCCGGGGATGTTATGGGTTCACCCTCTTCCTCCTAATGCACTTTAGTGTATGGAGCTTCATCGATAGAGCTATTTTCAATAGCGTCGATTTGAAAGAATTTTAGTTCCTTGCATTAATGTCATGGGGAGTATTTTTCATCACAATAGTAAGAGAGTCCTTGTTTCCTTCTTTCATCCATTTCTATCAGCGACACGTTTTTAACCTTAAGTGTTTGGGTGGGGCCTGTAGCAGGGGTGGGGTGTGCCCGTGAGATGAAATTTGGATGATTGGATTGGGAATTTAAAGTGGCTTCTACATCTAAGGGCTTGTTGCATGATTCCAACCAAGTAATTGGGTGATGCAGTCAGACTTGGGATTGGATGGATTCCTTTAGGCCACTGATGAAACATTCCAAATAAAATGAATATCCTAGTCCTTTAGTCTGGATGAAAAATTGTTCAAAGGCTGCAATGTAGTCCCATAATGTACCCATTTTCCTGAGCTTATTGAGATGGCCCAGAAAGTGAGATTCCTAATCAAAGAGTTCACAAATGGATTTTGAGAACATGTTCCACATTGGCCTCCCTAGATAGAATTTTTTATGCTATTTCCACCACTATCATCGTTCTTGCACTACGTAAAGAGCTACCACATGTAGTTTAGTGTCATCATCCCATATGTTATTAAAGTGGAAATATTGTTCCATTTGTGCCACCCATATTTCTAGGTTAGAGCCATCAAATTTGTACATGTCTAGCTTGGGTGTCTGGTGGCTCGAATATTGGTGACCTCGATGGAAACAAATGTAATGGATGGATTCTCCTTCTACGTGTGCATCAACGCTGTGTTATTCCCTCATGGGTTCACGAGATGTCCTCAGGGCTTCCAATACTTCTGTGATTTTTTTGGTAATGGATTCCTAGAAGTCATTGAATTTTTTCTCAAGGGCTTCGACATTAAACATAACCTTCTCCACAACCATAACTTGATACTTTGTATCATGTATACACTAGCCTTGGTTAAATTTTGAGCTTGCTTAAGAGTGGTATGGTTGGAAAGAGGGAAAACTCATGAGTATAGTCATGTGGGTCACTTGAAGCCATGGCGAGAAAAATTTGGGACAACATGAAAATTGGGGGTTTACAGGTGAATGGTGCCATTGTAATCAATTCGTCGTCTTGAATATTTTAGGCTAGGTCTCTTGAAGCATCCCGAGATGGCCCCAATATTATTTTTTAAACTGCGAAAGGAGTTTTACTCCCAACTGATCAATATTGCGGTGGAAGAAATCCAAAATTCTTGATATAACCAAATCTCCTACGAAAACTAGGGCTAGACTATAGTATCAAAAATCCCAAGCTCTTGGAACTGTAAAACGTGTTGCGACAATATGATCTGGAATTGTTGAGGCCCTGAAAATTGGTGCAATAACATCGGGGAAAACCACCCAATCAGGAACATAAAAACCGTCCCTTTTTCGTTTGGAATGGGTGGCTCCAACTAGATTTATGGGACCAGTTTCCCAATTTGATATAGTTGGGGTGAATGGATGATTTTATCTCTAAGTGGGACTTGATAGATGGAAAATAGAAAAGCTTGCAATAAACAATATATATATATCTATATATATATATGTATGTATATATATATATATATATATATATATATATATATATATATATATATATATATATATATATATATATATATATATATATATATATATATATATATCGAGATGAAACCTTTTCTCTGTGTGATCTACAAAATAACCTTTCAATGAATGCAAATAAAGATCATACATTCACTTAGAGAAGTGAAAGCATTTGAGATAATTGACTTAATTAAAAAGTTAATTTAATCAATTTAATAAAGCCTATATCGCAACTCTAAAAATGCATGTATTGCCTATATATATAAAATAATAACAACACAACACGTTCAGAAGTGAATTGATGTCAAACTGTGTATATATATATATATATATATATATATATATATATATATATATAAGACAAAACATCATAAGATATATGAACTATTTCTCATTTGAACCTAATTTAAACACATAAGATAAAAGTACCATATATATGTTTACTCTGCTCATCTAAGAAATAACTCTTGGTCCAACCTTTTCTATTCATAAGACTTTAAGAGTACAGAAGTGCAACATCAGTAAAGTCTTCTTTTCAAAATTTCAGGACCCCTTCTTAAAAGACATGAAGGGGTTTAAATATAAAACTAATAAGTCTTAAAATATTCATTACAATAACAACTTTGGAGGTTTCAAACAACTCTCCTTAAAGTAATTCAAATTAAAACAGAAACATAAATTAGAGGGATGATTTGTTGGAGGATTTTCCTGTTGTCCCTTCTTCCATTTGCTCCTTGAGTTGAAGAATACTAAGCATAGGCTTAACCTTTGAAGGTTGGCCTGGCCTAATGCATAGGTGTATAACCTCTAAGTAAAGAGCTACCACACGTATTTTAGTGTCATCATCCCATATGTTATTAAGGATGCCCTGGCCTAATGTGTAGGTGTCAAGTAAATAAAACATCAAATAATGGAGGTAGCATGTATGATGGCGTATCAGTAAGACAACGAAGCATGAGTCATTGGCTGTGAAGCTTCACTAGATACCTCCAGTATTTTTCCCAATATAGCTTTTCAATGTTCATAATATGATCATATTTTACTTTTGACACTTCCTACAATTGTCTTATTAAATATTTTACCAAAGGTAATGCACCAGGAGGATATATGTCAATAAGATTTGTTGCGATAAGGTTATGGTTGACAGTTTCCATAATGTTTGCGGCAATGTCTTTTGCTCTACAAATTTCCCTTTCTGCATTATTTAATTTTATATCCCAATCTATGAACAATATCTCTTTCTTTGAATCTTCAATTCTAGGCAGGTTTGTTGAGATTCAAAAAGATGATGAGCTTAGTGAAAATGAGCCACCTTCATTAAGTGGGCCCGCAGACTATTTTTAGGTGCAAGTCTATTTTTAGACATGGTGATCATATTTCAGAAGTTGCAGGATGCTATTTGTGGATGGTTGGTCAAGTTGGAAAAATAGATGAAATTATATTCTTAGAATGTTGGGCGAAGTTTATCTATAGATCGTCGATCTAAAAATAGAAGTGTTGATTATTATTAGCTCTTAATAATAATCAGACAATAAACAACAACTTATTCTCTTGGAGCACTTAATTTCTGTATACAGATTTGGAAAATTAGTGGGCTGAAGGAATTACGCAATTCCTAGGGTTTACTGGTGGTTCATGCATAGAGGACTCAGTTAGAACTAAAGTGGTAAAGTTATGACAGAGTTGGAAGAGTAGTTCATGGAGTTGTTATTCAGTTTAACTCAGTTAATGGAATTAAACTAAGTTGAGCTAGTTGTATCTAGTCTAACTGAATGATACACTAGAGAGAGCGGAGTGAATTAATTAGTTAATTAATTCACAAATAATAACTCATTAATCAACTGAACAATACAACAGTTAACTACAGTGCATGTCAGTTCCAGTGGAGACCTAGTGGAGAGATAGGTGAAAGGGCAAGATGGACTATCTGTTGTGACTATAGTGATGCATTGATTGCACCACACACACATTGGAGTTTCCAATGAGGATTGTTTAGTCAAGGAAAGGGTAATTCAAATTCATTCAGAGCTATTCTTTAGCAGGGATTTCACGGTGGAGGCAAGCTAGTAGGTGGAAAGAAATCAATGCATGGATTTGCAGATTTCTTCAGATTAGTGTGTGACGATTGATTGTACTGAGAGCTTGATGTACTAAGCTTTGTATGAGATTGTTACATGACCTCCATGATACATAATATATGGTAGTTGGGGTTTTCAGCTTCAGTCTTTTCCCGTTAAACAACTGTGTTATGTGATTTCATGTGTTTGCAATTGATTTTAAATTTCCGCAAAATATTAATAGTGGAAGGATTCTGTATTTAGAAAGAAGATAAATATTGTTAGATCAGGAGAATCTGGATATATACATGCATATTGTATATAATTTCTACATGGTATCAGAGCAATGTTAATTCTTGAATATTGCAATTGTGAAGAATTGTTGTGTTTGTGCTGGTGGACAATTCGAATTTGTTGTAGAAATTTCTTGGTGCGACAGTTGAGTATACATTGAAATTTATTTCAATGGGTTGTGTTTGGAGTATGCCCTTGATGGGAGCTCGAATTACATAGCCTGGAAGGATAGGATGGAGGTTGTGCTGGAGGATAATGGATTGAAGGAGTTCATCGATAGCGATGTTCCTAAGCCGGGATCTAGCGATGCTGCATCACTTGATGCATGGCAAAAGAAGATAGCAAAGACAAGAAGAATTTTGTTGGAAGGTGTGAAGGACCATATTTTGTCTAGCCTTCACAAGAAAGCCACTCCATTTAGGCTTTGACAAATTTGTTCCAAAGCAGCAGTGACCAGAGGAAGTTGGCGCTGAAAGATAATCTCAGAAAAATAAAAATGGAGAAGGGTGACAGTATTCCAAAATATCTCACGAAGTTTGTCCAATGTAGGGATGAATTGGGAAGTGTGGGGATTAATATTGATGATGAAGAATTGGTGAGCTTGGCTCTCCTTGGGCTTCCGAAGAGTTTACATAGCTACAAAGACTTTGTCAATGGAAGGGAGAAACTGTTGGGATGGGAGCGACTTTGGTCGGATCTTGTGCAGGAGGAGATAAGGCGAGGTACCAAGGATGGCTCTTCATAGAAGAATGAAGATGAAGAGAATTTTCTTTGGATACCAAATCAAGGAAGAGGAAGGGGAATAAATTTCCTTCAAAATCCGAAGTTAAAAAAAAGAAGCAAGATTTGTCCAAAGTGAAGTTTTTTCACTATCACGAACATGGGCATTTCGCCACTAACTGCCCACAAAAGAAGAAGAATAAGAAGGCTGCTAGAGCTACAGCTGGAGAGGCCTTAGCCTCGCAATTTGAACTTGATTTCTCTTTTATCGCATGCTTGGTTTCAAGCTATATGGGATCGGTATGGTATCTTGATAGTGGTGCGTCTTTCCATATGACGGGAGACAAGGAATTGTTTAGTGACTTGGAGGAGAAGGACCTTCAAATGCATATAGAGATGGGTGACAATGGTCCATACAGTGCAATCGGAATTGGGACCATTACCTTTGAGAGGGATTCTAGTAATCCATTCTTGCTGAAATATGTTATGCATGTTCCAGGTCTGAAGAAGAACTTGGTCTCAGTCGCAATGTTGGAAGACAAAGGTTATGGCATTGTTTTTAGCGATGGAAAAGCTTTCCTGCGACATAAAACAATGGGTCAAAACAAGAGGATAGGGATTTGAGTTAAGAATATATACAAGCTGGAGGTAGATGGCTGTGCTGCAATGGCGGGTAAAGCAAAAGAAGTGGTGAGACAGGATGAGGGTGAATTATGGCACATGATATTGGGCCATCTTCACCATGGCGATTTAAAGATTTTGTAGCAGATTTCTACTGGAATTCCCAAGGGTACTCTTGCGTAGTCAGATCAGTGCAAGGGATGTACTATGGGTAAGTTTGTGAAGACCACCTTTCATGAGAAGGAGAACCGTGCTTCAATGATCCTGGAGAGAATTCACTCAGACGTGTGTGGAACTTTCTCGGTTGCTTCAATAGAAAAACACAGGTATTATGTTATATTTGTTGATGACTATTCTCGTAGATGTTAGATCTTATTCATGAAAAAGAAGAGAGAAACATTCTCAAAGTTCTGTGAGTTTAAAGCATTGGTGGAGAAGGAGTCGGGGAACCAAGTGAAAGCTCTATGGAGTGATAATGGTGGTGAATACATCTCGGGCGAATTCAAAGACTTTTGTAGCAAAGAAGGAATTTGAAGAGAACTCATAGCGCCTCATAACCCACAACAGAATGGGGTCGCTGAGAGGAAGACCAAAATGATCAAGGGGGTTGAACGAGCGATGTTGCATGACCAGGGCCTACCGATGCACTTGTGGGCGGAAGCATGCATCACTGTGGTTTATGTGCAAAACCCTTGTCCTCATAAAGTACTTGGCATGAGTACACCTAAAGAAGATTTTACTAGTAAGAAGCTTGATATTTCTTGTTTGAAGATTTTTGGCTCATTTGTTTACATTCATGTGACAAAGGATGCCAAGAAGAAGTTGGAGCTAACTGCAGAAGTTGGGATATTTGTGGGGTACACAGAAACACCCCATAATTATTGTGTGTATTTTCCAGATATTCGGATGACTGTGGTGCGACGGGATATAAAATTCAATGAGGTGAAAGCCATGAAGTTGTCGCTTGAGAGGGAGCTACACTTTCATGTAGAGGAGGAACCTCTTGTTCCCAAAGATGAGCCTCTAGATGTGGATCAGCGATAGGAGGAGATTCATGGAGTGGATGAGTCCACTCATGCAGAACCAAACATCATACAAGGCAGAAATTGTACCATAGAAGCTAAGAGACTGAAGCTTGATGCAGCACATAATGTAGGAGTCCCTACATCATAGCGTAGACAAAGACAATCACCTGACCAATTTACTGGATACATGGCTCTGATGAGAAAGTGTATCGTGACAGAGCCATATTCTTTTGAAGAATAAGTGCAGGATCCCACATGGGTAGATGCCATGGTGGAGGAGTATGACTCCATTTTCAGAAATAGTGCTTGGGAGATTTTTCCAAGGCTAGTGGGTAAATAATTTGTAAGATCAAGATGGATCTACAAATTAAAGCAAGCTACTAATGGGAGCATCGAGAAGTATAAGGAAACATTTGTTGCTCGGGGCTTCTCACAGATCGAGGGGATTGATTATGAAGAAACCTTTGCACCTATCAAACGTATTCTTCCATAAGGACCATCCTTGATCTCTCAGCACATATGGGTTGGCACATTCATCAGATGGATGTGAAGACTGCGTTCCTTAATGGGATCATTGAGGGAGAGGTGTACATTGAGCAGCCTGAAGGATTTCAGATCTTCAGCAGGGATTCGCATGTGTTTAGGCTCAAAATATCGTTGTATGGGATGAAGCAAGCACCTCGTTCTTGGTACACATGGATCGACGACTATTTCATTGGACTTGGCTTCACCAAGAGTGAGGCGGATGCAAACCTGTACCAAATTGTGGTTGAGGGTAAGCTTTTAATCATTGTATTTTATGTTGATGATTTAATACTAACAGGTGATGAGCAGTTGATACACTCATGCAAGGAAGATCTTGCAAAGGAGTTTGAGATGAAGGATTTGGGCCTCCTTCATTATTTCCTTGGATTGGAAATATGGCAGTGGGAAGGTGAATTGTTTGTGTCTCAAGGCAAGTATGCTCGAGAGATACTTAAGAATTTTCACATGCAATGTTGCAAGCCTATCGACACTCCTCTTCCAAGAAATTGGAGGAAAGAGGATGCTACATCGACAGAGGTAGTGGATGCCACTTTTTATCGACAGTTGGTGGGTTCGCTCATGTATTTAGTTAATACAAGACTGGAAATATGTTATGTGGTGAACCAGCTTTCAGAAGTGATGGTCAAGCCTACCAAGATATTTTGGAAGGCATGAAAGCATGTCCTGAGGTATCTCAGTGGTACATCTGAGTATGGATTATGGTACAAAAAGACGGATGAGGTGAAGTTGCATGGCTTCACAGATGCAGATTGGGCAGGCAGCCCAATGGACAGAAAGAGCACATCAGGAGGGGTTTTCAGTATCAGATCTACGACAGTTTCTTGGTACAGCAGGAAACAAAGATCCATGGCACTCAGTTCAATGGAAGAAGAATAAATGGTAGCAAGTGAAGTTGCATGTGAGGCTATCTGGATGAGGAAGATCCTGGTCATTTTGTTCGGTTCACATTTAGATCCTACAGTGATACATTGTGATAATAAGAGTTGCATTAAACTCTCGATTAATCCTGTGTTTCATGAAAGATCTAAACATATTGATATCCGGTATCATCATATCAGATATTGTGTGAAGCGGAAGATCATGTTGCTTCAGTACATTACTATGGAAGATGAGGATGCAGATATTTTGACGAAGGCGCTCACTAGGAGAAAATTAAAATACCATAGAGACAGGATCGGGGTGAAGGATAATCCTTATCTTGTTGAGAGGGAGTGTTGAGATTCAACAAGATGATGAGCTTAGTGAAAATGAGTCACCTTCACTAAGTGGGCCCGTAGGCTATTTTTAGGTGCAAGTCGATTTTTAGACTATGTCTATTTTTAGACATGGTGATCATATTTCAGAAGTTGCAGGATGTCATTTGTGAATGGTTAGAAAAGTTGGAAAAATTGATGAAATTCTATTTTTTATAATATTGGGCGAATTCTGTTTATATATTGTCGATCTAAAAATAGAAGTGTCGGTTATTATTAGCTCTTAACAATAATCAGACAATAAACAACAACTTATTCTCTTGGAGCACTTAATTTTAGTATACATATTTTTCAAATCAGTGGGCTGAAGGAATTACACAATTCCTTAGGTTTACTAGTGGTTCATGCATGGAGGACTCAGTTAGAATTGATGTGGCAAAGTTATGACAGAGTTGGAAGAGTAGTTCATGGAGTTGTTATTTAGTTTAACTCAGTTAATGGAGTTAAACTCAATTGAGTTAGTTGTATCTAGTCTAACTGAATGATACACTAGTGAGAGTGGAGTGAATTAATTAGTTAATTAATTCAAAAATAATAACTCATTAATCAATTGAACAATACAACAGTTAACTACAGTGCATGTCAATTCCAGTGGAGACCCAGTGGAGAGATAGGTGAAAGGGAAAGATGGACTATATGTTGTGACTATAGTGATTCATTGATTGCACCACACACACATTGGAGTTTCCAATGAGGATTGCGCATTCAAGGCAAGGGTAATTTGAATTCATTCAGAGCTATTCTTCAGCAGGGATTGCGCAGTGGAGGCAGGCTAGTAGGTGGCAAGAAATCGGTGCATGGATTTGAAAATTTCTTCAGATTAGTGTGTGATGATTGATTTTACTGAGAGCTTGATGTACTAAGCTTTGTATGAGATTGTTACATGATCTCCATGATACGTAATATATGATAGTTGGGGTTTTCAGCTTCAAGCTTTTCCCATTAAATAACTATGTTATGTGCGATTGTTTTTATTTGCTTCATGTGTTTGCAATTGATTTTAAATTTCCGCAAAAGATTAATAGTGGAAGGATTTTTTATTTATCAAGAAGATAAATATTGTTAGATCAGGAGAATCTAGATATATACATGCATCTTGTATATAATTCCTACAAGGTTGGCCTTTCGGCCATCAAAAGAATCCTGCCAAGTGACGTATTGGGATACCTTATCATATATGTCATCGAAAATAATCCTCATATCAACAATGTGATTCACAAGTGGATTGATATGTTCACATAATTCAAGGATTCTTGTTAATTTCTGACAAAATATAACATGTTGTTGTGACAATAAAGTGTTTAATTCTAAAGCTTCTTTCCTAAACTCATCAATATTTTGGATATCTTTCATTTTGTCAATAGAAAGTTGTAATTGATGAATTAGAGTATATTTAGAATTAATTTCACTTTGATCCTAAATTTTCAGTTGGTAAAAGCTCTCCTGAAGCTGTGCGATCTGAAATCCATGGAAATGGCCCCCCACTTCCACTCTGGAATCACAATCGACTATAGTAGTCCACCTAGATGCCTACACTCTTCCTTAACCATTTGACAATCCAAACACCTAGCCACAAACTCTACTACGTCACTCTTCAAATTCGGCCAATAATACAACCTCTTCACTACAGTCAATGTCTTTTGATAGGCTAGGTGACCTGAATATGGTTCTACATGAAACTCCTTCAATATCACCTTCTTGAGCTCACTACTATCTGGAACATATATCTTGTTTCTAAACCTTACCAAGTCATCGGTTGTGAGATGGTAATCCACATCCTATACACTTACACCTGTACCTGTACTACCACCTGTACCTGTACCACTACCTGTACATGTACTTTGTTGCAACATGTGCGCAATCTCCATATACTTGTCATCCTGTCAGCCTTCCTCCAAGATCCTATCCTGTAAATTTGTCCTATAAGAGCTCATAACTGCTATGTGATTTACCTGTATTCGCTTGCTAAGAGCATCTGCAACCCTGTTCTCTTTACCTTTGATGTACCTGATCCTGAATTCAAACTCACTGGTCCTGGCGAACCATATAGCTTGCCCGGCGTTCAGATTCAACTGGTCAAACAAGTATCTCAACCCACTATGATCTCTCATCAGTACACACCTCCTGCCAAGGAAATAGTGCTTCCACATCTTCAATGCATGTATGATCTTTTCTAGCTCAAGACCATGCGTCAGATAGTTCTGCTCATTCTCATTCAGTTTTCGTGACTCATAACATTCCACCTATCCATCCTGCATAAGGAATCCACCAAGTCCTCTCTTGCAAGCATCTGTACAAACTAAAAAATCATTGTACGGATCTGCAATCTTTAACACTAGATCATGTGTCAACAACTACTTAAGTTGCTCAAAAGTGGCCTCACACTCCTCTATCCATTCAAACTTCTTACCTTTCCTCTGCAATGATGTAATAGGATAGAAAATCTGTGAGAATTTCTCGATGAACATCTTGTAATAGCCTGCCAATCCCATGAAGGATCTCACCTCATCTAGAATTTCTAGGATCTACCCACTCCATAATGTCACTTATCTTTTCTGGATCTACCACAATGCCCTCCTTGGTGACAACATGTACCAATTAATGTACCTTAGTCTAGAAGAAACCATACTTGCTGATTTTAGCTTGCAACTAATGCTCTCTCAACAATCTCAACACTGTTGTCGAATGCTCGACATACTCTTCCTCATTTTTAGAATGTACCAATATTTCATCAATGAACACAATAAAAAACTTGTCCAAATAAGGACGCAAAACACTATTCATCAAACATATAAATATAGTTGTAGCATTAGTCAAACCAAATGGAACTACAACAAAATCGTAATTCCCATACCTGGTCCTGAATGTGGTCTTGTATATGTCCTCTTCTTTGATGTGTACCTAATGGTATCCCAATCTTAAGTCGATTTTAGAGAGCATTGATTCTCCCTTCAACTAATCAAAAAAGTCATCAGTCCTTGGAAATGGACACCTATTCTTGATGGTCACTTTATTCAACTTCCTATAGTCAATGCACAATTTGAGAGTGCCATCCTTCTTGTTTAAAAATAATACCGGTGCGCTCCATGACGATACACTTGGCCTAATGTATCAGGTGTCAAGCATCTCTTTTAGCTGTAAGTTTAACTCTAATAACTCAGGTGTGCTCATCTTGTAAGGTGTTTTTGATGTTGGATTTGTCCCTGGTACCAAATCAATAGAAAATTATACTTCCCTGTGAGGTGGAAACTCTGAAATGTTTGCAGGAAATACATCCTGAAACTATTGTAGAACTAGGTACCTTCTCAAAACATATGCATCCTCAACTTCCCTACCTTGTCACTAGAAATATGCACTGCAAACAATACACACCCTACATAGTTTTCACCATCCTAACTGATCTGGATTTCTTCTTTCCCCGTAATATCCTTGGTTCCCCATTTTCATCCAAGCACTCAATGGCTTTTTCATAACAGTTCACCTTGGTCCTGTGAAGGTATAGCTATTCCATACCCAAAATCATATTGTATGACTCCAATGGAAATATGTTCAAGTATGTTGTTGTATGAATACCATTTAACTCAAATGCACAAGCTCTTACCCAATAGTGAACTCTTTTCATTGTACCTGTAACCAACTACACTAACCAATATTCGACATGCACTTATTTATTCAAACCACACTTATCCACCAAGTGAGGACTAACATAACTATAATTATATCTAGGGTCAATAAAAATAGAAACAACTTGGTCACAAATCTTACCATCCATCTCAATGATAGATGCTTGGTGATATGCCTGCCTGTTTTCCACAACTGCATAAATTCAAGGAATTCTCTTCCCAACATCCCCAATCGTTTATGCCTCATGTGCACTATATATATGAGGCCTACCACCCTTATTTTGTGGACAATATCTCTTAAGGTGTTCCTTACCGCATGTTGAACACTCCAACCGTCCAATACCATTAGAGGAAATTTCATCCTAAAAGTTCCCATGAAATTATCATGTAATTTCGATGTCATAATATGTAAACTAATAAAAATTATTTAAGTTTAAAAAGAGGTACATGTAAATATTTTGGAGCGAAAAGAAGAAAAACTACTATTTTTAATTGTATTTTTTGGCTTATCTCCGTATATGTTTACTCACATTTCATGTTTAGACACTCATTAGATGCATAATTAAATTCCACATCCAACGAGTACCCATTATGCATACTTTTGAGAAGACCCACCTTGATAAAAATTCCATTTACATTTAAAAAGCATGTTTTAACACGTTTTTTAATGTATCTGCAATTTTTATCAATGTGGGTCCTCTCAAAAGTATGCATAATGGGTACTCGTTGGATGTGGAATTTAATTTCGCATCTAATGAGTGTCTAAACTTGAAATTTGATTAAACCTATAAGGAGATAAGCCAAAAATAAAATTAAAAAACGTAGTAAGAGCCACATTATTTGTAGGTAGAAATACTCAAGGAAGGAATTTACAAAAAATTTTGCAAGACAAAGGAAAATATAAAAAGGAAAGAGCAGACACCATAGATACTTCGAGTCCAAAACAAGTAATCATATTGTAGTCTCCTAAAATTGAAGAATAATTTAGTGATGAAGGGAAACACATACCATGTTGATGACCAAAGTTTCTTATGCTTCACTGCAAACTTCCTTGAATCTCACTAGGCACGTGAGATAATGGAATCTTCCTTGAAAAAAATAATATCTTGTTCCAAAAACATGATAATGTCATAGTTCGAATATGTTCAAGTAAAATAAGATATTTAAACACATCACATGAAAGAAATAACTCATGTAAGCTTAGGAGGTCTATTAGGGCCAACCATGTAGAATGGTCTTTTCTCCTCCTCCTTGTAACTTTGTACCTTTGAATGCATGTATTGGTGGGATATTTCTCTCATCCCCCTTCCTTCAACTATAGGAATATTAGTATGTGTATGTGATGAAATGGACTTAGAGGGATAATATAGTTGACCGAAGGTTGGAGGGTTTCTCTCAGTTATACAATGATTCTAGAAGTCTTTTTTGATATGTATTGGGTAAATATTTTTTGGATGATTTTGTATTGAACTCATTGTCCTCTCTGCTGAAATTTTTTATGAAAATCTAATAAGAAGAATCTTAGAAATGTTTTCTCCCCTTAGTGGGGTTTTTGCCCTAGTCTTTGACCAATATAGTGTCTCTTGTGGTTGTGATATTGTCTAATTTTTTATTGCATATATTGTTCTATCTTAAATTACTTTTTATGATTGGAAACATTTTTAATAATTGGATGCATTACTAAATTAAGAATTGAATTGGGATGAAGTAATTGAAACAACATAGAACAATCTGAAAGATTAACATTGTTTCAAAGCCAAGGTGAAGGATAAGCCTAAAAGGATACAAGAATTGAAGCCATCATCCATGGAAAGTTGAAGGAGCTTATCTAGTCAAAATCAAGACATCTTCCTCTACCTTCACGGCCCATGAGAAATTCGGTGACTCATCTAACTTTGTTGCATGGAAAGTCAGGTTGAAGATCATAGCTGAAAAAAATGATGTGTTGGAGTACATTCAAGGAAGAGTGACAGAGCCTCTGGGATGCTTCCGCTTCCATCAAAAACATGTAAAAGAAAGGCGATTCCAAAGTAACAAAAATTGTAGTTGATGGTTTACAAGATAATTTACTTGCATATTTTGGGAATTTAAGGAAGTAAAAACACGTGTATCATAAGATAGTTGGAATGTATGAAATAAAAAAATTGAATTAGATCATCTCTTTGCAATATAAAATCAAAAAGTCCACCAAGATGAACAAAGTATAATTTGTACAATCCTATATCATGATGATATCTTGCCTTAGAGTCAATTGCAAAGAGTTGGAATATATGTGCCTTGTAAGAAATTAGTGATTGTGACTCTTATAGGTCTCCCTCCTATTTGGGAAGCCTTCATTACTACAATACGAAACAATAATGTCCTCCTGACATTTTATGATATTGTTGGAAATCTTACACAAGAAGAATCAAGGATGATATCAAGAGGAAGAATTCTAAAACATGAAGAGGGAGAGCCATGTGAATATATCACTCATGAAAAAAATAAGAAGAAATGAAAAGGATGGCCATTAAGAAAGCCTCCTCCTCAAAATGAAAAAATAAGGTATGATAGAACATTATCTCATATTGAGTGCTATTATTGTCACAAGAAGTGTCATTATGCACGAGATTGTCCCCAGAAGAACAAAGGGCCACATTACAACACTAGAAGAAACAACAAAAAATACAATAATCGAAGAAGAAAATATGATCGAAGAAATAACCTCGATAGAAGATATGAAGGAAGAAGAATAGATACCTCAAGCGATCGTTAAGAAGACCATCATCCTCAAAATAAGTCAAGAATTCCTAGGTATGAAAGTAATGTTGTAAATCAATATGAATATATTCTTATTTCTGCCCTTACAAGTTCTTCTCCTCTAGATTCATGGGATAGTTGGTTGGTTGATACCGGGGCCACTCATCATTTCTCTGGGTATAAGGAAGTTCTCTCTAATCTAGTAGAGAGGGAGACTAAGTTGAAGATGTTTCTTGGAGACAAATCCACTCATCCCGAGAGAGGTTTTGGGTTCGTCAAATTTCATTTGAATTTTGGAGAATCTGTTTTTTTTAATGATTTTATGTATTTGTCGGGATTAAAGAATCATTTGGTATCTATATCCGCTTTGGAAGATAAAGAGATGAGGGTTTCCTTCATCAAAGGAAATGTTTTGAATTGGTCTTCTGGTCACCTATGAGAGATGCATTCACATTGGGATCAAGATTTGAAGGACTCTATAGCATCACTAGAAGACTAATTCTAGCTTTGGTTCATAATAGTAACAATCTAAGCGAATTACGACACCGAATATTGGATCATCTACATTATGATTCTCTTCTGATATTGAAGAAATCGGTCTCTAGTATTCCCAATGTTCAAGCGCAACATGATGGAGTATTTATAGGTTGTGCAGTGGAAAGAAGACAAGGGGACCATTCCAGTATAGTGAGAACAAGAAAAATGGCATCATCCATCTCATTCATTCTAGTATATGTGGTTTGATGCATGTGCATTGTATTGGTGGTCATCTCTACTACATCACCTTCATTGATATCTTCTCAAGAAAGGAATGGATGTGCTATTTGAAGCACAAAGATGAAGCCTTCAAAATTTTCAAGGAGCTCAAAGCTTTGATCGAAAATAAAAAAGGGAAGAGAATCAAATTATTCAGGTCTGACAATGGTGGGGAATGCATGTCAAATGAGTTAAGATAATTTTGCAAGAAAGAAGTAATAAAGAAGAAAACAATTGTGCCATATACACCTAAAAAAAATGGATTAGCAGAAATGAAGAAAAAATATATATTAGAAGTCTCCCCTCCCATGCTCCATGATCAAAAGCTTCCAAAGTTCCTTTGCGGAGAAGCAACACATGCTATAGTATATGTTCAAAATATGGTACCTCATCAAGAATTGGAAAAAAAGACCCCTGACAAAGTGTTAAAAGGTGTTAAGCTTGGCATTCACCATATTTGTATCTTTGGATGCCCTATATATTTTCATGTGTCGAAGGAAAAAAGTAACAAGTTGGAGGCTACATGAAGAAAAGGTATGTTTTTTGGTTACTGTGATAATTCTAAAGCATATAGAATACATATTATTGGTCAAAGGAAGGCTGAAATTAGTAGGGATGAAACATTCGATGAAGATTCTACTCTTGGAAAAGCATAATAGCTTCCTCCACCTCCTCCTTCCAAGAAGAGGAATGATGTCAGGGATATTCTAGATGGTCCTTTCATGCCAGAGTCCGAGACTAATATTGTTAATGATCCCATGGAGACTATTGATCCCTTAAATCCTCCTCCAAGTGATCCTCCTACTAGGAAGATACCACTTTGGTTATGTGACACTCTACAAGATGCTGAAAGACATGTTCCCGTTCGAGGATCATTAAGGGAAAGATGCAGCCATGCAGGTACTAGGGATACGTTGCAACCATGAGCATTATGATTCAAGCCAAACCTTACACATTTGAAGAAGTCATAAAATAAAATTTTTGGGAATATTATATGGTCGAGGAATATGAATCAATGATGAAGAATTATGTATGGGATGTGGTGCCGATACCAAAGGGGAAATATGTGGTGACTTCAAAGTGGTTATTCAAGATCAAGCATGGAATTGATGGTAGAATTGAGAAATACAAGGCAAGGTTCATGGCTCAAGGATTCTCACAAAAAGAGGGAGAATGTTATGATGATATATTTTCACCTGTGGCTCGATACACAACCATTTGTTCGATAATAGCCCTTGTTGCAAGTCAAGCATGGACTCTTCATTAGATGGATGTAAATATGACATTACTTCATGGGATATTAGAATAAGAAGTGTATGTGTTGAAACCACATGGATTTGAAGTAGAGGATCGTAGACTGCATGTTTGCATGTTATAGAAGGCATTGTATGGTTTGAAACTATCCCCCTGAGCTTGGTATGCTAGCATAGACAGTTATTTGATGAAGCTCAGATTCACAAGAAGCAATGTCGATCCAAATCTCTACTTGAAGGTAGCCCAAGGTATGCCATTGGTTTTGGTTTTATATGTTTATGATCTATTCTTAACAGGTAGTGAACCCATAATGATTGAGTGTAAGAGGGAGATAGCCTCTGAATTTGAGATGAAGGATATTGGACTCATGCACTACTTTCTAGGCCTCGAGGTATGGAAAAATGCCGGTGAGATTTTCATTTCACAAGGAAAATATTTTGTGAAGCCATTGGAAATATTTGGAATGACATAATGAAAATCCATGGCTACACCAATGGAAATGAACTTTAATAAGTTATGTGGAGAATATGTAGGACCAAATTTGGCAAATCCATCCAAGTATATATATTTTATTGAGGCTTTGATGTTCTTAGTAAACACTCATCTAGGCATATGCTATGTAGTGAGTACATTGCGTCAATTCATGACCAAGCCTCTCCACACATTGTTGGAAATATTGTCATTGATGGAAAAGGAGCACAAAGGAGAAGCACCTGAACTATCGCTAAGGAAAAGGAGAATAAAAGCAACAGAAATAAGGAAAAGAAGAAGATAATGTAATAATGCAGTAAGAAAACATAAAAGAGAGGTGAAGGAGCAGCAGAGAGGCAAGGAGAATCATTAGACCATCAACAAAGGTACCAAAGGAGAAAAGGAAGCAAAAAGGCAAAGGTAGCAAATCCAGATAAGAAGAAAAGGAAGTTAAGGCAGAAAAGGATCAAAGGCATAATCTTGAACGTGTTGGGCAGAGTCGTGAACGTGCAACAAGCGTGATAATCCCAAGTCGGAGTGAATAAAAAACATAAGAAAAATCCTAGGAGAGATCAATGCTTTTAAAAAGGGGCAAAGTGAATTGCTTCAACGCATGGCATAAAATAATCGTATTTGCAAGACACAACAAGGACCATAGATCTTACATGGTCCTCTATTTGATTGAATATAGTATTAACCACATAACAGAAAGCAATTGAATTTGCAAGCAGCAGCGAGGACCGTAGACCTTGCGCAAATCAACTGTGGAAGATCATATCGCAACCATGAAGACATTGCATATCACAGGGTATAATTTTTATAACTAAGACTTCGCAAGTTAAGTTATTTAACTTGTGATGCGAAGTGGATTGGCAAGGATACAAAAGTGGACCGTCAGATCCAATGAAGACGAACGACGGAGATCAAAAGCACAAATCAAAAAGTTTAGCATTTAAGTGTTAACGCTATCACAGGGTAAGTTATTTTGTGTGTGATGTGAATTAGAGAAGGGACACGTGTTGGCATGGAAAGGCAAGAATTGAGTACTGTTAGATCGTGTGGTAGATCCACGGTAGACGATGAATCGCGAGTTCGCACATTGCAAATGTTAGCGGATAGCGCTACGGCTTCGCAAGATATGTTAATTTGTTTGCGATGTGATAAGGTTAGAAAGTTGCGATGCAGTGAAAGGGAGGAGCCACGTGCCGCCACTGCGCATTAGCGTACATCACAGATTTTATGTTTTGTGCTTAAGGTTCGCATGGTAAGTTATGTTGGATGTGATGCGATGGAATCACAAATCACACAAGACATGAGATATGTTTATTGCTAAACGTTAAAACTTGCGGACAAGCGAAGTGCGATGTATTATGATTGGTCAAGTATTGTGGAACCCGATAAACCCTGTTTCGTGCATATATAATACATGTATGCTATGTGCATTCTGTTATGAAGTATGTGTTGTTTGATTGCTAAAAATATGTATGTTAATAATACTAGAAAATTATAATCTGTTGCGTTAAAAGGGATTTTATGTGGGACATAACCCACAGGTCACAATATTGTTTAAAATTTTAGTTTCGTGTTGCATCAAGTGAGAAATTGTAGGAAATATAACTGCAGAAACATAAAATACAAAGGGACAGTAAGAAGAAGAGGACAAGCACACAAAAAATCTAAGAAGCTGAAAGGGCTTAGTGAAATATTTTATTGTAACTATAAATGTATTGATTATTTTATATTGTTTGTGATGCAAAGGCAAGTCTCCAAGGCAAAGAAAAACTCCAATTTAATACTGAAATGAGTGTATATATTTTTGTAACAGATTGAATATGTTGAGTGAGGAAATGAGTGGGTGGAAGGCAAGAGTCATGCTTGTTCACTTCATATTCCCAGATAGAATGAAAATGTTGTGTAACCAGCTCCAAAGAGAGAAGAAAAGAGATATTCACGCCTTAGAAATGAGCCACTTCGAGGGGGCAACCTCCAATACATTACATGAATGAACAATTCTTGGATGATTCAATTTACAAAACCTCCTTTCTATATATAGGAGTCAATGGGGCCATAATGTAATCCTAGTGGGCCCAATGTAATCCTAGCCGACCTAACAATAATAATTTAGGGGCACAATAATAACATAATGGGGGTTACAAGGGTACAATAATAAAAATAAAGGGGTTACACTAACAACAATAAGGTACTATACTAGTAATATAGGGACCTAACATGCCCCTCTCCTTCAAAAAAGCGTTGTCCTCAACGCTTGAGTAGCTCTGGGTGCTTCTGTATAAAATTCTTATCCTCCCATGTAGAATCTTCAGTGGGTAAGTTCTTCCACTTGATGAGATACGCTGAAATTGATCGATTCCGTAGTTGTCGAGTTCTTGTTTCCGTGACTGCTTCAGGTTCCAATATGATTTTTCCTTCCTCATCAAGTTCTGGCAATATTGTTTGAACTGGAAGATTTTCACCTATAACCTTCTTTAAGCATGAAACATGGAAAACTGGATGTACTCGCGAAGAAGCGAGAAGCTCCAATTTGTATGCCATAGTACCAATATTTTGCAACACCTTGTAAGGACCATAGTACTTTGGTGATAATTTATTATCCTTCTTAGCTTGCTTGAGGGACATTTGTTTGTATGGTTGTAGCCGTAAAAATACCCAATCTCCTACATCAAAACTTCTCTCACTGCGATGTTGATCTGCCTTTTGTTTCATTCGATTTTGTGCCAAATTCAGGTTATCCTTTAAGAGTTGGAGAACTTCTTGCTGATGCTCGATGTGATCTTCCACTGCTTGAACCTTCGAATTTTCCTTAAAGATGATGTGATGGATGGTGGATGATATCCATAAAGTGCCATAAATGGGGTCATTTTTGCTGCAGTATGGAAGGAAGTGTTATACCACCATTCAGCGAGAGGTAACCACTTGACCCATTGTGTTTGTTTATCGGATACAAAACAACGAAGATATTCTTCCAAACATTTATTTACTATCTCAGTTTGACCATCAGATTGAGGATGATAAGATGAGCTATGAGCTAATTGAGTACCCAAACAAGAAAATAACTCCGTCCAAAAATTTCCAGTAAAAAATGGATCTCTGTCGCTCACAATAACCCTTGGGCTTCCATGTAGCTTTTGAATTCTGTCCATAAATGTAGTAGCAACTGTACTTGCTTTAAATGGATGAGATAATGCACAAAAGTGTGCATACTTGGTAAATCTATCAACTACCACCATGATGACACTCTTTCCTTCGGACTTAGGTAAACCTATGATAAAATCCATTGAAATCTCCTCCCAACGTTGACCTAGAATGGATAAAGGTTGTAGAAGTCCTGGGGTCTTAATTGTTTCCACTTTATTCTGCTGGCAAACCAAACATTCCGCCACAAACTTTCGAATATCAGATTTAAGGCCATCCCAAAAAAATTCTTTCTTCACCATGTGGTAAGTTTTTAAAAATCCTGAGTGTCCTCCTAAAGGAGAAGTGTGCAATTCCAGAAGAATCTTTTGTTTTAGTTGGGAATTCTTACAAAGATATAAGCGATCTTTGTACCATAAGGAATCATTTTTCCAACTAAATGTATCGGATGTACTAGGATCTTGCTGCAACTTTTGAATGAGTATCCATACATCTTTTTCCTTCTTCCATTCATCTCTTGCTTCAGTTATCCAATCTGGTTGGATAATAGAAATGGCACAAAGCAATGCTTCCACCTCTTCATTCTTTCTTGAGAGTGCATCTGCAACAACATTTAGCTTTCCTTTTTTGTAGATTATTTCAAAGTCGTAACCCAACATCTTTGTGACCCATTTTTGTTGTTCTTCTGACGATAGTCTTTGTTCCAAAAAGTGTTTAAGACTATCATGATCAATTTTTACCTTGAAGTGTCTTCCCATTAGGTAAGTTTGCCATTTCTTTAGTGCATGTAGTATTGCTAACATTTCCTTCTCATAAATAGTTTTCTGTAAATACTTTCCTTTGATTGGACGACTTTCAAAAGCAATGGGTCTTCCTTCCTGCATTAAAACTGCACCAATTCCATTTCCTGAGGCATCACATTCCACAATAAAGGTTTTTGTGAAGTCTGGCGTAGCTAAGACCGGTGCTAGGCACATTGCCTCTTTAAGATGTTCGAAGGCCTAGTTGCTTCAGGAGTCCATGAAAATGCATCTTTCTTCAATAATGTTGTTAGAGGTGCTGCTATTCTCCCATAATTCTTAACAAACTTGCGATAATACCCTGTTAACCCAAGAAATCCTCGCAACTTCTTTATGGTTGTGGGGACTTTCCATTCCTTAATGGCTTTAGTTTTGTTAGGGTCTACTTTAACACCCTCATGAGATACAATATGACCCAGATATTCCACCTCTTGTACTCCAAAGAAACATTTGGATGTTTTTGCATATAATTGTTTCTCCTGCAATAGTTTGAGCACCCTGTCAACATGTCCAACATGATCCTTCCAAGACCTGCTATAGATTAGTATATCATCAAAAAATACTGGCACAAATTTTCTAAGGAAGGGTTTGAAAATGGAATTCATCAACCCTTGAAATGTAGAAGGTGCATTGGTAAGGCCAAAAGGCATGACCAAAAATTCATAATGACCCTCATGAGTTTGAAATGTTGTTTTTGGAATATATTTAGTCTTCATTCTAATTTGATGATATCCTGAATGAAGATCCAACTTGGTAAAATAAATTGCTCCATGTAATTCATCCAATAATTCATCAATCACAGGAATGGGAAATTTATCTTTAATGGTGAGCTTATTGAGCTCCCTATAATCCGGACACATTCGCCATGATCCATCCTTCTTGTGTACCAATACTACAGAAGTAGAGAAAGAACTTTGACTAGGTTGAATTATACACGCCTCTAACATTTCTGCAATCATACGTTCAATTTCGCTCTTTTGGAAGTAAGGATATCTATAAGGCCTGATGTTTGGAGGAAAAATTCCTGGAATCAAATGAATAGCATGATCATGATCACGAATAGGTGGGAGTCCTTTGGGAGTTTCAAACACCTTGGAATGATTGTCCAAGACTTGTTGGAGATATGCAGAAATAGATGATTTTGATGTCGGAACTTCTAGTGAGCATAATTGTGCAATTACGCCTCGTTGTTCTTTCTTTAGAAGCTTTGTCATGACATTAGAGCTTATTATCCTTCCCGGCTTCCCTTCAATACCTTGTAATTCGACTTCCTTTCCTTCTAAAAAAAATTTCAAGAAAAATTCTTGAAAATTAAAAGCTACCGTTCCCAAAGATTGTAACCATTGTACTCCTAGTGCAACATCGGCACCTCCCATAGGAATGGAAAGCATTGGACTAGTCAACACATATTCCCCCATGGTTAGCTTGATATTATGGCATTTTCCAGAGCAATTTATAGTTCCTCCATTTGCAACCATCACTTGACATTCTGGTGCTGGGTATTGGAAACAATTTAATTCCTTGGCTACCTTACAATGAATAAAATTATGGGTACTACCTGAATCAATCAACACTATTACCTTTTTCTTCTTGATATGTCCTTCTATCTTGAGAGTTTGAGGAGTAGTAATTCCTGCCAATGCATTACACGATATGGTCGGACTCATTTCTTCCTCTTCTTGGGTTGGTTCCTGGTGTATATCCTCTTCTTGTTCATTTTCTTCTTCCTCTTCACAATCTATGTAAAATAATTTCTTCTCAGCACACTTATGACCTTTAGTGTATTTTCTATCACAACTGTAGCAAAGCCCTTTGCTCTTTTTTCTTCCAATTGTTGTGGTTTCAACCTTGTAGGTTGTGGAAATCTAGGCGTAGCCACACTTCCTTCTTTATAGAATTGAGTGGTAGGCTTCCTTGTTGCCATAATTTTACATTCAACTTTTCTTGCCAACCTGAATGCCTTCTCCAATGAATCAGGTTCCAGAACGCGAACTTCATATTGAATGTTATCCTTTAAAGTGCCTATGAAGAGATCAATCCTGTGTTCCTCTGGAATATCAGTTACCCTTATATTCAATTTTTGGAAGTCCTCAATGTGCTGCCCACTAAACCCTTTTGTTTGAGATTTATCAATTGGCTAAAGAAGGTGTTGCTCTTTGTATCCTCATAATGTGCTATCATTTCCTCCATAAAAATTGAACAAGTGACAATTTTTTTACGGGAGCAAAGCCATCGATACCATACAAATGTATTTTGTTCTAAATGTAAAGTTGCAATGCGTACCTTTTGTGTGTTTTGCACATTATGGAGATCAAAATATTGCTCCATCTGTAGTATCCATGTTACAGGATCCTTTCCATCAAACTTCCTCATATCCATTTTTTGGAATATGGTGGTTCTTCCCACCAACATTCGAGTTTATGAAATCACGATTAACATTTATTTTGTTCTCATCATGAGGTTCTTCTCCTATATTTCCGCCATTAGGAATCATTTATGGTTTTAAGCTTGTCATCAAGCCTTCCATGTATGCTTTTAGATCATTCTTCATGTTTTCTATGTTGTCTTTCATGTCATCCATCTTAGCTTCCATGCCCACTTCCATGCCATCCATCTTAGCTTCCACGCCATCCATCTTAGCTTGCACACCATCAATTTTAGCTTCCACGCCTTTCTTCAAACTTTCCATCTTTACTTCCACGCCATCCATCTTAGCTTCCATGCCTTTCTTCAAACCATCCATCTTCACTTCCACACCTTTCTTCAAAACTTCCATTTCATTTTTTGCTGCTCTTTGCGAGAGTGAAATTTGTTGCACTTGTTCTTGTAATTTTGATAGATCATGTTGCAATTCTTCATCTTCATGAGTCATGGTAGAGCTTTCTGAAGGCTTGATGGGTGTTGAATTCTTTTTAGGGGCCATTTTAGAATCCAATATTGATATCTATTCTACAAGATGCCCTTGGAATCAATTCAACTTGATTCTTCAAACAAGACTTATGCAATTCGGAAAAAAATACACACCTTTTACTAGCTTTTAAGAGCTCGATATTGAAATTGAATTATCTCTGTAGTTGAAAATATTCGATATATGAAATTCAGCCCTGTAGTAGATCTCTGAAGCTTCTTTCAAATGCCACAGGTCTGACCTGATTTGAATTCTCCAAGACAAAGTTGTGTCCAATCTCCCACAATGACCTAATTCTGGACTGGTTTAGTAGAGCGAACTTGTACGACTTGCCACGTGTCACTGTTTTGTCCTTTGTCTCTGAAATTGATAGCCAAAAAACTTAAGTCTGTGTACTTGTGACCACTTTTTACGGCACTTCAATCCAATGCCCAAAGAGAGAGTTATTGAAGTTTTCCCACGATCACCTCTTTGAGATGAAATTCAGGAGCCTGAAAAAGCACTACCTTCCACAGATCATATCTCCAAAAATATTGCGAACCAAGCTCTGAAATGTTTTGAAGAATTTCCTCAGGATTTCAGCTTCGCACCATATGAATTTCAGACTCTGAAACTTCGTACAAAAAATTTTATAGCGCAATTTCCACGATGACCTGTTTATGAGCCTGAAAAAATACCTAACTTCCACAGATGATATCTCCTCAAATATTGCGAACCAAGATCTGAAATTTTTAGACAACCTTCCTCAAGATTTCAGCTTTGCACCCTAGAAATTTCAGCTTCTGAAGCTTCGTAGAAAAAAAGTTATAGCGAAAATGCCACGATGACCTGTTTGGAGCAGCGAAACCCTAGAATCCCAAAGCTTTGATACCAAATGTTGTGTAACCAGCTCCAAAGAGAGAAGAAAAGAGATATTCATGCCTTAGAAATGAGCCACTTCGAGGGGGCAACCTCCAATACATTACATGAATGAACAATTCTTGGATGATTCAATTTACAAAACCTCCTTTCTATATATAGGAGTCCATGGGGCCATAATGTAGTCCCAGTGGGCCACAATGTAATCCTAGCCGACCTAACAATAATAATTTAGGGGCACAATAATAACATAATGGGGGTTACAAGGGTACAATAATAACAATAAAGGGGTTACACTAACAACAATAAGGTACTATACTAGTAATATAGGGACCTAACAGAAAACAACCAGGAAGTGATCTCTATAAATGATGTTATTGTAATATGCATAGAGAGGTTAGAGAGTGGAAGAATGAGAGAGAGAAGATAGAGATGTTGTGCATATCCAGAGCTGATATGAAGCAGATTTGAAGGTTGGAAGGGCAACATTGAAGAAGGAGAAAAGCAAAGCTGATATCCAGGTAAATCAACATATGATTTTATTGTAGTGTAAGGGAGTTGTTGCTTCCATATCAAGTTGTAGCTTGATAGATGTCTAGTTGTAGCTGGTTGAGGTAGGAGCCTCCTCTAGGTTGTAGCCTACAGAAAATAGATGGGAGTTGGAGCTTCCTTGCAAGTTGTAGCTTGCAGAATTTGGGGTAGTAGCCTCTTGTAGGTTTAAGCCTACAAAAAATCAGTTGTGAGAGGGATTTGGAGCTGTCTTTGCATCACTACAATAATAAATGTGGTTTTCTCCCTTTATCGGTTTCCACTTATATATGTTCTCTATGTGCTTGATGATTAAGTGTTGATGTGATGTTTTAATCTGTTTAATTACTTCTTGTCCACAAATTATGTTTGTTGATCCATTATGTATTAAGTTGCTTTTGAAATGAACGTGTAAATGAGTTGAATGAAATTTTTTTAAATGTCCATGAATCTATTAAACTGATCCCCCCCCTCCCCTCTCAGTTTAACTAAGGGTTCATCAATTGGTATCAGAGTCAGTTCCTTCTATATAAGTTTAACAACTAGAAGGAGATCCTATGTCCCCAAAATGGCTAGCCTAGAAGGACGCTCAACAAATAAAGCCCCATTGTTTACTGGCACAAACTATTCCTTCTAGAAAATAAGAATGAGGACATACATAATGTCTCTAAGAATAGAAGTATGGGTTGCTGTGGAAGAAGGATATGATCCAAAGGATACTGACACGGAGAAAGAAGCTAAGCAAAATTTCATAGCTAATGAAAAATCCATGAATGCACCCTTGAGTAGTCTATGTGAAACAAAATTTATCAAAATAATGCACAGTGAGACTGCCAAAGATATTTGGGATACATTAGATAATATACATGAGGGAGATAAAAATGTGAAGATGACCAAACTATAAGCCTATAGAGCTCAGTTTGAAAATGTGAAAATGAATGAAGATCAAGATGTAACCAGTTTCTTCTTAAAGGTTGTAGAAGTTGCGAATAACATGAAAGCTCTAGGAGAAACCATTAAGGAATGTGTAATTGTGAAAAATATATTGAGATCTTTACCATCCATGTTTAACCCTAAAGTTTCTTCCATAGAAGAAACAACAAACTGGGAAACACTGACCATGAACCAATTGCTTGGAAACTTGACGTCCTATGAGATGAGACTTCCAAAGGGGAAGTCAAATGTGAGGGAGGTAACCTCTAAGGTAGATAAGTACAGAGAAGATAACGAAGGTACATGCTCCTGCTCTGATGAAGAAGAGGCCAAATTTGTCAAAATATTGGAGAAAGGTACATGTAAGTATAAAGGTAAACTTCCATTTAAGTGCTTTAACTGTGGAAGAGTGGGGCACTACGCATCTAAATGTCCTCATAAGAAAATAAAGAATCAGTAAAGAGGGAAAGAGAAAACGAATTTCATCAATAGGCCGAAAGGGAACATATTTAATAGAAGAACATTTTGTGCCCAAAAATACAGCAGTGCATCTGAGAGCTCAGATGAATCCCCCAATGAATAAGGATCAGCAAAATTCATTTTGATGGCCAAGGAAGAGCTTGAGGAAGATCTTCGAGAATTTCAAGAAGAAGTTGAGGTAGATCTTAAGGGGGAGCTAATTAGTGCCCTGGAGGAAATAGATAGACTTAAAATTAAGAGTAAGAAACATAAATATATTCTTCTGAAATATGCAAAAGTAGAACCAAATTCAGAAGATATTATTAAATTGAAGATTGAACTAGAATAATCAAGGAAAATAGAGGATATTCTGTGAAGAGAAATAAAGGAGAAAAATCAGGAGTGAGAAAAACTGGAAGAAGAAGTGGTAAGCCTGAGGAAGAAATTAGAAAATACCCAAATTGAATAACTACGAATATTTCTCAAATGAAAAGCGCTAGACATTTGGACAAAATTCTAAGTGCTCAAAGACCTCCTCACATAAAGGCTGGGATAGGCTATGATGGAGAAACCAAAAAATCCAAGGCAGAAGATAACAAGAATATCATTTTTTTAAAAGCTATAAAGGATAATGAAGCAGCAAAAAGGGGATCCACAGAATTAGAAACCACCAAGACCATGTTAATAATGAAACAGACAGAAACAAGTGGTAACCTCAAGTGACAAAGAAATAAATGAAGAAACAGTCAACTGCAAAAGACTCATACGCTCCTCAGGATGAATTGAACAAATTCATAAGATGTCAAAGGAGGTTCCTTCCCCTTGTGAGAAGCGTCACTTGCTCTGCCTGCCACAAACTTGGACATGTTGCGGCATACTGTAAGACATGAAAATCTAGTCCAAACAGCAAAAGATGCAACAAACGAAAAGACTACCTCCAACTACTCTATCTTCCAGAGATAGATACTACTTCCATGGGTAGTGTTTTTGTTGCAAAGGGTTAGACCATAAATCCATGGAGTTCAGAGTGTATATATAGAGACTTAAGTATGGAAACTCAAGGGGAATAAATAACAATGATGGATTCACTCGTGTACACAATCTATTTAGAAATGCAATCAAATGTTTTAGCTGCCATAAAAATGGGCACAATTCTAACGGATTTCCTCTCAAAAATTGTGATCCATATCCTCATAAAATTTATAGAGCAAACAACTGCATGCAATGGAAAAAAAAACTAAATAAGCATGATCTGGTTCTAATTGCTCAAGATCAGAACAATCAATGGTATGTGGATAGTGTGTGCTCAAAATATATGACTAGAGAATGAAGCAAGTTTGTAACATTTGATGAAAAGAAATATGGGAATGTAACATTCAGTAATGATAAAGTAGGGAAAATCAAGGGAAAATGCACAATCATCCTGAATAATGGAAGAGGAGAGGATCAGGATGTACTGTTTTTAGATGGTCTAAAAGCCAATCTGCTAAGTGTTAGTCAATTGTGTGATAAAGGTTGTGAGGTCCTTTTCAAAGCCCAAGATTGTGAAGTAAGGTCAATCACCACAGGAAAGACCTTGGTCAAAGGTGTTATAACATAGAGTAATGTTTATATATTAGAAGAAAAGAATGAATCATGCCACATCAACAAACTTGACGAATCTTGGTTATGGCATAGAAGATTGAGACATCTAAATTTTGACCACATCATAAAACTGAGCAAAAAGGAAGCTCTCAGATATTTTCCTACAATAAAGAAGCCACCAAATACCATATTTAAGTCCTGCCAACTAGGAAAAAAAACTCGCACATCGTTCAAATCTAAAGACCAACTATCTACAAGTAAACCCCTTCAACTTGTACACATGGAACTGTGCAGACCTTCAAGAAAAAATGCACCAGGTGGAGAATCATATTTCATGCTTATAATCGATGATTTTTCCAGATTAACATGGGTGGCATTTCTAAAATAAAAATCTGAAGTATTTGAGAAATTTAAGATATTCAAGGCACTAGTAGAAAATCAAACTGGATGTAAACTAAAATGCATCAGATCAGACAGAGGAGGTGAATTCATAGACGATGATTGTTCATACTTTTGCAATGAATGTGGGATAAAGCAACAATTTATAGTTGTAGGTACACCTCAACAGAATGGAGTGGCAAAGAGACAAAAAAAGTCAGTACAATAGATTGCCAAAGAAATGATGCAAGAAAGAAACATTCCCCAAACCTACTGGGCAGAAGTAGTAAACACAAATTTTTGTATTCTCAACAATGCTCATCTTAGACCAAATTGTGACAAGACTCCATATTAATTATGGCATGGGAAACTGGCATCAATCAAGAAATTTAGAGTCTTTGGAAATAAATGTTTCATAAAGAATAATGATGAAAAATTGGGGAAGTATGATGCAAGAGATGATGAAGGAAATTTTTTGGGATATGCATCCAAGAGTAAGGGATACAGGTTCTACAATAAAATACTGCATAAAATTGTGGAAAGCATTGATGTGATATTTGACGAAGATCTACCAGACAAATCCATAAGTACAAGTTGCACCAATCCTCCAGATGATCATGAAGATGATAATTAGGAAAATGAAGAACAGAGCAAGACAACAGAAGATACAAAAATAAACTCAAAAGGACCCTCGAGACACACTCAGAAGAACCATCTTGAAGATCAAATCATTGGAGACAAGAGTGTAGGATTCCAAACTAGAATATAGCTAGTTGAACAGACCAAGGAAGTGTACCTACCCATGTTGTCGCAGATAGAACCAAAGAATTTTGATGAAGCCAGCAAAGACAAAAATTAGGTAAATGCTATGAATGAAGAATTAGACCAAATTGAGAAGAACAAGACCTGGGAGTTAATGCCAGGACCTGCTGGGAAAAATTTCATTGGCACAAAGTGGATATTTAAGAATAATATGAATGAACAAGGTCAGGTAATCAGAAATAAAGTCAGACTTGTATGAAAGGTGTACCCCTATGCCAATAGGTGTCATATTTCATGATTGACTTGATGGGCTATGTAATATGTTCATACCTTTTCTAGTTGCAAATTTTTTCCATATTATAAAAAAAAACAAAAAATTTATAAAATGTAAAGAGGGTATACACTAAAAGAAAAATCAAAGGGTGAAAAGAATAAAAAATGGCCAAAAAAGTAAAAGAAAATGAACCCCACCAAAAGAAAGGCCAAGGAAAGTGTGCAACTCTAAGTGCCACTACTTTTTTTCTCTTATGTAATAAACAAATTGTGCGCAACTTGTATCTTATGCCACAATTGATGAATAGTCAAACAATTTAAGCTTGGCTAGTTCATCTTTCAATTTTATTTTTTAGAGATAGAGAATACGATCTGACCAAAATGTTTAATCTTGGCATATAAGTAGATAGGTAGAGTAAATAAAAGGAGCTCAACAGTTTAATATGAACCCTTGGATGTAATAAGGATAGAATTATATAGATTTCCATATGTAAAAGAAAAGTGTGATAAGGGTTTGCCAGTCTAAGTGCACCCTAATAAAGAAGAAAAAATGGCAGGGTAAAGTAGGTAGGGTAGGTAGATGATGTTGCTGAATTACCTATGATGGATAATGGTTCTAGAAGTGTTAAATCTTTACTTTCATCATAAGTGCAAAGGCAAACACTACACTGGAAGAATTTCAAGCAAAGCAAAGTCAGATTATTAACTTCCCTTCTCAGTTTTCCCTAAAAATTTCACTAATTTCCCCCTAAGTACTAAGGCATTTAAAAGATTAGAGGGGCTCAAGGCATTTCCTTGACTTTTGGAGGGACCGGACCCTCGACCCAATAATAGGAAAGGCCTAAATACTTAAAATAATTCATCATGACATTCATTTACTTCTAAAAAATCTTTTCCTAAGTAAAATCCCATTTTACTTAGGAAAATCATGCAATATTTCATAAAAACCCTTCTTATTCAAGCATAAGTTAAATGCATTAATGTAATGTTTTACACTTAGCGCTTTTTATTCATTTCCATATTAATTTTTAATTTATTATTTAAATCCCTATGTAAATTTTCCCTTTTCCCGTATTATTTTAAATAATAAAATTTCCAAATAATAATATCCCGCCTGATGGTTGAAAAATAACCATAATTTATTAAAAATTTGTTGATTGGTTTAAATTTCCAATTAACCCGACCTCCGTCGTATAAAGGGGTTAATAAACCCTCCAGGTTAATTAACAACCTAATCCACCAATAGAAACGCCCCCGATGCGATTAAGTCATAATAAATCATGTCGGGCCCGCCTGTTAACTCTACGCCATCTTCCTTTCCCGACGACCGTTCGATCGACTAATCTCAGGTCAACGGTTATTATCAATATCGCTGGCCATCCTCGTCCGAACGATAACGCGCGATGGCCAAGCAGTTTTTTGAACAGTGCCGCACCACGCGTCGTTCATCGTATGGAATCGCTCGCCCTCCGTTGAAAACTGCCTTTCCCAAAAAGCGGTGCGATAGAAACCACTTACCGCCTGTCTCCCGTGATGAATCCTCCGTACCTGCTGACGTCATCCATTAAAATAATTAAAAACCCACTAGCCTTTTGACTTTGTGAATAAAACAAAGAACCCACATCATTTTCTCATTATTTCATACACGACCAGTGTCCCGTGAAGAAAATTTTGAAATCAACTGTCAAAGATTGCCAACTGCTACATAGCTGAAGAAAATTGCAGTCAAGTAATCTAGAGCTCATCTGCCATAGCCAGCACCTGTTTAGTCACTGTTTATTTTCTGAAAAATAGGTATTTACCCGAGTTCCCGTTAAACTCTGTAAAAACTTGGCTTTTGTTTTTAATTCTACACGAAAAACTGAAGAAGAGTTTAAGACTGGTCTTTAATTCATTCCTCAATTGCAATTGCCTTACCCAAACTGTGACTGTGCTTGTTTTTCATCAAAACCCGCAATTCGTTTCTGAATCCGCAAGAACCAGAAATGGAGATTCCCGTGGCTTTGAATGTCGCACCCCTGAATGCCCCTCACAGAGACTCTTTGAACTTTTTTCCGCTGCAAAGAACCAGAATACCGGAAGCTAAATGGTGGAAAGAAGAGTTTTGAACTTTTGTAAAATTATCCTTACATGAATTTCTGATTATGTACTATATTAATTCATGATAAAGGAGGATAAAAGGATAAACAGAGGTTAGAGAGCATAACAGTTAAAGAGTATCAGTAGAATGGAGCAGCCAGCACATAATTACTGAAGAGGACAGCAGCAAGCCAAATCATAGGGCTGGCATCCAGCACATTCTCGAAAGAAGGGAACAGCACAACATCAGGTACCATTTATCTTATCTACGAGACCATTTGTCTCTAGTTTGTTCTAAAAACTTATGAGTCATCTTAGATTATATCTCAATTTGTTATGAGATATTTTTATAATTTTTGTATAAATACTCCCTCAATTGGAGTATTAAGGGTGGATTCATAGACTTTGTTGTAACATTGACTATTTTGGAATAAAGTGTTGTTGGAAGAAATTTTGTGTGGTTAGCTGGACTAGGAATTGATGCGAAAGACTTTTTACAGGATTCTTGTATCAAACACGGATCAATAAGTCATTTCTCACCTATGTTTTAAATTCTTTATATTTTTTTATGATATCACCCGTGTTTTCATTTCTGAATAATTAACGAAAAGGAATAAATCAGAAAGTGCTTAAGTGCAATCTTCTTTTAATCGTTATTATTCTAAATGTTTTCTTCTAAATTGGTTTAAACAGTGAATTCTTAATTGCTCCTGTTTTTCTAGTTTATGCATTTTTATTATCTAATAAACAATACTTAATTGCTCTTTATTATTAATCACTCATTTTCCCTCTTTGAAATGTGTTGAAGGATTCTTAATTTCCCTTCCTCTATTTTCAGTTCATTCCATTCACTTTAAAGATCTATCATTGTTCCCTATTTTGATTACCTTGCCCTGTAAAACCATCTTTTTTCAAAGAAACTTAATCCAGTTCAGCCATCCTTTTTTAATCCATTAGCCCAATGGCCTAAATTAATTAGCCTTACCCTTAGCTATTGAATTCCATCACCCAAATTAAATCAAAAACCACGTACTTTAATAACTAGCCTAATATCCTCCAAAACAAAGCTAAATTTTACAGAGAGAGCCCTCTCTGGGTGCAGATTGGCTAGATTCTGCACCTAAAGGTTGGTTTGTGGTTACCTCGGACCCCTTTCCTCTTCTCTACAACTTCAAGGAAAATATGAGTGATAACATAGTGGCGACTCCACTGGCGAACCTGAATAATTTTATTGTTACTATTTTTTATTTTATAAACTACAGATGGAGCCTGAAGTTAGCCAGGTAGCCTTTGAACTGCTTTTGCTCTGCAATTGCATAGTAAATGAATGTTGCTTCAGTCTATCTCTGGTCTAGTTTATGAACTGAACTTTGGTTTCAAATATTTGATCAGTTCCTCTAGTCAAATAATCTTTAAGAAAATCTAAATCCCATATCTAAAACTTCTTAAAGAGATTGTCGAACTTGTATTTTTCATTCCATTTAAAACAAAAAACCAAAAAATATCACCTAGAAAACTGGCTTCAGAAAGGACTCGTTACACCAGGTCTAATCCTGATCCAAATCCACCACCTTTGTTTGAAAATACGAATCTGATCCCTAGAATGTTTAGGAGACAAGACAGTCAAGAAAGCTCTGGTAGTTCTCAACCTCTTTATAGATCAATATCCTGTCCTGTGAAGTGGATTTATCTTGAGGACGAACCTTTTGATGAGCAGTTTGAAACATCTTTATTTGTAAATTTTTCTGAATCTAAGTTGTCCAATTTGGTTCCAGACCCAGTATTTCTTGAAGATTTACAACTTGAATTTGTTACTTCACATCTTGATAAACATTTGAGAAATTCCATACAAGCTGAGCTTACTTCTGAAGAAACATCAAACGTTTCTGTGATCACTTCAACCTCTCCAAGTTCATCAACATTTCCTCAAACATCTCAACCTCAAGCTACCCCTTTTTCTCCTCCACCCACCACTCATAGACCAACTTCACCTGTTATTCCATCACTACATCTTCCAATGGCAAACATATATGCTCCCTTAAGGTTACTAGCCAATCCAGTGGCTATGCCCCAAAAATGCCAAAGTAAAATCACTCCTTCTGATGGTTCTGGTACTTACACTGCACAACATCATACTAAAAAGATGACTGATTATTTTGAAATTTATGAAATAGATGCTGGTGATGTAAGAATGAGAATATTTGTCTAAAGTCTTACTGGAGAAGTTAGAACCTGGTTTAGAGCCCTTCCTGCAAACAATATTATTGATTTACCAGCTCTTTATAGAACATTTCTAAACAGATGGGAAAAGAAGAAAGATCCTCTTCAAATCTTATCAGACTTTGGAAAACTAAGGAGGGGACCAAATGAGACTGTGCAAGATTACATTACTAGATTCAATGAAGCTTACAATTCTATTCCCCAAAATCTTAGACCTCCTCCAGATTTAGTATTAATCAAATTCCCTGATGAATTTGATTCTGATATGGCGTATCAGCTTAGGGAAAGAGCTCCTCAAACTTTAGAAGAAATGAAAATTATAACTATTAGTGTTGAAGCCAACCTAATAGAGAAATGAGCTAGAGCCAGAGCTGAAAGGAGAATGCCTTTAAATGAAGAACCCACAACTTTTGAAAAGAAACTGGATGTTATTATTAAAGGGATGGAAAGGCTAGGAGATAGAGTAGAAATAATTGAAAGGAAATATCCTTGGGATGGTCAACCAAACAATACTGTGAGAAATCCAAATTTTAGAAGGAACCAAAAAATACTGGAAAAACTGGTCTTGACCAAAATGTTAGGCCCCCTTTCCAGGAAAATTATGTTGAAGGTTCAACTTCTGAAGAACCAACCGAGGATAATCAAATAAAAAATTTTACTGAACACAAGAACGAACCAGAAGTTTTCTTGACCCAAGATGATCAAGAAACTCACATTCTTGAGCAATTTCAAACCCATTCAGGAGAATCATTTGATTTTAAGGAAGGACATGATACAACCATTTACGAAATTTACAAGAAATATAATTTGAGGAGCAGAAGAATTGATGTTCCGGAAACAAGTAAAAAGAAAGCTACAAAGCAACCCCTCAAAGATAAAACCAATACTACCCCTATACATATTCTTTCTAGATCAAATCCTAATCCTTCCAACCTAATAATTGAAGATGTATCTGATAGTCAACTGAATAACAAACAACTTTCCAATACTTTTTTTCCTAAAGAAAATGTAGAGGAACCTCTAGAAGTTGATTCAGAAACAACTTCAGTCCACAACCCCACTCCTGAGAAGGAGAAAAATACCAAAAACACAGAAGATAAAGAAAATCCAACTGTTCAAAATACAAGAACTCAAACTGAAAAACCTTTTAATCTGGGGGTTGAAATAGGAAAAATAAATATAGTTGTTCCATTGTCTGAATTAGCTAAACATGATGTCTACATAATCCAAATCAATAGATCACTCAATATTACTGGAAATGATGATTCAGTAAATGTTTTTGATGACCAACCCAAATTTCTTTTTGGCCCTGAAGTAAATGGAAAACCAGAAAGTGGAGGAACTCTTTTTTTTCTATGTGAGTTTGAATATACATGATAAAATACTTCATAATGCCATGCTTGATTCAGGGGCATCTCACAATTTAATGCCCAAGGTTGTAATGGAAATATTAAACCTAGACATCACCATACCATACAAATACCTCTTTTCTTTTGATTCAAGTCAGGTGATATCTTTAGGATTAGTTAAAGATTTGTGTGTTACATTGGTTCAATACCCTGCAAAAACAATTTTGATGGATATAGTAGTAGCAGATATTCCTCCAAAATATGGCATGCTATTGTCCAGATCTTGGGGTGCAAAACTTGGATGATCTCTTCAATTAGACATGTCATATGATACTATTTCAGTGTTCAACCAACCTAAGAGATTATACAGACAAAATTTAATGAAATATATAGTCATTAGTCAGGAGAAACCTAAAAATTTCCCCATCTACTCAGTACACTCTGATATGGACTCATTCATTATTTATAATGCTGAAACTGATCTTCCCACTGAATTAGAAGTTCCAGCAACTGAACCAAAAGAAATTGCAAATCAGAAATCTAATGTTCAAATCCAGGAAATCTCTGAGGAAAATGAAACATCGGATACCCAAGAAAAACTAGAAGAAAGTAAAAAATTGGATCTCACTGTTAAGAAAGTCCCTCAAACTCCTGATACCAAGTATGAACATTAAATTCTTTAGCATTTAGAATTTGATGGTTCAGTTAACAAATTAGGAGTAGGAGCTGGAATTTGGATACATAACCTTGAGAATGATCATGTTGAAGGTCATGCTTACAGATTAAACTTTAAGTGCACTAATAATATGGCAGAATATGAAGCTTTTTTGTTAGGGCTTAAACTTGTCAAAAGATTAGGGGAAATTAGAGTGTCTATTATAGGAGATTCTGATTTAATCATTGAACATATTAATGGATACTTTTTGACAAACAATCCCAGATTGAGAGAATATAGAGTAACAATTGTTGAAATTCTCAATACATTTTTTTAGGCTCAGCTTGCTAAAATCCCAAGAAAACAAAATTTGCATGCTCATAGCCTTGCAATGTTTGCTAGCACTTGTAAATTACCTTTCGAACCTAATCATCAGTTCACAGATGAGATTAGACACAAACCTGCTATACCAGACAATTTTAAGAATTGGCAAGTGTTTTCAAATGACAATCAGATTAACCATTTTCTAACTTTAGAGAATGAATTTTATAATAGTAACATAGATGAGGATACAACTATTGAATCTGATCAAATCAATGAACCAGAGACAAACATTTCAGAAGAAATTACAATTCAAATGCTTCATCCAACAAAGTTCACCAAAAAATAAATGAAGGACCTTAAACAAATGGAGGTTGATGAGATTATAGAAGAAGAAACTGAGATTATTAATTTGAAAGATAATCATTTACCTAAAGGATTAACTCCTCTCGAAAATCTTTTTGACTCTAATGATATTCCAAAGAAACCCAAAATGGAACCATTGAAAGCAGATATTGGGGAATATAATTTAGGAACTGAAGAAAATCCTAAAATGATAAAGTTATCCAAATCTCTGCCTCCTGATAAAAGACTAAAATATGTTGAACTTTTGAGAGAGTTCCAGGACGTCTTTGCCTAGAGTTATGAAGACCTAAAATCATATGATACCTCTATAATTCAGCACACAATACCTCTGAAAGAAAATCAGAAACCATTCAGACAGAAACTTAGAAGAATCAACCATATATTGCTGCCTTCAATTGAAAAAGAAATCAAACAAATGTATGAAGCAGGGATAATTGCTCCCATTAGGTTTTCAGAGTGGGTGTCTAATTTGGTACCTACTAGGAAGAAGACTGGAGAGATCAGGTTATGTGTTGATTTAAGAAATGTAAATAAGGTTTCTCTGAAGGACAATTACCGTTTGCCCAAAATGGATCACGGTTTTACAGTGAGTAGAGAATGAGATTTCTCTTCTGATGGTTCTCAGATATGTTCAATCAGTTCATCCCGACGATCAAGACAAAGAACACCTAACGTATCTGGTACGTGAAATCATTTGACTTAAAATGAGAACTTCATGAGTAATGACATATTTGTAACAGACTTTCTCGTTAATTTAATATGAACTGTTTTTCTGAACTATTATAAATGAGTATCAAACAAAGTATCTCTAAAGGTACAGGCCTTTTTAATCAAAAAGTCTTTTTTTGGTCTTGGAAGAAGGTAAACTCTGTATTACATCATTTCAAGATGTAATAACGACTCATAATAAAGCGAAGCATGATACCATCCCAGAAGTCGCAAAAAGAACTTCTAAGCTTTCGTATGCAACCCACCTTTTCGGAGAAGATCCATTCATGAAGCCAATTAATGATTTAAGTATCAATATGGTAAAGGATCCATATAAAGTAATGAATAATGACCGAAGAAATTAAATGGCTTTTGACTAGGAACACCGTTTACTACCAATATCAGAGAGAGATTTATAACATTTTATCAATTCCTAACAGCAATGGTTACGTGCGTATAATGACTGGGAGCTGAAAATCGCAACATTTAGAAAAGTAATGGTGAGTAACAAGAGAAGACTGAAAAGCAGAATCAAAATGCATGGTGATTAATTCCAGATATGACGCAGAGAGCTAAATGGACAGCATATGAAGTGTGGAGTTTAATCAGACGAATTTATAAAGATGGTATTATCGTCTATTATATGGTATTAGATGAACCAACAAAGTCTAGAATATGGATGAAGATTCATTAATCATGATCAAAGAAATTTATGAAAGCTCGTGAGATAAGAATCAGATAGAGCTGTGGATTGGCGACTCCACAAATCAGCCAGGCCTTTTTAGATTCACCTTGGTATGCTAATATAATTTATGTATTGTTAAACCTGCAAGCTCCTCCAGGGTTATCCAGAACAAAACAAAGGTTTTTAAATATGACATCTTTGAAGTTTTGTGTTTTAGATAATGTTCTCTTTTGGAAAAATCATGATGGTATTATATTGAATTGTTTGTTAAAAGATGAAGCTGACAAGGCTCTCAATGAATTCCATGCAGGAGACTGTGGTGGACACCTTTATTGGAAATCAACTGTAGACAAGATCCTAAGGGCTAGTTTTTATTGGCCAACCTTGTTCTCTGATGTAAAGAAATTTGTCGCTGCTTGCCATAAATGTCAAATTTTTGAAGGCAAGACAAAACTATTACCTTTACCCCTCAAACCAATTTCCACTGAAAAAAATTTCCAACAATGGAGCCTAGATTTCATTGGAGAAATCCATCCTCCTTCTTCTGGCCAACACAAATGGATCCTAACTGCCACAGACTATTTTACCAAATGGATAGAAGAAATTCATTCCAGATAAGCCAATGACACTATGATCATAGGATTCCTAGAAACAAATATATTATCAAGATTTGGATGTCCTGAGAAAATCATAACTGATAATGCTGCTGCCTTCAAATCTAAGAAGATGATAAGTTTCTGTAATAAATATCACATCACTTTAGGCCATTCTACAGCCTATTACCCTTAGGGTAATGGACTAGCTGAATCTTCTAACAAGAGTCTCATTAATATTATTAAGAAATTATTGGAGGAAAACAGGAAAAATTGGCATAAGAAACTTACAAATGCATTATGGGCAGACAGACTCACCACAAAAAATCTATTGGAACTAGTCCTTATGAGTTAGTTTATGGCATTGAAGCTGTATTTCCTTCATATTTAGGAGTTTCTGTAATGAAATTACTTCAAGAAGCTCAGGTTGAACCAAATGATATTCAAAGGATAATAAATCATTCTATCAATCTACAACAGACCAGAGAAGAAGTTTATCAAAGATCCCAAGTATTGCAGGAGAAACTAAAGAAGATATTTGACAAAAAGACAAAGGCAGAAGATTTCCAACTTGGAAACAAAGTTTTAATATGGGCTCCAGAAGAGAGGATAAGGGAAAACTTGAGAAGTTTGACTTCCTATGGAAAGGACCTTATATTATTCATGCTTTACAAGGAAATAACACATATTTTCTGAAAAACTTGGATGGTACAGAAACTGAAGAAGGGCCAGTTAATGGTCGAATTTTGAAACATTACTTTGATCCTATTTATTAGGATATCTTTATTTTTAACATGTATATACTATATCCTTTGTAATGTATCAGTTTTGAGTGGATAGTAACCTATTGGAGTTGAAGCCCAAGGAGAAATCCCTAAGCTTCAGAAGTATTACTGTCATACATACAATAAAGCAACAAGTAGAAGAATATTGCATGGTTCAGTCAAAATCATTTTGAGACCATCTGACCTGCTGTTCTTGAATTTTCACCAGGAATAGCCATCCCCACGTGGAGCCAGTGTTAGACTCCTATGCCAATAGGTGTCATATTTCATGATTGACTTGATGGGCTATGTAATATGTTCATACCTTTTCTGGTTGCAAATTTTTTCCATATTATCAAAAAAAAAAAAATTTATAAAATGTAAAGAGGGTATACCCTAAAAGAAAAATCAAAGAGTGAAAATAATAAAAAATGGCCAAAAAAGTAAAAGAAAATGAACCCCACCAAAAGAAAGGCCAAGGAAAGTGTGCAAGTCTAAGTGCCACTACTTTTTTGCTCTTATGTAATAAACAAATTGTGCGCAACTTGTATCTTATGCCACAATTGATGAATAGTCAAATAGTTTAAGCTTGGCTAGTTCATCTTTCAATTTTATGTTTTATAGATAGAGAATAAGATCTGACCAAAATTTTTAATCTTGGCAGATAAGTAAATAGGTAGAGTAAATAAAAGGAGCTCAACAGTTTAATATGAACCCTTGGATGTAATAAGGATAGAATTAGATAGATTTCCATATGTAAAAGAAAAGTGTGCTAAGGGTTTTCCAGTCTAAGTGCACCCTAATAAAGAAGAAAAAATGGTAGGGTAAAGTAGGTAGGGTAGGTAGATGATGTTTTTGAATTACCTATGATGGATAATGGTTCTAGAAGTGTTAAATATTTACCTTCATCACAAGTGCAAAGGCAAACACTACACTGGAAGAATTTCAAGCAAAGCAAAGTCAGATTATTAACTTCCCTTCTCATTTTTCCCTAAAAATTTCACTAATTTCCCCCTAAGTACTAAGGCATTTAAAAGATTAGAGGGGCTCAAGGCATTTCCTTGACTTTTGGAGGGACCGGACCCTCGGCCCAATAATTGGAAAGGCCTAAATACTTAAAATCATTCATCATGACATTCATTTACTTCTAAAAAATATTTTCCTAAGTAAAATCCCATTTTACTTAGGAAAATCATGCAATATTTCATAAAAACCCTTCTTATTCAAGCATAAGTTAAATACATTATTGTAATGTTTTACACTTAGCACTTTTTATTCATTTCCATATTAATTTTTAATTTATTATTTAAATCCCTATGTAAATTTTCCCTTTTCCTGTATTATTTTAAATAATAAAATTTCCAAATAATAATATCCCGCTCGATGGTTGAAAAATAACCATAATTTATTAAAAATTCGTTGATTGGTTGAAATTTCCAATTAACCCGACCTCCGTCGTATAAAGGGGTTAATTAACCCTCCAAGTTAATTAACAACCTAATCCACCAATAGAAACGCCCCTGATGCGATTAAGTCATAATAAATCACGTCGGGCCCGCCTGTTAACTCTCCGCCATCTTCCTTTCCCGACGACTGTCCGATCGACTAATCTCAGATCAACGGTTATTATCAATATCGCTGGCCATCCTCATCCGAA
This sequence comes from Pinus albicaulis, assembly GCA_034641835.2. Classification (NCBI taxonomy): domain Eukaryota; kingdom Viridiplantae; phylum Streptophyta; class Pinopsida; order Pinales; family Pinaceae; genus Pinus; species Pinus albicaulis. The sequence goes on along the minus strand of CM076580.1, from coordinate 340,308,344 downwards.
CGATAACGCACGATGGCCAAGTGGTTTTCTGAATAGTGCTGCGCCACGCGTTATTCATCGTATGGAATCGCTCGCCCTCCACTGAAAACTGCCTTTCCCCAAAAGAGGTGCGATAGAAACCACTTACTGCCTGTCTCCTGTGACGAATCCTCCGTACCTGCTGACGTCATCCATTAAAATAATTAAAAACCTGCCAGCCTTTTGAATTTATGAATAAAACAAAGAACCCGCGTCATTTTCTCATTATTTCATACATCGACCAGTGTCCCGTGAAGCAAATTTCGAAATCAACTATCAAAGATTGCCAATCGCTACCTAGCTGAAGAAAATTGCAGTCAAGTAATCCAAAGCTCATCCGCCATAGCCAGCACTTGTTTAGTCACTGTTTATTTCCCGAAAAATAGGTATTTACCCTAGTTCCCGTTAAACTCTGTAAAAACTTGGCTTTTGTTTTTAATTCTACACGAAAAACGAAGCAGAGTTTAAGACTGGTCTTTAATTCGTTCCTCAATTGCAATTGCCTTACCCAAACTGTGACTGTGCTCGTTTTTCATCAAAACCTGCAATTCGTTTCTGAATCCGCAAGAACCAGAAATGGAGATTCCTGTGGCTTTGAATGTCGCACCCCTGAATGCCCCTCACAGAGACTCTTTGAACTTTTTGCCGCTGCAAAGAACCAGAGTACCGGAAGCTAAATGGTGGAAAGAAGTGTTTTGAACTTTTGTAAAATTATCCTTACATGAATTTCTGATTATGTACTATATTAAGTCATGATAAAGGAGGATAAAAGGATAAACAGAGGTTAGAGAGCATAACAATTAAAGAGTATCAGTATAATGGAGCAGCTAGCACAGAATTACTAAAGAGGACATCAGCAAGCCAAATCATAGGGCCGGCATCAAGCAGATTCTCGAAAGAAGGGAACAACACAACATCAGTTACCATTTATCTTATCTACGAGACCATCTGTCTCTAGTTTGTTCTAAAAACTTATGAGTCATCTTAGATTATATCTCAATTTTTTATGAGATATTTTTATAATTTTTTGTATAAATACTCCCTCAATTGGAGTATTAAGGGTGAATTCATAGACTTTGTTGTAACATCAACTATTTTGGAATAAAGTGTTGTTGGAAGAAATTTTGTGTGGTTAGTTGGACTAGGAATTGATGCGAAAGACTTTGTAGAGGATTCTTGTATCAAACACGGATCAGTAAGTCATTTCTCACCTATGTTTTAAAGTCTTTATATTTGTTTATGATATCACCTGTGTTTTCATTTTTGAATAATTAACGAAAAGGAATAAATCAGAAAGTGCTTAAGTGCGATCTGCTTTTAATCGTTATTATTCTAAATGTTTTCTTATAAATTGGTTTAAACAGTGAATTCTTAATTGCTCCTGTTTTTCTAGTTTATGCATTTTGATTATCTAATAAAAAATACTTAATTGAATTTTATTATTAATCACTCATTTTCCCTCTTTGAAATGTGTTGAAGGATTCTTAATTGCCCTTCCTCTATTTTCAGTTCATTCCATTCACTTTAAGGATCTATCATTGTTCCCTATTTTGATTACCTTGCCCTGTAAAACCATCTTTTGTCAAAAAAACTTAATCCAGTTCAGCCATCCTTTTTTACTCCATTAGCCCAATGGCCTAAATTAATCATTCTTACCCTTATCTATTGAATTCCATCACCCAAATTAAATCAAAAACCTCGTACTTTAATAACTAGCCTAATATCCTCCAAAACAAAACTCAATTTTACAGAGAGATCCCTCTCTGGGTGTAGATTGGCTAGATTTTGCACCTAAAGGTTGGTTTGTGGTTACCTCAGACCCCTTTCCTCTTCCCTACAACTTCAAGGAAAATCTGAGTGATAACACAAGGGATACTCTCAAATTGAAGGACTTGACTATGATGAAACTTTTTCCCCTGTAGCAAGAATGGAAGCAATTAGAATGTTTTTGGATTTTGCCTGCTATCATGGTTTCAAGGTATGTCAAATGGATGTCAAGTATGCCTTCTTGAATGGAGATCTAGAGGAAGAAGTCTACATGGAACAACCTGAAGAATTTTCCTTAGCAGATAAACATGACTATGTGTGCAGATTAAAGAAATCCCTTTATGGTCTCAAACAAGCACCACGTGCATGGTATTCTAGGATGGACAAGTACTTTTAAAACACAAGGTTTCAAGAAGGGAGGAGTAGGCAACAACCTCTATATAAAGGCAGATGAAAATGAACTCTTAATTGTAGTAGAATATGTAGATGACATCATGTTTGGTAGCAAAAAGGATGAGTTAGTAAAAGGATTTGCAGAAGAGATGAAGCCATAATTTGAGATTTCTATGATTGGAGAGCTTACCTACTACCTAGGACTTCACATTATACAAAAGAACAAAGGCATATTCATTTCACAATAAAAATACTTAAGCGATATGTTAAAAATATTCCAAATGGAAGACTGCAAACCTGTGTCAACTCCCATGATCATTGGATGGAAGTTATGCACTGATGATGGATCCGCAGATGTAGATCAAAGAATTTACAGATCTATGATAGGAAGTCTTCTATACCTAACTGCCTCTATACCAAACATTATGTTGGTAGTAGGACTTGTGGCAAGATATCAAGTAGCACCAAAACAAAATCACTTTCTAGCAATCACGAGGATATTTAGATACCTGCAAGGAACTTCACATTATGGCCTGCGGTATCAAAAAAGCAAAGACTTCACATTGACATCATATACAGATGCATATTGGGGCAGCTTTGTGGATGAAAATAAAAGTAGAAGTGGAGGTGCATTATATTTAGGAGAAATTCTAGTGGCAAGGTTAAGAAAGAAGCAAACATCTGCCTCTCTATCTACTGCAGAAGCGGAATACATAGTGTTATCACCAAATTGAGTCTTGTTGGGATGCTTCAATGGTCAACTTGGAGTAACTATTTCAAACCACTTGTAACTGGAAGTTAGCCTTTCTATTCTGAGAGGGATCTCTTAAAGGATAAAGGATATTCAATGAAAAACTTGAAAGCAGATGGCTAACTATGAATTGGATTGAATGTGTTTTTTGTGTAGGTGAAAGATGTGTTAGGTTTACTACCATTGGGCTTATGGAGTCGATATGAAAACTAGGTCACAAGTAAACTTATCTCATGGAATCTGAGGCAACTGTATTCTTATTAAACCATACATGAAGGATATAACAACAATCTATATGCATACAGGAAGTTGGATCATGTCACCATGAATTCCAAGTGATTATACATAAGCAAACTAATAAAACATGACAAAACAACAAACTAGGTGTATAAATGGAACTTGGAGCATGTGATAATGAATTCAAAGTCATTATAAAACTATAACATTGGAGAGAAATTAAAGGACTGATATAATGAACTTAAAAAATAATACATAAAAGAATCTCAGGTCTAAGATAAGCATGTTGCAACTGTATATTTCTGATATCAAACTGTTACAATAGTGGTAGTGTCAAATCACTATCTCCCAATTCCTTCTAATTCTAGAAATATCTCCTTTATAGAATGAGGACTCATACAAATGATATTCCACCTTTCTAGCTTTGAATTCCCACCTCAGAGACCTATTTCAAACATGATTCCATCACTTGGAGACTTCCTAGGGATATTTCTATTTTGCAGTGTTTGAATACAAAAAGGACTCTTCTTTCATTAATAGTTCAACAAATCAATTTAATAACTCTTATCAACTACAACCAACTAATTTTATGAGTGTACTAGAGTGTTGATGTGTCATTATTCCACGTGTATGCTGAGCTGGATCTCCTCCAAGTCGAATTTTTACAATTTTCTCATAAATCTGGTTAGTGAAAATTTTTGAAACAATAGGCTTCAAAGATGAGTGTATTATTTCCAAACCCTGATGGATTTACAAAAACTAAGAGAGGTTTTTGTAGATAGACCTGTGCTGAAGAAAAAAATCTTTCATATTTCCAAAATATTTTTTAATTTTTTCAAAAACCTTAAAAAAAAATCTTTCTATTAAAACAGGGCAGTTTCGTAGCATGCTTTCATAGCGTCCAAAAATAGCTTTTGCACTCAAAATTTCTACTCTTTAGCTGTTCCAGGGTGTCCATCATGACCTTATACCTTATCAATACCATTTCCTCTCCTTGAAATCCACAAAAAGTGGATTTAAAGGCACAAATACAACTACAGGTGTTTTCGTAGCATTTTCCTAGCTTTAAGCCTAGGAAACGATACGAAACTATGGAAAACTGTGCAATTTCCAGATTTTGAATTTGCCTAAAAAAAGGAACCTCCAACTGTATAAAATTTCTATTCAAAATTCCATTAGCCTCTTAAAACATAATCAAACTCAATTTAAGAGCCTTGAGGTGTTTCCTCTTAAAAAAACATCCTTTTCACCTTTAACAAGTTTATTCATCACTAAAATGTCTCTGTTTTTTCTAAAAACATAGGGTTCAGATACGAGCTCTTATCTCCCTATCCTTGATATATATTTCAAAATTGAAGGTGGTTTTTTTAGGTCATTATTTCTTGAAGAAAAACCTCTATTGGTTATTTGAAACACATCTCCAGCTATCCAGAATCTGCATTCTAAAAACATGTATAAAACAGGAAAATTTTTCATTCTGAAAATAGGGCTGAAATACATCCCCGTATCTCCCAATTTGTAGTAAATTTGAGAAAATTGAAAGAGTTTATTGTTATTTTATATGTTCTTGAAAATAACCTCTCTCATGTTCTTAAAATACTTCTCTGTTTGTCCAGAAACCTCCCTTTTCTGCCTATTTTACACTGAATTCGCTACAAAAGTAGGGATTCTTGGTTAAAATGACCTTTTTCGGAGTTGTAAGCTTGGGAAATAAAATATGTTAGCAAATTACGACTGATGTAACATGATTTGACCTATATGGAGGGGGTTTTGAGATGAAATGAGGGTGTTCTTGAAACTTAGGATAGGTTAAATATGAAAAAATGAAATTTCTTATGGCAACTTGAAAAAGGTTTAAGGAGACCTTACCCTTTTGAAGGAGTGAAATGTATGACCATGTCAAGTAATGAAAAAAAATTATGAGTGATAACAGTGGCTCCACTTGGGATGGTGTGCCTCTGTAGTACACCAAAGAACCTGTAGTTCTAGTGCTATCCATCTTCTTGGAAATAAAAACCCTGAAATTTATGAAAACTTCGCCAAGTTCTTATGGAATTCTCTTAGGGCTCAAGCTTGATGATTACTGCTGAAAAACAAAAATCTATACATACTGAAAATATGCTTAGTCTACTTGAGCTTATTCACACACACTGCTACTTACCCTAACAACTGCAATCTTCATGTTTGATTCAAGCAACATGAAACTTCCAATGAAGCTAGTCATTGATATCATCTGACACTTGAGCCTCTTGACTGCGCTTGAACCAAAAGTAAACAGGATACTGAAATGACCAAGGCAACATAATATGTATCTAGTCTTCATAATGAAAATATAACTAGAAATTTGGACTGTAGAACTCTTCCATGTAGTCAGCTATAGGATCATAGAAAACATAATTTGTTTGATGATTCTCAAGACATTCTTCAGTTTTGGACAACTCGTATATGCTTTCCTCAACAAAAAAATATTTCAGTTGTGTGCTATCAAACTTATTTTTAAAAACAGGGTATTCTTCCTCAATCTCAAAAGAGAAAGGTAGCAGCACCCTCTCTTTGTATTCTGGCATGAAAAACTTTTGAAAATACTGATCTTGATTATGAAGACTATAGGATTGAATTTGGTCTTCTAAAACTTCAATATATTTCTCAATGTTCTTAGCAACTTCATCCAAAAAGTGAATCTTATCTTCTGACTTGCACTCAAATGACTTTAAATAAGAATACAAGGACAAAGAAAAATTTTCATCCACTTCCTCATTAGTGTGATCATCTTCCATTGTTTAAAATACTGAATGGAAGGAGATTCTGCCACCAACTCTATTCTTTCCATCCATGTTTCCAAAAAAATAAGCCAAAACTCAGCAAATGACTTAATAGATCTGATATGAAAGCTTTTAATCCATTGTTTACATTTCCCTTGAAATGAATCATAGAACAATATGATGAAAATATCTTCATGTATGACTCTAAGATGCTTAGTAAAGTCACGGGAATCTAATATATACTTCAATGTCAAAATCAAATCTTCCCCATTGAATTTTGGACCATTCCTTAAAAAATATGCATTTTTGGGAAAAGGATTTTGGAAGCCATAAATTTTTGAAAAATATATATAACCTTGAAACAAGAATGGCAGCATCTAAGTTCTTCATAAGCCTAGTGGAATCACCATGAATCTATGAAATTTTGAATTCTTCAACAATGGAGTCACCAAGGTAGTTGCAGCCTCAAACAGATTATGAGCTCCTTTGACCTTCAAGGGTTCAGCTTCAAAATTTCGGGAAAAGTATACCTTCCAGCTCCCGGCAGACGCACCAAAATGTTATCACCAAATTGAGTCATGTTGGGTTGCTTCAATGGTCAACTTGGAGTAACTATTTCAAACCACTTGTAACTGGAAATTATCCTTTCCAGCTTGAGAGGGCTCTCTCAAAATGATAAAGGATATTCAATTAACAACTTGAAAGCAGATGGAAAACTCTGAATTGGATTGAATGTGTTTTTTGTGTAGGTGAAAGATGTATTAAGTTTACTACCATTGGGCTTATGGAGTCGATATGAAAACTAGGTCACAAGTAAACTTATCTCATGGAATCTGAGGAAATTTTATTCTTATTAAACCGTACAAGAAGGATATAACAAAAAGATATATGCATACAAGAAGTTGGAGCATGTCACCATGAATTCCAATTGATTATACATAAGCAAACTAATAAAACATGACAAAACAACAGATTAGGTGTATAAATGGAAGTTGGAGCATGTGATCATGAATTCCAAGTGATTATACAACTAGAACACTAGAGAGAAAGAAAAGGACTGATAGAACAAACTTACATAATAATACATAAAAGAATCTTAGGTCTGAAATAAGCATGTTGCAACTGTATATTTCTGATATCAAACTATTACAATAGTGGTAATGTCAAGTCATTATCTCCCAACACCTTCTAACTCTAAAATTATCTCCTTTATAGAATTACGACTCATACAAATGATATTCCACCTTGATAGATTCCAATTCCACCCTCAGAGACCTATTTCAAACATGATTCCATCACTTGGAGACTTCCTAGGGATATTTTTGTTTTGCAAAGTTTGAATACAAAAAGGACTCTTATTTCATTAATAGTTCAAAAAATCAATTTAATAACCGTTATCAATTGCAACCAACTAATTTTCTGAGTGTACTAGAGTGCTGATGTGTCATTATTCCACGTGGGTGCTGAGTTGGACCTCCTCCAAGTCAAATTTTTAAAATTTTCTCATAAATTTGGTTAGTGAAAATTCTGAAATAATAGGCTCCAAATATGAGTGTATAATTTCCAAACCTTGATGGATTTGCATAAAATAAGAGAGGTTTTGTAGATAGACCTGTGTTGAAGAAATACCTAATTCAAATTTCCAAAATACTTTTTCATTTTCTCATAAACCTTAAAAAACAACTTGCTACAAAAACATGGCAGTTTCGTAGCATGCTTTCATAACATCCAAAAATAGCTTTTGTACTCAAAATTTATGCTCTTTGGCTGTTCCAAGGTGTCCATCATGACCTTATACCTCAAAAATACCATTTCCTCTCCTTGAAAGCCACAAAAAGTGGTTTTAAAGGCAAAAATACGGCTATAGGTGTTTTTGTAGCGTTTTCCTTGCTTTAAGCCTATGAAACGCTACGAAACTATGGAAAACTGTGCAATTTCCATATTTTGACTTTGCCTCCAGCTGTAGAAAATTGGTATTCAACAAGCCATTAACCTCTTAAAACATAATCAAACTCAAATTAAGAGCCTTGAGGTGTTTCCTCTTCAAAAAAACATCCTTTTCACCTTTAGCTAGTTTATTCATCACTAAAATGACTCTGTTTTTTCTGAAAACATAGGGTTTAGAGATGAGCTCTTACCTCCCTATCCTTGATAGATATTGAAAAACTGAAGGATGTTTTTTTTTAGGTTAGTATGTCTTGAAGAAAAACCTCTCTTGGTGTTTTGAAACACATCTCCAGCTGTCTAGAATGTGCATTCTAAAAACATGTATAAAACAGGAAAATTCTGCATTCTGGAAATAAGGCTGAAATACATCCATGTATCTCCTAATTTGTAGCACCTTTGATAACAATGAAAGAGGTTATTGTTATTTGATATGTTCGTGAAAATAACCTCTCTCATTTTCTTAAAATACTTCTCTGTTTTCCCAGAAACCGCCCTTGAAGTTGATTGCTCAAAGTCAGAAAACAGAGAAATGCTTCATATTCGCTACGAAACTATCAACAGATTCGTAGCGTTTTCTGCCTATTTTACACTAATTTCACTACGAAAGTAGGGATTCTTGGCTAAAATGACTTTTTTCGTAGTTTTAAGCTTGGGAAATCAAATATGTTAGCAAATGATGACTAATGGAACATGATGTGACCTATATGGAGGTGGTTTTGAGATGAAATGAGGGTGGTCTTGAAACTTAGGATAGGTTAAATATGAAAAAATGAAATTTCCTATGCCAACTTGAAAAAAGTTTAAGGAGACCTTACCCTTTTGATGGAGTGAACTATATGACCATGTTAAGTAATGACTCACAAAATTATGAGTGATAACACATAGCAGCATCAGCTTGTTGCACACAAGTAATGTCAATGAAAAAAACTATCCAAGAAATGAAGGCAAGCATAAATGAACCTAACTCTATTAAATGTGACAATACAAGTGCAATAAGTATATCAAAAAATCTAGTACTTCATTCAAAAACCAAGCACATCCCAATAAAGTACCCTTTCCTCAGAGAACAAGTAGCAGAGAAAATAGTAAAGATGGAGTATGTACCAATAAAGGAACAAACAACAGACATATACACAAAACCTCTTGCTAGAGAACCATTCGAATATCTAAGAGACAAACTAGGGGTAGTGTCTGCAAATGATACTCTCTGATATAATCAGAAAAAGAAAAAAAAAGAAAAAAAAATGATGATGGAAATACACTAGCAAAGGCTGCAATATAAGGAACAAAAACAGTGCAACAGATAAGTGATAGTCAATATTAGATAAGAAAGCATCATTCCAGGGGGAGAGAAGTCCATAAAAATTGTCACAGAAGAGCTAGAGATATGAAGCTGGTAAAGATCTGCAGATTATGGTATGGTGCAGGTCCTCAAGATCGTAGTATTATGACAGAAGTACATCAAAAACTCTATCTCATATCACCTCTATCAAGAAGTAAGGGATATAAGTGCAGAACATTCTATGGTGGCATGCCCTCCATTCATGCGATCTCAATAATTTTCAATGTGTTCTCCCAACAACTATTATACACCAGCTTGGAGCAGAAAAGTATAAAGTCTGAAGAAGAAGACCTATAAATTGGGAAAAGAAAATGCAAGGATAGAAACTACACTGGGAAATGTGTAACCATTTTCCATTGATGTCAAAGGGGGAGGAAAGGCAAGCAGAAGAAGAAAGGCTCTTCTGAAAAGCAAGCAGAGGAAGAAAGACACCTCTTAGAATGAAAGGGGGAGGAAGTCTTGGAGGAAGTATTGGAGTGTTGGAGGAAGTGTTTCCAACAATGCCAAAGGGGGAGATTGTTGGAAATATTGTCATTGATGGCAAAGGAGCACAAAGGAGCAATGTAGAAATTATATGCACTAAGCATGCATATGTCCTAGATCCACCTGATCTCACACTATTTAACTTTATGCAAGATACTAAATCATTCCACTTGTTAATATTTTGCGGAAAATTAATTGCACACACATGTAAAGCATAGATAAAAATAATCACACATAACACAGTTGTTTTTAACCGGGAAAGCCTGAAGCTGAAAACCCCAACTATATATTATGTATCATGGAATCATATGACAATCCTCATACAAAGCTTATCAATCTCTTAGTACAGTCAATTGTTATACACTAACCAGGAACAATCTTGCAAATCCATGCACCAATCTTTGTCCTCCTGCTAGCCTGCCTCCACTGTGCAATCCCTGCTGAACAACAGCTCTGAATGAATTCGAATTACCCTCGCCTTGACTGCCCAATCCTCATTGGAAACTCCAATGTGTATGTGATGAAATCAATGCATCACTATATTCACAACAGATAGTCCATCTTGCCCTTTCATATATCTCTTCACTGGGTCTCCACTGAAACTTCCATGCATTGTAGTTAACTGTTGTATTGTTCATTTGATTAATGAGTTATTATTTGTGAACTAATTAACTAATTGATTCACTCCACTCTCACTAGTGTATCATTCAATTAGACTAGATACAACTAGCTCAACTGAGTCTAACTGAGTTAAATTGAATACAACTTCATAACTACTTCTTCCAACTGTGTCATAACTCTGCCACTTGAGTTCTAACTGAGTCCTCCATGCATTAGCTCCAGTAAACCCTTGGGAATTGTGTAATTCCCTCAGTCCACTAATGTGCCACATCTGTGCACTAAAAAAAAGTTCTCTAAGAGAATAAGTTGTTGTTTAGTGTCTAATTATTATTAAGAGATAATAATAATTGGCATGCATCTATTTTTAGATCAGCGATCTATAAATAGACTTCGCCCAATATTCTAAAAATATAATTTCATCTATTTTTCCAACTTGATCAACCATCCAAAAATAGCATCCTGCAACTTCTGAAATAGCATCACCATGTCTAAAAATAGACATAGTCTAAAAATAGACTTGCACCAAAAATAGCCTGTGGGCCCACTTAGTGAAGGCGAATCTTTTCACTAAGCTTATCATCTTGTTGAATCTCAACACCCCCCCTCAACAAGATAGGGATTATCCTTCACCCTGATCCTACCTCTATGGTATTCGAATTTTCTCATGGTGAGCACCTTCATCAAAATATCTGCATCCTAATCCTCTATAGGAATGTACTAAAGAAACATGATCTTCCGCTGCACACAATCTCTGATATGATGATACCAGATATCAATATTTTTAGATCTATCATGAAACACAAGATTAACGAAGAGTTTAATGCAACTCTGATTATCACAATGTATCACTGTGGGATCTAAATGTGAACCGAACAAACCAACCAGAATCTTCCTCATCCAGATAGCCTCACATGTAGCTTGACTTGCTGCCATGTATTCCACTTCCGCTGAACTGAGTGCCACAGATCTTTGTTTCCTACTGTACCAAGAAACTGTCGTAGATCTGATATTGAAAATCCCTCCTGATGTGCTCTTTCTGTTTGTTGGGATTCCTGCCCAATCTGCATCCGTGAAGCCATGAAACTTCACCTCATCCGTCTGTCTGTACCATAAACCATACTCAGATGTGCCCCTGAGATATCTCAAAACATGCTTGCCTGCCTTCCAAAAGATCTTGGTAGGCTTAACCATCGCTTGTGAAAGCTGGTTCACCGCATAGCATATGTCCGGTCTTGTATTGACTAAATACATGAGCGAACCCACCAAATGTCGATAAACAGTGGTATCCACTACCTCTGCCAATGTAGCATCCTCTTTCTTCCAATTTCCTGGAAGAGGAGTGTCGACAGGCTTGCAGCCTTGCATGTGAAACTTCTCCAGTATCTCTCAGGCATACTTACCTTGAGACACAAATAGTTCACCTTCCCGCTGCCATATTTCCAATCCAAGGAAATAGTGAAGGAGGCCCAAATCCTTCATCTCAAACTCCTTTGCAAGATCTGCCTTGCATGAGTGTATCAAATGCTCATCACCTGTTAGTATTAAATCATCAAAATAAAGTACAATGATTAAAAGCTTACCCTCCACCACAATCTGGTATAGGTTTTCATCCACCTCACTCTTGGTGAAGCCAAGTCCAGTGAAATGGCTGTCAATCCGAGTGTACCAAGCACGGGGTGCTTGTTTCAGACCATACAACTCTCTTTTGAGCTTGCACACATGTGACTCGCTGCTGAAGATCTCAAATCCTTCAGGCTGCTCAATGTACACCTCTTCCTCAATGATCCCATTAAGGAACGTAGTCTTCACATCCATCTGATGAATGTGCCAACCCATCTGCGCTGAGAGAGCAACGATGGTCCTTATGGAAGAATGTCGTGCGATAGGTGCAAAGGTTTCTTCATAGTCAATCCCCTCGATCTGTGAGAAGCCCCAGGCAAAAAATCTTTCCTTATACTTCTCGACACTCCCATCAGCAACTTGCTTTACCTTGTAGATCCATCCTGATCCTACAACTGATTTTCCCACTAGCCTTGGAACAATCTCCAAAGTATTGTTTCTGATAATGGAGTCATACTCCTCCACCATGGCATCTTACCCAAGTGGGCTCCTGCACTACTTCTTCGAAAGAATATGGCTCTGTCATGATACACTTGCTCATAAGAGCCATGTATCTCGTAAATCGTTCAGGTGACTGTCTCTATCTACGCTGTGATGTAGGGACTCCTACATTCTGTGTCGCATCAAGCTTCAATCTCTCAGCTTTTGTGGTATGCTTTCTGCCTTGTTTGATGTTTGGTTCTACATGAGTGGACTCCTCCACTCCATGAATCTCCTCTTGTGGCTGATCCACATCCAGAGGCTCATCTTTGGGAACAAGCAGTTCCTCCACTGCATGCAAGTATAGCTCCCTCTTAATAATAGCTCGTGCTACACCCACGATCTTTATGTTCTTCCTCTCTGCGATCCCATTCTGCTGTGGGTTATGAGGCACTATGAGTTCTCTTTGAATTCCTTATTTGCTACAGAAGTCTTTGAATTCACCCGAGATGTATTCACCACCATTATCACTCCGTATAGTTTTCACTTGCTTCCCCAACTCCTTCTCCACCAATGCCTTGAACTCACAAAAAATTGATAATGTTTCACTCTTCTTCTACATGAAGAAGATCTAGCATCTACAAGAATAGTCATCAACAAATATAACATAATACCTGTGTTTTTCTATTGAAGCAACCGAGAAAGGTCCACACACGTCTATGTGAATTCTCTCCAAGATCACTGAAGCATGATTCTCCTTCTCATGAAAGGTGGTCTTCACAAACTTACTCATAGTACATCCCTTGCACTGATCTGACTACGCAAGATTACCCTTGGGAAGTCCAGTAGAAATCTGCTGCAAAATCTTCAAAGCGCCATGGTGAAGATGGCCCAATCTCCTACGCCATAATTCGCCCTCATCTTGGCTCACCAATTCTTCTTCTTTGCCCACCATTGTAGCGCAGCCATCTACCTCTATCTTGTAGAGATTCTTAATTCGAACCCCTATCTTCTTGGTTTGACCCATTGTTTTATGTCGAAGGAAGGCTTTTCCCTCACTGAAAACAACATCATAACCCTTGTCTTCCAGCATTGCGACTAAGACCAAGTTCTTCTTTAGACCTGGAACATGCATAAAATTCTTCAATAAGAACAGATTATCGGACTCCCTCTCAAAGGTAATGGTCCCAATGCAAGACGCACTATACCGACCATCATCGCCCATCTCTATATGCATTTGGAGGTCCTTCTACTCCAAGTCACTTAACACTCTTTGTCTCCCATCATATGGAAAGACGCACCACTACCAAGATACCACACCGATCCCATACAGCTTGAAACCAAGCATGAGATCAAGGAGAAATCAAGTTCAAATTGTGAGGCTAAGGCCTCTCCAGCTGCAGATCCAGCATCCTTCTTGTTCTTCTTCTTCTATGGACAGTTAGTGGCGAAATTTCCATGTTCGTGATAGTGAAAACACTTCACTTTGGACAAATCCTGCTTCTTGCCTTTAGCATCGGATTTTGAAGGATTTTTCTTCCCCTTCCCTTTCCTTTATTTGGCAGCCAAAGCGCAATTCTCTTCATCTTCATTCTTTGATGAAGATCCATCCCTGGTACCCCGCCTTATCTCCTCCTGCACAAGATCCGACCAAAGTCGCTCCCATCCCGGCAGTTTCTCCCGTCTATTGACAGAGTCTTCGTAGCTATTCAAACTCTTAAAAGCCCAAGGAGAGCCAAAATCACCAAGTCTTCATCATCAACAGTAACCCCCACACTTCCTAGTTCATCCTTATAGTGGACAAACTTCGTGAGATATTTTGGAATACTGTCGCATTTCTCCATTTTTATTTTTCTGAGCTTGTCTTTAAGCGCCAACTTCCTCTGGTCACTTCTGATTTGGAACAAGTCTATCAAATCCTTCCACATTAAGAATGGAGTGGATTTCCTGTGAAGGCTGGACACAATATGGTCCTTCACACCTTCCAACAGAATCCTTCTCGTCTTTGCTGTCTTCTTTTTCCATGTGTCAAGTAATGCAGCATCGCTAGATCCCGGCTTAGGAACATCACTATCGATGAAATCCTTCAGTCCATTATCCTCCAACGCTACCTCCATCCTGTCCTTCCAGGCGATGTAATTCGATCTCCCATTAAGGTCATACTCCAATCTCAACCCGTTGAAAGACATTTCAATGTATACTCGACTTCTGCACCAAGAATCTTTTGTAGCAAATTCGAATTGTCCACCAGCACAAACTCACTTTACAATTTCAATCTTCAATCAACAATGCTTTGATACCATGTAGAAATTATATGCACTAAGCATGCATATGTCCTAGATCCACCTAATCTCACACTATTTAACTTTATGCAAGATACTGTGTCATTCCACTTGTTAATATTTTGCGGAAAATTAATTGCACACACATGTAAAGCATAAATAAAAATAATCGCACATAATGTAGTTGTTTTTAACCAGGAAAGTCTAAAGCTGAAAACCCAAAATATATATTATGTATCATGGAATCATATGACAATGCTCATACAAAGCTTATCAAGCTCTCAGTACAGTACAATCGTCATACACTAATCATGAACAATCTTGCAAATCCATGCAACGATCTTTTCCCTCCTGCTAGCCTGCCTCCACTATGCAATCCCTGCTAAAGAATAGCTCTGACTGAATTCGAATTACCCTTGCCTTGACGGCGCAATCCTCATTGGAAACTCTAATGTGTGTGTGATGTAATCAATGCATCACTATAGTCACAACAGATAGTCCATCTTTCCCTTTCACCTATCTCTCCACTGGGTCTCCACTAAAACTTCCATGCACTGTAGTTAACTGTTGTATTGTTTAGTTGATTAATGAGTTATTATTTGTGAATTAATTAACTAATTAATTCACTCCACTCTCACTATTGTATCATTTAGTTAGACTAGATACAACTAACTCAACTGAGTCCAACTGAGTTAAACTGAATACAACTTCATAACTACTTCTTCCAAATGTGTCATAACTCTGCCACCTGAGTTCTAACTGAGTCCTCCATGCATTAACTCCAGTAGACCCTTGGGAATTGTGTAATTCCCTCGGTCCACCGATGTGCCACATCTGTGCACTAAAACAAAGTGCTCCAAGAGAATAAGCTGTTGTTTAGTGTCTAATTATTATTAAGAGCTAATAATAATCAACATGCATCTATTTTTAGATTAGCGGTCTATAAATAGACTTTGCCCAATATTATAAAAATATAATTTCATCTATTTTTCCAACTTGATAAACCATCCACAAATAACATCCTACAACTTCTGAAATATGATCACCATGTCTAAAAATAGACATAGTCTAAAAATAGACTTGTGCCAAAAATAGCTTGCGGGCCCACTTAGTGAAGGCGACTCTTTTCACTAAGCTCATCATCTTGTTGAATCTCAACAAGAAACACCTAAACTATCATTAAGGAAAAGGAGCAGAGAAGCAACAATAATAAGGCAAAGAAGCAGATCAGGCAATAATGCAATAAGAAAACATAAAAGAGAGGCAGAGGAGCAGCAGAGAGGCAAGGAGCAGCATTAGACCATCAGCAAAGGCACCAAAGGAGTAAAGGAAATAAAAACTCAAAGGCAACAAAGGTGATCAGGTGATCATGTCTTTAATGGAAAAATGCTCAAAAATATATTTTCTCAGAAATGGTTCAAACTAGAACGACAGGAAAGATCTCGAAAAGACGATCCTATAGCCGCGAACGTCACTGAAAACCGATGTTGTATGAGGAATATATTCAACTTTGAAGTTTCTCAATCTCAGGCAAAAAGCCCAATTTGACTCAGTTTGAATTTATTAAAAAAATTATTAAAAAAAGAATATTCCACAGAATATTCTAGGAATATTCCACAAAATATTCTGGATAGGCAGCCAATGGCAGGGCGCCACGTGGCTAGACCGGAGGCTGCCACGTGGCCCCAAGAAGTCAAACCATGGTCAAATATGTTATATCAAAATTATATTTTCGCGGACAAGATTTGACCCTAGGTCGGGTCTATGGCAGCCGGACGGCTCAACCGGTTGCTCTACGATGGTTCTTATAAAGCTATGGGCAGAGGTTCTTTTTAAAAGTTTGAATTTGGTTCAGGCGGGGCCGTAAAGGGGCCAGCCCCTCAGCGATGAGACCACACACTGAGAACTAAGGGCTTTAACCAACGGGCGGATAAGTTTGGAAGGCATGGTCACGTGGACTGGCAGAAGGTGCGGAACGTAATTATATCATATGGTTTAACATTAATGTAACCGCATCAAACTCCAAGTTTTCCAACTGTTTTCCGACGGGTGCAGTCCTATGGACCCGCGCCCTTATCCCTAAGCCCCCAACGGTTGGCGGGAATTTTTTCGGATTCCGCCTTTTATGTGGCCACCCCACATTTAGTAGGATTAACTGGAGTCTGCGTAGTTTTGGTGGAGCTATTTAGGGCAAACTTGGACAAAACTTGTTTTGACCATAATTTGAGCTAGGAGAGTCATTTTGGAACGAATTTTTTTTTGTTTTGGGGGTATTGGAGCATTCTGAAGCTACTGGAATAGGTTACAAAGCCATCAGGGCATTTTTTCAGAGGTTTTATCAGCGGATTAGCTAGAGGAGACACTAGGGCTTTGGGAATGGACAGTTGTATTGGGCTATGTTCATCTGTTTGAGGTGAATTTGCTATCATTTATTATTGTTTCCAGCACTCTGATTCTATTTAAGCAGCTATTTTTGACTATTAAGGCTTTCTTCATGATGTATAACTATTTTTTAGCATTATAAGAGAAGGGAAAAGCCCATTTGGGGGCTTTTGGACCCTGCAGATGTAGCCCAAGAGAGGGGTGAACTGCCTTATCAGATGCTTTGTTATATGTTGTGAGTTCTTGTTGCTTATTTTCAGAGTTTAATACCTTAAACAGTAAATTTAAATAGGTCTCTTTAACTCAAAAAGACTTATACACATTCCAAAACACATTTGTTACATTGCAAAACACTTTAACATGCTTGCACACTCATATTATTGGTTAATGAATACTTTGAACCGGAAAAAAAATACTTTCATTACCAAATCACTTTAGTGTTTACTTATTATTTCTTTAGGGAGAGTCTGTAAGAGGGCCAGATAGCTTCCGGTTTCATCCTTTCTCTGAAAGGTGAAATAACTAGTAAAAGCCCCTACAGTCTATCTCTATATGAGAAATAATTAGTTCACACATTTAAAATTTAGATTGGTATCAGAGCATCATGTTGAGCTCAAAATTTTGTGAATTTTGTGCAAAGAAATATTGTGTTGTTTTGAAAATTTGATGCTTACTAGGCTGAAACTGAAAAGAGGGGAAGGACAATTGGTTAGAGCACAAGATAATCCTCAACTAAGGAGGGCTATGGTGCCATTATCTCCACCTTCCATTTCATCCTCATTAGCCTTAGAATCAGCCACAAACATGTCTTCAAGAGAAGAAGAAGTACATGAGGAAATGGATCCCCAAGAAGAAGAAAGAATCTTTAGAAAATATTTCTTGGATATGACTGAAATGGTTAGGATCCTCTATCAAGAAAGAAATGATAGGATTGCTGGAGAAGGGTCTAGAAACCAAAGAGAAGAAGGAGATTATTCAGGAGGGAAGAAAGACAATGAAAAGTCAAAGAAAGGGAATGGAGGAAATGGTGATCCACCATCTCCATCTTCATCCTCTTCCTCCACATCATCCTCTTTAACTTCTGTAAATCAGTCACATAAAACAAAAACAACTGTTAGAAATCCTTTTTTAGAGATTGATGTCAAATTTGAGTTGCCAATGTTTAATGGTGATGTTAATGCAGAGAAATTAGATAATTGGATTAGACAACTGGAAGTCTATCTAAGGATTCAGAATCTGCATGATGATGACACAAAAATACAATTAGCCTCATTAAGGATGGATGGAGCAGATTTGGTTTGGTGGGAAGCCAAAACTAGGGAGGAAATCAAGAAGCATGGTAAGATAACTCTAACATGGACTAAGTTTATTACTATTATCAAGAAACAATTTTATGCTCTTGCTTGTCTTCAGAAGGCTATAATGAAATGGCAAAATTGTAGACAGCTTAAGGGACAAAATGTGCAAGACTATACCCAGGAATTTAGGAGAAGAGCACTCTTACTTGGGGTAGATATACAAAGCCAAGACACTTTGTTAAAGTACATAGGTGGTTTGCACAGTTACCTTCAACACACTATTCTTATGTTTAATCCTACTAGCTTAGATGAAGTCTTTGTACATGCTACACATTTAGAAGCTAGAGGAAAGAATATTTTTGATGCCTTGAATGAGGATTGTGATTTTAAAAGCAAAGGAAGAAAAAGAGTTACAAATTCAAGAAAGGAAAAAGGAAATTTGTTTTGAAATAACTGTTCAAAGACAAGTCATGATGAAGACCACTGTTGGAAGCTTCATCCTGAGCTGAAACCAGAAAAATATAAAAACAAAGGCAAGACCAAAGAAAAGGGGAAAACTGTAGCAACAGTTGAGAAAGACTTAGGGTCAGACTCAGGTGATAAGACAAAAAGTATCACCATGGTTTTAAATAACATTAAGGGGAAATAAGTGGTGCAAGACACAATTCCCAGTTCTAGCTCATTAAATTGTCACAAATATACTCAAGAAGAAAAGAGGAGGATAGAGCTCTTACATGTGAGGGTAATTTCAAAACATACAAAAATTGACACACTGTTTGATAGTGGGTCATAAGCTAATCTCATATCAGAAGATTTGGTCAAACAGCTAAAACTTGAGACCATTCCACATCCAAAGCCTTATCCACTTGGGTGGATATGCAAGGATTCAAACTTGCAAGTCTCAAGAAAGTGCATATTGCGCTTTGCAATAACTGCACATTTTATTGACACTGTTGAACTTGATGTGGTACCACTTGACATCTCAAGAATTGTTTTGGGAAGTCCTTAATTATTTGACAGAAAGGCCATCTTCCATCGCCATGAAAACAAGTATCACTTGTTCAAGAATGGGAAAGAGCATATTGTGAGAGCACACAAGAAGAAGATGGAATCTTCTTTACTCCATGCAGGTCAATTGAAAAGGCTGGTTAATGCAATTCAAAGTCTAACTTTGTTGATGTTGAAACAACAAGATTTTGTGCATTTACCTTTTCATGATGTTGCTAATGATATGCCTCAGTTTGATAACAGTTTGTCTTTGAAAGAAGATGACATTATGTTGCACAAGTTACCTTTCGGGTCAGTCAATGCAGAGAATGAAGTGTCAAAGAAAATCAGTGTAAGCAAGGAGGACACACAATTTAGCATGGGACAAAGTTGGTTTCAGAATGGTAGAATTCACCATAGGAATAGTTTGCAAGGTGAACGTTATTTTAAGTCTTCTTGGAAGTTTGATCAGTGTAGAAAAATTTTGTTTTCTACAAATTACAGTTGTTGTTCTGCAAATTTTAAGAACTTGCATCATGACTTAGTCAATTTTAGCAACGGTCGATCAGTTAAATCCAAAGACAATTTATCATTTTCTGAAAAGCTCCATTTAATGAAATCAAGTAGATTTCAGTTATTTAAGGGTGGAAGAGTGGAGAATCAGTCTCCACATTATCATTTTTTCTAATCAGAGAGCTTTTGTGGGTCCAAAAGCTTCCCATTTTAGAGGTGTGATTAGGTGATCATGTCTTTAATGGAAAAATGCTCAAAAATTTATTTCTTCAGAAATGGTTCAAACTAGAACAACAGGAAAGAGCTCGAAAAGACGATCCTGTAGCAGCAAATGACATTGATCGATGTTGTATGAGGAGGATATTCAACTTTGAAGTTTCTCAATTTCAGGAAAAAAGCCCAATTTGACTCAATTTGACTTTATTTAAAAAAGAATATTTCACAGAATATTTTGGGAATATTCCACAGAATATTTTGGATAGGCAGCCAATGGTAGGGCGCCACGTGGCCAGCTCGAAGGCCGCCATGTGGCCCCAAGAAGTCAAACCATGGTCAAATATGTTATATCAAAATTTTATTGTTGCGGACGAGATTAGACCTCGGGTTGGGTCTGTGGCAGCCGAACAGCCCGACTGGTCGCTCTACGATGGTTCTTATAAAGCTATGGGCAGAGGTTCTTTTTAAAGTTTGAATTTGGTTCAGGCGGGGCCATAAAGGGGCCAGCCCCTCGGCGATGAGACCACACACTGAGAACCAAGGGCTTTAACCAACGGGTGGATAAGTTTGGAAGGCATGGTGACGTGGACCGGCAGAAGGTGTGGAACGTAATTATATCATATGGTTTAACATTAATGTAACCGCATCAAACTCCAAGTTTTCCAATTGTTTGCCGACGGGTGCAGTCCTATGGACCTGCGCCCTTATCCCTAAGCCCCCAATGGTTGGCGGGAATTTTGGCGGATTCCGCCTTTTATGGTGGCCGCCACACATTTAGTGGGATTAACTGGAGTCTGCCCAGTTTTGGTGGAGCTGTTTAGGGCAAACTTGGACAAAACTTGTTTTGACCATAACTTGAGCTAGGAGAGTCATTTTGGAACAAATTTTTTGTTTTTTTTTTGGGGTATTGGAGCATTCTGAAGCTACTGGAACAGGTTACAGAGCCATCAGGGCATTCTGTCGGAGGTTTTATCAGCGGATTAGCTAGAGGAGCCACTAGGGCTTTGGGAATGGACAGCTGTATTGGGATATTTTCATCTGTTTGAGGTGAATTTGTTGTCGTTTCTTACTGTTTCCAGCACTTTGATTCTATTTAAGTAGCTATTTCTGCCTATTAAGGCTTTCTTCATGATGTATAACTATTTTTGAGCATTATAAGAGAATGGAAAAGCCCATTTGGGGGCTTTTGGACCTGGCAGATGTAGCCCAAGAGAGGGGTGAACTGCCTTATCAGATTCTTTGTTATATGTTGTGAGTTCTTGCTGCTTATTTTCAGAGTTTAATACCTTAAACAGTAAATTGAAATAAGTCTCCTTAACTAAAAAAGACTTATACACATTCCAAAACACATTTGTTACATTGCAAAACACTTTAACATGCTTTCACACTCATATTATTGGTTAATGAATACTTTGAACCAAAAAACAAATACTTTCATTACTAGATCACTTTAGTGTTTGCTTATTATTTCTTTAGGAAAAGTCTGTAAGAGGGCTAGATAGCTTCTGGTTTCATCCTTTCTCTGAAAGGTGAAATAACCAGTAAAATCCCCTACAGTCTATCTATGTATGAGAAATAATTAGTTCACACATTTTAGATTCATATTGGTATCAGAGCATTAGGTTGAGCTCAAAATTCTGTGAATTTTGTGCAAAGAAATATTGTGTTGTTTTGCAAATTTGATGCTTACTAGGTTGAAACTAAAAAGAGGGGAAGGACAATTGGTTAGAGCATAAGATAATCCTCAACCAAGGAGGGCTAGGGTGCCATTATCTCTGCCTTCCATTTCATCCTCATTAGCCTTATAATCAGCCACAAACATGTCTTTAAGAGAAGAAGAAGTACATGAGGAAATGGATCCCCAGGAAGAAGAAAGAATCTTTAGAAAATCTTTCTTGGATATGACTGAAATGGTTAGGATCCTATATCAAGAAAGAAATGATAGGATTGCTGGAGAAGGGTCTAGAAACCAAAGAGAAGAAGGAGATTCTTTATGAGGGAAGAAAGACAATGAAAAGTCAAAGAAAGGGAATGGAGGAAATGGTGATCCACCATTTCCATCGTCATCCTCTTCCTCCACATCATCCTCTTCAACTTCTATAAATCAGTCATATAAACAAAAACAACTGTTAGAAATCCTTTGTTAAAGCTTGATGTCAAATTTGAGTTTCCAATGTTTAATGGTGATGTTAATGCAGAGAAATTAGATAACTGGATTAGACAACTGGAAGTCTATCTTTGGATTCAAAATCTGCATGATGATGACACAAAAATACAATTAGCCTCATTAAGTATGGATGGAGCAGCTTTGGTTTGGTGGGAAGCCAAAACCAGGGAGGAAATCAAGAAGCATGGTAAGATAACTCTAACATGGACTGAGTTTATTACTGCTATCAAGAAACAATTTTATCCTCTTGCTTATCTTCAAAAGGCTATAATGAACTGGAAAAATTTTAGACAGCGTAAGGGACAAAATGTGCAAGACTATACCCAGGAATTTAGGAGAAGAGTACTCTTACTTGGCGTAGATTTACAAAGCCAAGACACTTTGTTAAAGTACATAGGTGGTTTGCATAGTTACCTTCAACACACTATTCTTATGTTTAATCCTACTAGCTTAGATGAAGTCTGTGTACAGGCTACACATTTAGAAGCTAGAGGAAAGAATACTTTTGATGCCTTGAATGAGGATAGTGATTTTAAAAGCAAAGGAAGAAAAAGAGTTACAAATTCAAGAAAGGAAAAAGGAAAGTTCTTTTGCAAGAACTGTTCAAAGACAAGTCATGATGAAGACCACTGCTGGAAGCTGAAACCAGAAAAATATAAAAACAAAGACAAGACCAAAGAAAAGGGGAAAACTGTAGCAACAGTTGAGCAAGACTTAGGGTCAGACTTAGGTGATGAGACAAAAAGTATCGCCATGGTTTTAAAGAACATTAAGGGGAAAGAAGTGGTGTGTTGGCGAGGAATCAGGTCCCGCAAGCAAGACCCAGGTTCAGGAGTTGTGGCCAACAAGGGAATCCGCTGTAGTCTAGAACCACGTCGGCATTATCACCCTACTCCGGAGAGCAGAGAGTCTCATCTGAGGCGTGCCGTAACCACATGCAGGATGGGAACAAATCGATAGCAAGGAATAGATCCGCAACTCATGATTACCATTAAACAGATTGCATAAACATAGATATATTCGCAAGAACATTCAGAGCATAAACAGGTATTAAGAAAATAAAATTTTAAACCATCACAACCATCATGCATGCATAAGAATTACACAGTAGGATATTAACCTGCAATTGTATTGATATCTTCATCCACAACCATCATTACATAGCTTCTGCAAGGAGAGCTTACAGTCTGATACAGATGCCTTACATAACAGAAAGGTAAATGAGAGAACCCTAGGAACTACAAAGATATCCTGGCCGATCTCCTTCAGTCGCTCTGTGTTCCGTCTCCTGTTCCATTCCTCTTTCTTCTCGGGCGGGTGACTGCTATTTATCCACCCACTTTCGCAACTGTTAGTTCCTCTTTTCGTTCTTCTTCAGCTGCTTCAAGCTTCTCTCTTGTTATCTGTGTGTTCCACTTTCTGTCTTCTGCTGTATATCCTCATGCATCTGCTTTCTTCAGCTATCTCTTGCTTCTACGCCACCTTGATAGCTTTGTGGCTTGTTGTAGTCGCAACTTGGTCACGATTTCCATGTGTCATCTTGCCGCAACCCAAAAAGGCCATCCTTTATTCGAAATGCAAAATATTCCAAACAAGTTTTCAAAAACAAGGGCCCCAACAGGCCCCGACCACAGTTTCTTGACTCGTCCCCGAGTCAATCACAAATGATAGTCTCTATCTCCATCGCCCCGCTTGATCCCGTGCCCTGTTCGGCCTATGTGCCTTCATTTTGTACCTGCTCTCGTTGTGCACCATCAGCTTGTTCATGTTCTCGCTATGCGCCTTCTACCGATTGTTCAAACAAGGGCCCCAACTCCGGGACTCTGTGGAACGCTATGGCTCGAAGCTCAGTGAAGGCTGATACAGCTTGCTGCCACCCTTGCAAGAGTGAATCTATGTCTTCAGCGATCTTGGTGACAGCAGCCGCTTCTAGGGGTGCTGAGACAGCCCCGAACATCGTGCTAATTTGGGTTTCGACCTCAGTGGCTAGCTGTTGCATCATCCTGGCACTGCTTTGGAGGGGCAGGCGGAGCTCACAAATTACCGATTTGGCCTCTGCAGAATTGGATTCTGTTTGCTAGATCTGTACTTTGAGCTCATCCACCTGGGCGTATAATTGGTCCAACCTGGCGGGGTCCGTGACCTCTTGAATTTCCCGAGAAACCTGTTGTAATTGTGCGGAGATTGGCTGTGCTTTGACAGTCAAGGCCAGTGAGCATTCCTGAAGACCCTTCAGGAGGTTGTGCACCTCGCGCGCCGCAGAGGTGAGCGTTTCCTGCATTTGGGTTGCCTGGCCTTGCTTTGCAGCAACCTGGGCTGAATAGGTAGCCGTTGGGTCGGGTATCACTGGGCGTGCAATTAATGCTACATGGATCTCCGTATTTTCCCAGTGGAGACCAGTGAGTGCAGTCCAGATGTAGAAAGCTTGGGCGACGACATTCTGCTCTGCGACATCAACAGGCAGCGGGGTATAATGAGCCTTTACCGAGGGCCATAGGCCTGAAAATACCTGAGTTACGTTGCCTATCTGATCTTGCAGGCATTCCTGCGCCGTGATAAGTTGGTCGCGCTGTTTAGTAAGCTCCACGATCTGTTGTTGCTGCTCTTCGCACCGTTGTTGCAGCTCCAAGTGAAACCTTTCGGCTTGCTGGGCTGCCCTCTGAATGAATAAGTACAGCTGAGTTGTACCCCATGTTTCTAAGTTAGCTATGCCCGAAGCACCTTGGTCCGGCCGCCTTTCTTGGAGGGGTTTCCCACTGGCAACTGAGCGGTTGGAATGCTCCAGAGGGGACGGCGGTGTCTGTTGCTGCGTTGAGTTGGCCATATTCAAATTTGGTCACTCCTGCTGATCAGTCTGGCCAGTGGAGGGAGGGTCAGCATGCTCAGGCTGAGCCTCAGCTGAGTCGGCCCTAATGTTTGCCAGCTGGGTAAATATAGCAAATAAATAAACCTGGGGTGCACCCACGGGATCGACTGGTGGTACTACGGTAGCAGTACTGGAGTCAACTTCAACCCCGTGTTCCCCACCAAAGAGTTCCCGGATGAGCGGTTCAGACACAGTGGCAGATGAATTTGATGGGGCGGATGAAGTGGTAGGATGAAGTGGAACGATGGACAGAGGTGGAGTGGTGGATGGAGGCGGAGCTATGGATGGAGGGCGAATGTTAATAAACTCGGAAGGGTCAATAAGGGGTTCTTCCTAGATCATTTCCCTTGTGTTTGTGGGTAGGGGTGGATCATCATCAGTAAGGTCCACCACCAAATTGGCTACGGTGGTGCGGGCCCACTTGGCCGGAGGAGTTTCTAATTTCTCGGGGGTCGGGCCCTTTCCTCCCATCGGGGTGATAATTGGGCTTGCAGAGGTAAATAAAATAGTTGGGAGGGGAGAAGTAAGAGGAGTGGTAGGGGTGTGCAAAGTATACCGAGAAATCTAAAATTCGGAAAATAAAGGGAACAGAGAGGCACCGCTAGAAATAACCTGAGCTACCGCATTGAAATTTCACACCTGTGTATTAAAGTGGTGCACGACGGGGACGAGCGGTTCGGGGAGTTCCTGTGGTGGTGTTGCCGCATCCGTATCGGCAGGCTGTTGCAATGGCAACATCCGCTCAAATTTGTACCTGGGGATGCCGTTGCGGGTGTGCTTCGTGACCCCCGGCCATGAACAGACTTCACGGTGGAAGGTGGCATCGTCCAGCTAGAATGTCAACGACGTCATGTGGAAGGTGTCTTCCGGCATGCAAGTGGGTCGGAGGTAAGTATGCCTGTGACTTACCCCGAACCACACTTGCTCGATATACTCATCCAACAGGTTCCTGGGCACCCGTTGTTGACCGGCCACCACGTCCGTCATTAGCCCATACCAGGACCGAAACGCCTCTGCATTCACCTTTTTAGTGCGTGGATCAACCGACACCTTCCATGGAACAAATTTCATCACAAGAGGCTGGCCCTCTGGAATTTCTGCTGGTATCCTGACAAGAGGAGTGTGCCATTTCCACATGGAAAAATCAATGATCAAGTATCCATAAATGAAGCTGGTTGTGCACTTGTAGTTTTCTTCGCACGCATCAAATAGCTCTTTCAACATAAAGGAGCACCAATTCAGCTTGGCACCCTGAACGCAATGCTCCGCAATAGAGATAGTGTCCAAGGTGCATTCACCCTTTGTGTAGTGCATCATTTTCTTGCTGGCAATGAGGTAGCAAGCAAATTTAATCTCAAGCGTGTTAATAAGCTCTATCTTGGCTCCCTTCCCTCCCCACTGGGTGTCGTATTTGTTGTAGAGGTCTGCGTCCCTGGACTTCCATGAGCGCTTAGAGGTGGTCTGACATGCGGTCGAGACATCCGCACCATTCTGTGAGAGCCCGGTCAGATGATGGATGTCTTCAGCGTGAATGGGAATTTCCTTGTTCAGCCATAAGGACCCATTCTGAATGCGGCTAAGTAAGAAATGAGTGCACTGTAAAACCGGTCTGGTGGTCCCAAAGACCGGAAGATTTCTGAGATTCATGAGAGAAGATTGCTGAAGGCCCTGAAATGCTGGTAAAATTCGGTTGGCGGAGTTCCCGGCTGTGCTGTAATAGTGTTCCATATACACTTGTCAATTGAGCGCCGGGAATTCAGACGAGTCGGAAAGTTTGGCATCTATCAAAGCTACATTGTCCAATTTCCCAACCAAAGACTCTGTCCTGTGAATCCTACTGTCAAGCTCTGGTTCGACGACGGATAGGAGGGCCCTCGGAATTTTTGCTCGGCGCTGATAGACGTGGATAATTCGGCTTGGTATCCTCTCTCGGTGTTGTTCGCCTGAATGCTCTTGCTGCTTCAGTGCTGCTACAATTTCTAATGCTAAGTGTTCCAGCATTGTCGTGCTTTTCTTCATGCAAGTGATTTAATTGCCTGGCACGAGTGAAGTTGATGAGATCCCATAACGAGTTAATTCATGCTGGCATTATTTTCTGCGAGAATCGTGTGATCAATCGCGTGCCAATGGGTATTCTGACAGTTGCTGACGGTGGCATGGGGAAATGGGTGGACACGACGGCTGAGGTAACTGCGGATGATGGCGAAATGATTATGGCAAGGTTACTGCCAATTATGGTAATTTATGATGCAAATCTAGACGATCCTACGGACTAACACAAGTACTGACTGACATGACTTGGACTAACATTGACACGTGTATGAAGCCTACGGGGATGACACGTTGGACGCACCCCTCCCCGACCACAGTCGGTTGCGGTGCGGTCCCGCGATAGAGGGGCTTATTGACGAATGATGCAGGAACGGAAAACACTACCTATGCTCATCCCGGTTGCGGGAGAGTTATTTGACTACGCTACTCTACGGGTGCTCTCGGTTGTGAGAGTTATTGATGAATGTTGGGAGAACCTTACTCCTGGTAGGGTTTCAGGCATGCGCCATTCACCCATCCCGGTAAAACAGTACCGTCCAGCTGAGCCAAACGAACAGCACCGGACTCTCTAATCTCGATGACAAAGTAAGGTCCTAACCAGTGCATTTGCAGCTTTCCTAGAAACTTCTGGAACTTGTTGTCATATAAAAGGACCTTGCCGCCAACCTCGAATGCTTTTTTCTTGATGTGGCGATCGTGCCACGCTTTCTGCCTATCCTTTTGAACCTTCTGATGAAATTCCGCCAGGAACCGGGCTTCGTCCAGTTCCTGTAATTCATGTAGGCGCTCCTAGAGCGATGCTTCTTCTAAGAACTTGAGAGTCATGGCAATTAAAATACTTGGTACAGTGAACTTGGCGAGGATCATAGCTTCCCGGCCATACACCAACTGGAACGGTGTCTGATTGGTCAAGCGCTTCACCGTAGTCCGGTAGGCCCAGAGCATAGCTGGTAGCCGTTCATCCCAGTCATCCCGCTGGGCATTACAAATCTTTGTTAACCCCTTTTCAATAATTTTATTAAATGCTTCAACAGTACCATTGGCCTGTGGGTGGTACGGGCTGCTTTTGTGATGCTGAATCATAAACGTGTCCAACAGCGACTTGATTGTGTCATTAATGAAATGTGTACCTTGATCGCTGGTTAAACTTCGTGGGCAGCCAAACCTGTTGATGATGTTTTCAAAGATAAACCGTGCTGCTATATCCGCCATGTAGTCTCGTACCGTCGCCGCCTCAGCCCATCGGGTGAGCTAGTCGGTTGCGGTAATGATGTATCGGGCCTTGGAGTGCTTGGCGACTAGGGCTATAGGACCTACGAAGTCGACGACCCATTTCTCAAATGGCCGCAACACATGCACTGGGTGCAACGGAAGTTCATCCCTGTGAGAGGGCCTCCCCGTCCGCTAGCACACGTTACATCGCTTCACAAATGCTTTACAATCGGCATGTACTGTCGGCCACCACAAGCCAAATTGGAGCACCTTCCTCGCGGTCGGTTTCGCACCTACGTGCCCTCCCGCGACACCGTTGTGGAATTCCCACATCGCAGCTTCGCGCTTGTGGTCAAGGACGCACTGGCGCAGAACCTCATCAAGACCCAGCTTATATAGCTACCCCGCAATCAGTTGGTATTCGATAGCACAGACGACCAAGTGTCGTTTCTGGAGTGGGGTGTAATCCTGAGGGCATTGCCCCGTGGTCAGATAGGTGGCAATGTCGGCCAAGTAATCCGGTACTGTTTCGACTCGAAAGAGGTCAGCATCCGACAGTTGATCATCAAGTGAGTCGTCGTTCTCCCCCGTCTCCAACCTAGATAAATAATCGGGCCCGACGTTCAACCTCTCAGGCTTGACAATCACCTCAAACGTAAATTCTTGAAAGAGCAGCAGCCAACGATAGATCCGTCCTTCCAAAACAGGCTTATTTACCAAGTACTTCAATGAAAAGTGGTACGTAAAGAACTTAAATTTGCCTCAAGGAAGGTAGTGGCGGAACTTCTGGAGAGAGTACACCATTGCCAAGGCCTCCCTTTCGGTAGTGGTGTAATTCTTCTCCACATTAGACAATTTGCAGCTGGCGAAGTAGACTGGATGGTCGACTATCGTGTCTCCTGGTTGCGCCAAGACAGCCCCAAGTGCAATACTGGAAGCATCAATATGCACATGGAACTTCTTCTCCCAGTCTGGGTGAACAAGTATAGGCATCGTCGCCAGCTTCTCCTTCAGAATGTCAAGAGCCTTCCGACACTCCTCCGTCCACTGGAATATTTCTAACTTCCGCAGTAATTTCTCCAAAGGGGCAGTGATCTTCGCGTAATAGCGGATAAACCACCTGTAATATCCTGTGTGCCCGAGCAGTTCCCACAACTGCTTCACGATTTCGAGGGCTTCCATGTGGACTATTACGGTGACCTTGGCGGGGTCGACACAAACCCCTTACTTGCACACCACATGTCCTAACAGCATGCTGAAAAGAACTGCAAAAATACATTTCTTCAAGTTCAAGGAAATCTGCAACTGGCGACACCGATAAAAAATAATACGCAACAGGGTGGCATGTTTCTTCAGCAGACTGTAGACAGTCCAATCTTCCATGTAGACTTCCAGGAACTTGTGGATGTACTCCCGAAAAGAAGCAATAACAATCTGGGAAAACACGGCCGGAGCGTTTTTCAAGCCAAACGGCATTACGTGGTTTGTGAACGATCCCTATTTAGTGGTGAATGTCATTTTCGGCTTGTCCTCTTCCGCAATGCGCACTTGATGGTAACCTGAAAAACCATCCATGAAGGAATAAGATTCATTTCCCGCAACATGATCCAAGACTTCATCGCTAAAAGGAGTGGGAAACGGATCATGGATGCAGGCGTTGTTCAAACTTCTATAATCGACACAGACACGTATCTCCGCCTTGTCCTTCTTATTCTGAATGACGATAGGACTCACTCACTCTGCTTCTTCCACTAGAAAGATGAGACCTGCAGCCAACATCTTTTCAATCTCCATCTTGACCTTTTCTTTGATTCGTGGGTTCAACTGGTAGGGTCGATGCTTTACGGGTCGGGCATCTAGTTTTAGCACAATGCGCATTTCTCCGAGGTCACCCTTGATGCCCTTCAAATCTGCCACCGACGAAGGGAACAAGTCTTCGTATTCCTGGAGGAGGCTGAAAATTTCCTTTGTTGTCTCCTCGTCCTAGTAATCTCCAACAGTAGCCAACTTGGGCTTTTCCACCGTACCGATATTCAACTTCTTTGTCTTTAACGGCTGTAAATGGACACCTTCGGCGGTCGGTTCCTTGTTGAGGTTACGCTCGCCTTCCTTTTCTTCAAAATATAGGTGCCTGAGGTCCTCTAGACTATCATCGTCTGGGTCTCCATCTATCCGTTGGCAAACCAACTCACGCCGGACCTTAGGGTATGATGCAACCGTGCCCCCATCGGCCTCTGGGTCGCGGAAAAACAGGACCTCCTTGATTGCTTGTAGTGCCCGAGATTCCTACTCTGTCTCCCCTTCAAACGAGAAGCACCGAAAAAACTTGTCCGTGACTTCCTGCCAAGAGCGGGTTCCTCGTTTCCGCTCTTCTTCCAAGTACCAGGCCTGGGGGATTGTATCTAGGGAGTGGATAAACCGATGTACCCACAGCTCTTGCAGGTATCCCAGACCTTGCCACTGTTCCTTACAGCTCCTCAAGTGGTCCCGTGGATCGGAAGTCCCCTTGTACCTGTGCCCGCTTCGAGGGCCTTCGTCTTCTTTAAACTATGCCTTAAAAGCCTGAGTCGCGCAACTCCACCGTGACAAGGTGGTGCGGTGGTTCCTCCATCACCTTGCTGACGTGGACTGTAGTGCGACGTCCAAAAGTGGTATTCTGCGGCTTTCTGGAACCGTGTCTTCCACCTTTGCAATAAAGGTATTGACAGCCTGCATGTTCGACAGGGTGGGGTATTCTCTGAACTCAACACCAATCCAACTGACTCGGGCAATGGCTACACATCTCTGCGTGCTGGTCTCATACCCCCCCTACTGCCAGTCTTCCCACGCGAGTTCTGAACCCAACTCTGAGCTCTGGACACTACGCCAGCTGACAGAGCCTATTGCGGTCAGGTTGATATAGTCCTCCTGCTTCCCTGCAGTCAGCTGATAAAGGTGATCCATCATCTGCGCGTCCACCCGGTTGTCCATAGTTTCGGTGTATCGCGGACCTTGATACGGGTCGAGGGGCTGCGTGACCCGTACCTCCCCATACTCGAAGATCATCAACTCCTTTTTAAGGTCGATGATGGCGTAATTCTCAAAAGCCCAATCGATGCCTAGCAGGCCAGGATAAGGATCCTTATCGCCCATAATATAGATAACCTCAAAATCTTTGTAGGTCTTCACCCCCGCAATGTCGACCTTGACACCTTCGAGTCGGCCGATCGGCAGAATTCAGTACTGGTTCACCATTCTGAGTTGGATTGGTGAGTAGGTCAGCTGTGGCCATCCAAGAGCCTCCCACGTCTTCCGCGGCAGGATGTTGACGTCAGATCCCAGGTCAAGCATGGTGTCGCTGATTTGGAAGCCCACAACCTGCGTGCTGAGCCGGAACTCCTTTCCCGTTCGTCACTTATTCCTTTTAACTCACCGCACACACTGAGGTGCGGTGTCCCCAGGTTCCCTCGGCCTGATATTCCCCTGTAGTGCGTCCTGCAGAGTATGCTTGAGCTGGTCCCGCAGCAAAGCATTGTCAACAATTTGGAGGAACAGGTGAAACCATTCCTCAATCAAGGTCCCCGTGGTGCTCTGTTCGCCAGAACCAATCGTCGGGGGTATCTCAAGGCCCCCGGCTTCCCGCAGCTGAGCAAAGGCCTCCACAGCCTCCTGAAAGTACTTCTTCTATGCGTCTGGCTGGATCAGTTGTTTGGGGGAGGAAGGTCGAATAGCCCGGACCGGCTCCCTTCCATGGGCGTCCTCACCCATATTCTTGCCACCCCGTGTCACGATCGCGACATTATGCATGGCCGGGGTCGCAATCCCTCGCGGCTCTGAATTTACCAAGTTCGTTCCCCTCTACCGCGCCCGTTACTTCTTGATGAGCTCGGGACAGTCCTTTGTTGCATGGGCGTTCACGCGGCACTGGGAACACCAAGGAAGTCATGGTAGGGGACATTCCCGAGCCACGTGACCCTCCTGGTCATAGTTTTAACATTTCACCACACCTCGTCCCCCTGTGCGGCCTCTGCGCATACCGTCGCCTCTTCCCCTGGAAGCCTCGTTCACCCTATAGGAGGGACGGTCCAATCTATCCGCAAGTGCGTCGAGAGCCCTACACTGCTCAGTGTTATGAGTCATGGAAACACAAAACTCACAATATACGTTGTTTGGGATGGTGGAGTACTTCTGTAGTATCAGGCACATCCGAGGTGGATGTCCCATCATCCGGCAAATCTCGCAGTATTCCGTGGCGGTTGCGTTCGGTTGAGGTGGGAACCCCACATAGGGCTGTTGCAGCGGGTATACCCCTTGCTAACTCATTTCTGCGCCACCCACTGTGGGTGGACCCCCCTGTATTTCTGCAACAGAGGGTCCCAAACCCGCACCCCGCAGCCTAAGACATTCAATTGCGATGTGGCCTTCGACCAGGAAGTGCGTGCACCAAACATTCAGCCTAGATGCCCTTATAGGTTGCATCTCCTTGAGCTTTTCCGTTAGACTAGCGATCTGGTGTTGTAGTCCCACCAAGGAGGGATCCGACGGGGCCGGCCCTCCTTGATATTCCTGAGGGTAACCTGCCATGGCCTCTATCTTCATGGCCTGCTCTAAAGCATCCTACAGGTTTTCAATCTTCTGTTCGGTGAGGGGGGTTCGCGCCAAGGGAAGCAAAGCCTTGATGAACCAATCCCTCTGATGGTTTGGGTCGATTGGGTAGCTGAGTTTCTCGATCGCGTCCTGGAATCGCCGCATCATCTCCCATGCGGTCTCTCCTTCCTTCTGCTTAATTTCCCAGAGCTCGGAAAGACCCTATTGGTCCGTCTGGGGAAGTTTAAATTCCCGGACAAAATCCCGCTTAACATCCGCAATTACTGGATTAGGATGGGCCTCAGACCACTTGATAAACCATCGAAGAGCCCTCTCTCTAAGTGTGGTATGGAAATCTATTATCTTCCCTGCATATGGCGTCTGCCGAGCCCTCCATATGGCTTCGCACAGATACCAGTGTTGCTCTACATCATCGTTTCCCCGGCCAGAGAACTCTGGATATCGGGTGAAAGACCCCACCATATTTACTTGCGGAGGGTTAACCAAGATAAAGCCTCCAGGTCCTGGTTGTGTGATTATTCTACTAGGGAATGCAATATTACTGGTGCCACTACTACTAACGTGTGTCACTGTCGACAATGAACTGCTATGCAATTGACTCAATACTTTTAACTTAACGAAAATATTACTCAAAGGTTGATAAAGTACCAGGGGAAGGTAGGGATCCTTGCTATGCAGAATTTTGCAAGCGGGGCTGTCTGGAGAAATGAATGTCGTCCGCTCTTGAAACAACCGCTGCATCACGACGTACCATTCACCATCAGAACTCTCGTTGGGCTGCATACCTACATCGTCTTCGTCAGTCACCGTCTCCCTTTCCCGCTTAGCTGGGCTCCCATGCACCCACCGTACTCCCACAGTGGTCCCTTCTCCTTCCTGGGTGTCTGCGTCCATAATTCCTATCCTTTGAGGCGCCTCCTTCTAGTTCTTCCTATCGGTTTCCCTTCGTTTCAAAACCCGCATCACCCGTTTTCGCCACCTATCGACGATCTACGCTCGTCGATGTGCACGTCGCTCCCTCAACTTCCGTGCGGCCTCAGCATCCATTCCCCACTCCCTGCCTCACATTCTACGTAGCATCGGTCCCTTCAGCCCTCCCCCCAGCACTAGGGGCTTACGCTTCCATGCTTGACTTTTGAAATTCCACCATCTCCTCGTCCACCATCAGGGCCTTGATCCACAGCGAAATATCCTTGAGCATTTTCCTTCTTAACCCAGAACGGAAGATAGCCTCAGCCTTCAAGAAGGATTGGTAGCACTCTGCGGCAAACTCTACGATATACCCATTCAAAGTCGTCTCTACCCAAAAATCCACCGCGCGGGTCAATTCATTATCCAACCGATGCAGAGCCACTAGATCCCCGTGCACCCACTTGCGGTTTATCCTCCGCAAGCTATCCCTAGGCACCTTCGTCTGTAACCTCCGCAACCAGTTATAGAGGTCACTAGGGAACTTCCCCCCGAGGATCTCATAAGTATCACTAGCAGAATCTGAGAAAAGGACGAGATCCTTGAGCACACTTTCCTTTTGATTCGTCAACTCTGCTTGCTAAGCAACGAATTGGTCCAGATGGTCATCCCACCATCTCCGTATTTCGCCTTCATAGATCCTCGATACCATGATCTAGTTCCCCTCATATCATGCAGGTCCCGGCAACGAAACCATTTGTTGGCAAGGAATCAGGTCCCGTAGGCAAGACCCAGGTTCAAGAGTTGTGGCCAACGAGGGAATCCGCTGTAATCTAGAACCATGCCGGCATTATCACCCTACTCTGGAGAGCAGAGAGTCTCACCCGAGGCATGCCGCAACCACATGTAGGATGGGAACAGATCGATAGCAAGGAACGGATCCGCAACTCATGATTATGATTAAACAGATTGCATAAACATAGATATCAAGAACATTCAGAGCATAAATAGGTATTAAGCAAATAAAATTTTAAACCATCGCAACCATCATGCATGCATAAGAATTACACAGTAGGATAATAACCTGCAATTGTATTGATATCTTCATCCACAACCATCGTTACATAGCTTCCGCAAGGAGAGATTACAGTTTGATACAGATGCCTTACATAACAGAAAGGTAAATGAGAGAACCCTAGGAACTACAGAGATATCCTGGCTGATCTCCTTCAGTCGCTCTACGTTCTGTCTCCTGTTCCATTCCTCTTTCTTCTCGGCCAGGTGATTGCTATTTATCCACCCAATTTTGCAACTGTTAGTTCCTCTTTTCGTTCTTCTTCAGCTGCTTCAAGCTTCTCTCTTGTTATCTGTGTGTTCCACTTTCTGTCTTCTGCTGTATATCCTCATGCATCTACTTTCTTCAGCTATCTCTTACTTCTACACCACCTTGATAGCTTCACGGCTTGCTGTAGTCGCGACTTGTTCGCGATTTCCATGTGTCATCTTTCCGCAACCCAAAAAGGAAAATCTTTATTCGAAATGAAAAATATTCCAAACAAGTTTTCAAAAACAAGGGCCCCAACATGGTGCAAGACACAATTCCCAGTTCTAGCTCATTAAATTGTCACAAAGATACTTAAGAAGAAAAGAGGAGGATAGAGCTCTTACATGTGAGGGTAATTTCAAAACATACAAAAATTGACACATTGTTTGATAGTGGGTCACAAGCTAATCTCGTATCAGAAGATTTGGTCAAACAACTAAAACTTGAGACCATTCCACATCCAAAGCCTCATCCACTTGGGTGGATATGCAACGATGAAAACTTGCAAGTCTCAAGAAAGTGCATATTGTGCTTTGCAATAACTGCACATTTTATTGACACAATTGAACTTGATGTGGTGCCGCTTGACATCTCAGAAATTGTTTTGGGAAGTCCTTACTTATTTGACAGAAAGGCCATCTTCCATCGCCATGAAAATAAGTATCAGTTGTTCAGGGATGGGAAAGAGTATATTGTGAGAGCACACAAGAAGAATATGGAATCTTCTTTACTCCATGCAGGTCAATTGAAAAGGTTGGTTAATGCAAGTCAAAGTCTAACTTTGTTGATGTTGAAACGACAAGATTTTGTGCATTTACCTTTTCATGATGTTGCTAATGATATGTCTCAGTTTGATAACAGTTTGTCTTTGAAATAAGATGACATTATGTTGCACAAGTTGCCTTTGGGGTCAGTCAATGCAGAGAATGAAGTGTCAAAGCAAAGCAGTGCAAGCAAGGAGGACACACAATTCAGCATGGGACAAATTAGTTGGTTTCAGAATGGTAGAATTTTCCATAGGAATAGTTTTGAAGGTGAACGTTATTTTAAGTCTTCTTGGAAGTTTGATTAGTGTAGAAAAGGTTTGTTTTCTACAAATTACGGTTGTTGTTCTGAAAATTTTAAGAACTTGCATCATGACTTAGTCAGTTTTAGCAACGGTCGATCAGTTAAATCCAGAGACAATTTATCATTTTCTGAAAAGCTCCATTTAATGAAATCGGGTAGATTTTAGTTATTCAAGGGTGGAAGAGTGGAGAATCAGTCTCCACATTATCAGTTTCACTAATCAGAGAGCTTTTGTGGGTCCAAAAGCTTCCCATTTGGGAGGTGTGATCAGGTGATCATGTCTTTAATGGAAAAATGCTCAAAAAATTATTTTCTCAGAAATGGTTCAAACCAAAATGACAGGAAAGATCTCGAAAAGACAATCCTGTAGCCACGAATGGCACTGAAAACCGATGTTGTATGAGGAAGATATTCAACTTTGAAGTTTCTCAATTTCAGTCAAAAAGCCCAATTTGACTCAGTTTGACTTTATTAAAAAAAGAATATTCCACAGAATATTCTGGATAGGCAGCCAATGGTAGGGCGCCACGTGGCCAGCCCGGAGGCTACCACATGGCCCCAAGAATTCAAACCATGGTCAAATATGTTATATCAAAATTATATTGTCGCAGACAGGATTCGACCCTGGGTTGAGTCTGTGGCAGCCAGACAGCCCGACCGGTCGCTTTACGATGGTTCTTATAAAGCTATTATCAGAGATTCTTTTTAAAGTTTGAATTTGGTTCAGGCGGGGCCGTAAAGGGGCCAGCCCCTTGGCGACGAGACCACACGCAGAGAACCAAGGGCTTTAACCAACACGTGGATAAGTTTGGAAGGCATGGTCACGTGGACCAGCAGAAGGTGCAGAACGTAATTATATCATATGGTTTAACATTAATGTAACCACATCAAACTCCATGTTTTCCAACTATTTGCCGACGGGTGCAGTCCTATGGACCCGCGCCCTTATCCCTAAGCCCCCAATGGTTGGCGAGAATTTTGGCAAATTCTGCCTTTTATGGTGGCCGCCCCACATTTAGTGGGATTAACTGGAGTCTGCCCAGTTTTGGTGGAGCTGTTTAGGGCAAACTTGGACAAAAATTGTTTTGACCATAACTTGAGCTAGGAGAGTCATTTTGGAACGAATTTTTGTTTTGTTTTGAGGGTATTGGAGCATTATGAAGCTACTGGAATAGGTTACAGAGCCATCAAGGAATTTTATCAGAGGTTTTATCAGCGGATTAGCTAGAGGAGCCACTAGGGCTTTGGGAATGGACAACTGTATTTGGCTATGTTCATATGTTTGAGGTGAATTTGCTGTCATTTCTTATTGTTTCCAGCACTCTGATTCTATTTAAGCAGCTATTTTTTCCTATTAAGGCTTTCTTAAAGATGTATAACTATTTTTGAGCATTATAAGAGAAGGGAAAAGCCCATTTGGGGGCTTTTGGACCCTGAAGATGTAGCCCAAGAGAGGGGTGAACTGCCTTATCAGATGCTTTTTTATATGCTGTGAGTTCTTGTTGATTATTTTCAGAGTTTAATACCTTAAACAGTAAATTGAAATAAGTCTCCTTAACTCAAAAAGACTTATACACTTTCCAAAACACATTTTTTACATTGCAAAACACTTTAACAATCTTGCACACTCATATTATTGGTTAATGAATACTTTGAACCAAAAAACAAATACTTTCATTACCATATCACTTTAGTGTTTACTTATTATTTATTTAGGGAGAGTCTATAAGAGGGCCAGATAGCTTCTAGTTTCATCCTTTCTCTGAAAGGTGAAATAACCAGTAAAAGCCCCTACAGTCTATCTCTGTATGAGAAATAATTAGTTCACACATTTCAGATCAAAAGGCAACTAAGAAGCTAAGGAAGCAAAGGAAGTTAAGGCAGAAAAGGAGCAAAGGCAAAAAAACAAAAAAGGAAGAATTGTGAACATTGTAGGCAGAGTCGTGAACATGCAGCAAGCGTGATAATCCCAAGTCGGAGTGAATAACAAACATAAGAAAAATCTTAGGAGAGATCAATGCTTTTAAAAAGGGGCAAAGCGAACTATTTCAACACACAGCAGAAAGAAATCAGATTTTCAAGGCACAACAAGGAACATATATCTTACACAATCCTTTGTTTGATTGAATATCGTATTAACCATATAATATAAATCAATCAAATTTTCAAGCAGCAATGAGGATCATAGATCTTGCGCATATCAACGGTGGAAGATCATATCGCAACCATGAATACATCGCATATTGCAGGGTATAATATATATGGCTAAGACTTTGTAGGTTAAGTTACTTAACTTGCAATGTGAAGTGGAGAAGGGACACGTGTTGGAAAGGCGGGGAAAGCAATGAGGACCGTTAGATCATGTGGCAGATCCATGACAGATGGAAAATCGCAAGTTTGCACATCGCAAATTTTAGCGGATAGTGCTAAGGCTTCGCAAGGTATGTTAATTTGTTTTTGATGCGATAAGGTTAGAAAGTTGCGATGTGGTGAAAGGGAGGAGCCACGTATTGGCACTACGCATTAGCGCACATCATAGATTTATGTTTTTTGATTAAGGTTTGCACTGTAAGTTATGTTGGATGATATGTGATGCGATCACATACCGCAGAAGAGAGGAGATACGTTTATTGTTAAACGTTAAAAGTTGCGGGCAAGCGAAGTGCAATGTATTATGATTTGTCAAGTATTGTGTGACCCGATAACCCCTGTTCTACACATATATAAGAGATGTTTGTTATGTGAGGTTTGTTATGAAGTATGCGTTGTTTCATTGCTAAACATATGTATGTTAATAAAACTCGAAAATTATAATCCGTTGTGCTAAAAGGGAGTTAATGTGGGCCATAACCCACAGGTCACAGTATGTTTAAAATTGTAGTTTCGTGCTACATCAAGTGAGAAATCATGGGAAATAACTGCAGAAACATAAAAGACAAAGGGACAACAAGCAGAAGAGGAATAACACACAGCAAATCTAAGAAGCTGAAAGGGCTGAGTGAAATATTTCATTGTAATTGTAAATGTATTGATTATTTTATATTGTTTGTGATGCAAAGGAAAGTATCCAAGGAAAAAAAAACTCCAATTTAATACTGAAACGAGTGTATATATTGTTGTAACATCTTGAATATGCCGAATAAGGAAATTAGTGGGTGGAAAGAAAGAGTCATGCTTGTTCACTTCATATTCCTAGATAGAATGCAAACAACCAAGAAGTGATCTCTATAAATGATGTTATTGTAATATGCATAGAGAGTTTAGAGATGGAAGAATGAGAGAGAGCAGGTAGAGATGTTGTGCAGATCCAGAGTTGATAAGAAATAGATTTGAAGGCTGGAAGGGAAACATTGAAGAAGGAGAAAAACAAAGCTGATATCCAGGTAAATCAGCATATGATTTTATTGTAGTGTAAGGGAGTTGGTGCTTCCATATCAAGTTGTAGCTTGATAGATGTCTAGTTGTAGCTGGTTGAGGTAGGAGCCTCCTATGGGTTGTAACTTTCATAAAATAGATGGAAGTTTTAGCTTCCTTTATGGGTTTCCACTTATATTTGTTGTCTATGTTCTTGATGATTAAGTGTTGATGTGATGTTTTAATCTGTTTAATTACTTTTTGTCCACACATTATGTTTGTTGATCCATTATGTATTAAGTTGCTTATGAATTGAAGGTGTAAATGAGTTGAATGAAAAAATTTTAAATGTCCATGAATATATTAAACTGATTCACCCCCTCCCCCCTCTCAATTTAACTAAGTGTTCATCACGCACATTGGCTTGTTTCCGAACACATTTTTAGATATTTACATGGGACGATCACACTTGGTTCGAGATATTGTGTCGGAGATATTCAACTTCATAGATACACCGACATTGAGTGGGTAGGAAAAATTATCGACAAGGAGAGTATGTCTGGATGATTTTTTAGTCTTGGATTGAGTACGGCCGAGGGAGAGTATATTTCCTCCAACATGGCCAGTTGCAATGAATTTTGGTTGAGGAAGCTCTTTGGAGAGAAATTTGAGCAGATCCTAGACACTACAATGATCTATTATGAAAAAAAGAGTGGGCTCCATCTAGTAGAGAATCATGTATTTCATGACAAGTTCAGTCACATTGATATTCAATATCATTATATTTGAGACATGGTGCAGAGAGGAGTCGTACGACTCCATCATATATCAACAGATGAGAAGATTTCAGATATTCTCACCAAGGATTTATTGATAGGGAATTTATTGGTCTTTAGAGAGAAACTTAGATTGATGGATGTGACCCATCCAGATAAGGAGTAGTGATGATCGAGGACACTGAGCCAACTCTTCCCCCTTGTTGAGCTCCCAAGGTGAGGAATTGAGATAGAGGGCTCCTGGGGTTGAGGGATCTATCGAAAATAGGGTACACCCCTATCTATTACCTATAGGGCAGAGATGATTCTCCTCTATCTTATCATAGGGTTTGAGATGTTTCTCCCCTATATGTTCTATGCAGAGTATACCCCAGTTGGAATCATACCCACAATCCAAGCTTGTGGGGAATACCGCTCCCCATTTGGCCAACGGATTGAGAGTGTACCTGAGGTGGAAAATCCATGTTGATTATCATGCAGGTGTTCTACCTCATGCCTCTTGAGGGTCATTGATGGGAAGACTAACAGGAAATAGGACCGGGTTGAGATTTTCTCCACTTTATGGATCCAGGTTGAGAATGAGCTCGTTAATGTGATTCCATGATTGAGATGTGGTCCCCTATGTGTTATGATATCTTATTGCTCAATATGGGGTTGAGATATGTGACTCCCCCATGAGATAGAGGGTGGAAGATAATGCTCCTTCATTCTTCTTATTTTAGATTCGAGAATATTTCAGCAGATATATTTGAGCAGAGATGGACATGACATGATGATATGATGATCAACATTGGCAGGTGGAATTCTTCCTAGTTGAGAGGGACTGTTAATTTATGCAACTATGGTCAAATTCTACCTTGGACAACTCATATTATGGAGATGATGATTGAATTGAATTCCTATTTTTTAGAGGACCAAAATCAACCTAAATATCACCTCATTTGGAAAAGAAGAAGTTAGATTTTGAATTTATGTACCCACACATGTACATTTGGACAGGTTGGCCTCACACGCATGCACATTTGGACAGGTTGGCCTCCACATCAAATGGAAATCAAATGAACCCCCATGGAAGCCTATATATATGATAGATCTCAAGCACATTTTTACATCATCATCAAGCATCTTCTTCTCTTCTTTGATTGTTTGGTTCACACAAGTGTGATGGAAGAAACTTACACAAGGTCTGAAATTACTGGTTTGAGGCTCACATGTGTTTAGGGCTTCCACTTTCCAGTCGCACACTTTTCATTGGTCAAATATGACCACACCCGCACACTCGCATTTCCTTAGGGAACGACTCAGAATCCACAGTCTCTCGTATGACATCGTGAAGGGAACGACCGTGGCTCTGATATGTTCTAGTCCATAATCGCTCGCTCATATTGCCTCAGAGAGTGATCAAATTCATAGTCACTCTCTCATAGTACTTCATGGAGTGACCAAGAAGTCATAATCTCTCATATAATAACTGGATGAGTGCGACCAGGTTTTCAAGCTAGGGTTTGACAGTTGATTGCAGTTGACAAAAACTTGGAGGGTTTCTCTCAATTGTACAATGATTATGTAAGTTTGTTTCTGATATGTATTGGGTAATATTTTCTAGATGATTTTGTATTGGGATCATTTTACTCTCCGCTGAAACATTTTATGACAATCTAATAAGAAAAAAAATTGAAAGGGTTTTTCCCCCTAGTGGGATTTTTTCCCTAGTCTTTGACCAATCCAGTGTCTCTTGTGGTTGTGCTATTGTGTCCTTTGTCATTGCATATTTTTTTCTATATTCAATTATTATTTATGATTGGAAACATTGTTAATATGTCGATGCATCTCTAAATGAAGAATTGAATTGGACTGAAGTAATTGAAAAAACATAGAAAAATCTCAAAAATTAACATATTGTATTTGAGATAAGTAATTAATAATGACACCTGATTATACATGGGCTTATCAGCTGCTTATATAATTTGGAACACGGATATAAAATTTGGTACAAGGTGGGAGGTTGACATATACTACCTCATATGGCGCCATCTTGGTGGTTTCATGATAGATAGTATTGTACCACCATTCAAATAAAAGCATTTGTTGTACCCATTGATGTTACTTGTCTGAAGTGAAGCACTGAAAATATGTCTCCAAACGTTTGTTGACTGCTTCTATTTGAACATCGGTTTGGGGATGATAAGTTTTACAATGGGTTGAGTTGTATTCCTGTAACAAAAATTTAGACCTCTTGGTGAGATTGAACCAAAATTAAACAGGATACTGAAATGACCAAGGCAACATAAGATGTATTTTGTCTTCATAATGAAAATATAAATAGAAATTTGGACTGTAGAACTCTCCTATGTAGTCATCTATAGGATCATAAAAAACATAATATGTTTGATGATTCTCAAGACATTCTGCAACTTTGGACAACTCATATATGCTTTTCTCAGTAACAAAAGATTTTAGTTGTGTGCTATCAAACTGATTTTCAAAAACAATATATTCTTCCTCAATCTCAAAAGAGAAAGATAGCAACATCCTCTCTTTGTATTTTGGCATGAAATTTTTTTGAAAAGGCTGATCTTGATCATGAAGACTATAGGATTGAATTTGGTGCTCTAAAAATTCAATGTCTTTCTCAATGTTCTTAGCAAAGTCATCCAAAAATATAATCTTATCTTCTGACTTGCACTCAAATGAATTTAAATAAGAAGACAAAGACAAAGAAAAATTTTCATTCACTTCCTCATTAGTGTGCTCATCATTCCATTGTTTAAAACCTTGAATGGAAGGAGAGTCTACCACCAAATCTATTTTTTCCATCCATGTTTCCACAAAAATAAGCCAAAACTCAGCAAATGACTTAATAGATCTAATAGGAAAGCTTTCAATCCACTGTTTACATTTCCCTTGAAATGAATCATAGAACAATATGATGAAAATATCTTCATGTATGACTCTAAGAAGCTCAATAAAGTCACGGAAATCTGATATATACTTCAAGGTAAAACTCAAATATTCCCCGTTGAATCTTGGACCATTCCTTAAAAAATATGCATCTTTGGGAAAATGATTTGGGAAACCATAAATTTTTGAAAAATCTATACATGCATACCTTGAAACAAGAACGGTAGCATCTGAGTTCTTCATATGTCCAGCGGAATCACCATGAATCTATGAAATTTTGAATTCTTCAACAATGCAGTCGCCAAGGTAGTTGCAGCCTTGAACGGTTAACAGGCTCCTTCTGCCTTCAATAGTTCGACTTCAAAATTTAGGAAAAGTACCTTAGGCTGGAGAAGAACGCTTTTAAAAATGTTATCATCGAATTGAGTCCTGTTGGGCTGCTTAAATGGTCAACTTGGAGTAACTATTTCAAACCACTTGTAACTGAAATTAGCCTTTCGAGTCTGAGAGGGCTCTCTCAAATTGATAAAGGATATTCAATGAACAACTTGAAAGAAGATGGCTAACTCTAAATTGGATTGAATGTGTTTTTGTGTAGGTGAAAGATGTATAAGGTTTACTACCATTGGGCTTATGGAGTATGGAAAGTAAGAAAACTAGGTCATAAGTAAACTTATCTCATGGAAGCTGAGGAAATTTTATTCTTATTAAACCATATGTTGTGGAGAGCAATTGTCCCCCCTAGAGCATTAGAGTTGCCATAGACCAGTGCCTAGGACATCTTATCATAGCAAGGATCTCATAATATAGCTTGGGTTGTCAATCCAAAAGCTCCCTTACTATCTCTTGGAAAACAAGTAAATTACTTTAAATGGAACCAAACTCTCTCAGAAGCTGATACAAAGATAAGAATAATGTAGGAACAGCATGCAAAACTCCAATACAAAAGCATCAGACAGTTAAGAGACAGCTTACTGCAAAGAGGGCCAGTTCAAATAATATGCCACAGAAATCAAATATCAGAAAGTGGATGTAGTGAAGAAACATGAAGAAGGTACTAGTTAGCATGAGGCTGATACCCAGATACACAACAAAACCACATATGGGCTTATCCAACTAAGAATCCATACATGACAATGGCGTTTTAAAAGCACCCTCCTCAAGTAACTAATATAGCAGAAAATATGGATGAAATGAGCATGGAACAGTATATCATGACTAGGCCTATTTAAAGTGCTTGACTAATCCAAGTATGGGCACCAACTAGGATGAATCCTTACTTAAGACCAGTGAGCCACTCGCAGTCCAGAACGTGATACAAGAAGATAAATAGCATGAAATGAGATATTATATTAACACATAAGAAAAGATTACATACTGCGGGATACCAAAGACCA
This sequence comes from Pinus albicaulis, assembly GCA_034641835.2. Classification (NCBI taxonomy): domain Eukaryota; kingdom Viridiplantae; phylum Streptophyta; class Pinopsida; order Pinales; family Pinaceae; genus Pinus; species Pinus albicaulis. The sequence goes on along the minus strand of CM076580.1, from coordinate 340,263,692 downwards.
GAATCCTCATTACAGATATAACTCCTCCTCACTGAGACCCTACGGGCTCTGAGCCTTTACACAAAAGCTTTACAAGATGTATACAAGAACTTCTCACTGCACAATTCGCTGATAGAAATCTAGAACCTTTTCAATGTCTTTCTTCCTAATTTTTATAAGAGAAACAGAAAGCTCCCGAGAATGAGGTAGTTGATGTACATTTAATGATCTAATTTAAAATAGAATTTGAAAGAAAAACCCGCCTATGTTGTTTGACGGTGCTGAACTGGTGCAAGTACTCTGCTGCTACTTCATGTAATAAATGTTGAGGATGAAAATCTCCTCTTAACAAGGTACAAAGAATAAAATATACAAATGTTCTGTACTTGACTGGAAGAGAAAAATCTACTGTAATAAAACCTTGAGGTTGCTTGTGTTTGCGCATGGTACTCCCGGTATTCCAATCTTTGAATTAAAATTCTAAGTCATAAGGCTGGGCACTGGCTTTCTCGATCTTCACTGATATTTATATGCCGCCCAATTAATATTTCTTGCTGTGTAATATTTCCCTCTGCAGGCATCTTTAGGGCTCAATGGATTTTATTTTTGCTTCCATTAATGAGGTCATATCATAGCAACCACTGCCAGCCTTGTTCTTAAATTTCTGCTTTTAAAGACTGTCCTTAGAGAAGATCTTGGCCTCTGCAACGAAGGCGATATATTGTGGCAAATCCTTCTCCATATAAACCTGCAAAACTCACAAATATATTAGAAAAACCAGACACAGGTACAAGGGGAGTGGAGGTGGAGACAATGGTGGCGTCGATGATATGGCTACATGGCAAGAACATGCGGGGTGACGGCGGAATTACAGAGAGGTTTTGGTAAACATACAGGATGTAATTTTTCCACGTAAAACATAATGTACAAATAAAAACGATGAATATGGATGCAGCGCATGTATATAGGTGGCGAGAATGGAAATTCAATGGACACACGGGGTGATGATACGTAGGCGTACAAACAACCAAGGGGAACAAATGACATGGCGGAGGACTTTGTCGAGCGGGAAAAAAAAATGCGAGTGATTATGGGCCACACGATCTTTGAATGAGATCGACGGTTAAAATGAGCCGGAGGGCAATCAAAGGTGGGCCAGGAATGCGGTTGATGTAGGTTAAAACACGTGCAGCTCCGGAGGATGACCACCGTTGGATGGAGACTTCGAGATCTGACGGCTGCTATGGATTCCGCTGCCCAACCTTTGACCGACCTTTAATGCTCGAAATTGGAGTGGTTTTGGGACGTACATGGGGACACGCGTCATGCAGCGTGTGGAATCACTGCCATTTGATTGAAAACCGCCAACCCGGTGTAGGTGGTGCGGAATGAAACAACCGGTTTTGCAACGGGTACGGGCGCGGGGACCACCACGGTAAGCAAGGCTCCGCTTCGTCGATTGGATTTGATCGGACTGCTCCAGATGCACCCGAAAACTTTAACGATAGGCTCCTTTCCATCTGGCGCTTGGTCTAGCACCTGAGTCGTATGGGGAACAAAACAAAGGGGCTGGAACTGCAAGGGTTAGGCCTGATAAATCTTATACTGCGATTTTTAGCCTTTTTACAGTGTATTTTTGGGCGGGAAGGGTAACGACAAGCAGAATATGGAGGTTTTTAGCCACGGTAGCAAGTTTGAAAGGTTTATATGGGGCAGTAGGCCAAAAATTTGAATGGAGGGGTTGACATGCACAACACCATACATGAAGGATATAACAACAAGCTATATGCATACAGGAATTTGGAGCATGTCACCATGAATTCCAAGTGATCATACATAAGCAAACTAATAAAACATGACAAAACAACAGACTAGGTGTATAAATGGAAGTTGGAGCATGTGATCATGAATTCCAAGTGATTATACAGCTAGAAAACTGGAGAGAAATTAAAGGACTGATAGAACAAACTTACATAAGAATACATAAAAGAATCTTAGGTCTGAAATAAGCATGCTGCAACTATATATTTCGGATATCAAACTATTACAATAGTGGTAATGTCAAGTCAGTATCTCCCAACACCTTCTAACTCTAAAACTATCTCCTTTATAGAATGAGGACTCATACAAATGATATTCCACCTTCATAGCTTCGAATTCCCCCCTCAGAGACCTATTTCAAACATGATTCCATCACTTGGAGACTTCCTAGGGATATTTCTTTTTTGCAGAGTTTGACTAAAAAAAGGACTCTTATTTCATTAATAGTTCAACAAATAAATTTAATAACCCTTATCAACTACAACCAACTAATTTTCTGAGTGTATTAGAGTGATTATGTGTCATTATTCCACGTGGATATTGAGCTAGACCTCCTCCAAGTCGAATTTTTACAATTTCTCATAAATCTGGTTAGTGAAAACTCTGAAATAATAGGCTTCAAAGATGAGTGTATAATTTCCAAACCCTAATGGCTTTGTAGAAACTGAGAAAGGTTTTGTAGATAGACCTATGCTAAAGAAAGACCTCTTTCATATTTCCAAAATACTTTTTTCGTTTTCTCATAAACCTTAAAAAACATCTTGCTACGAAAACAGGGCAATTTCGTAGCGTGCTTTCATAACATCCAAAAATAGCTTTTGCACTCAAAATTTCTGCTCTTTGGCTATTCCAAGGTTTCCATCATGAACTTATACCTCAACACTACCATTTCCTCTCCTTGAAAGCCAAAAAAAAGCAGTTTTAAAGGCAAAAAGACAGCTACATGTGTTTTCGTAGCGTTTTCCTGGCTTTAAGCCTAGGAAACGCTATGAAACTATGGAAAACTGTGCAATTTCTAGATTTTGACTTTGCCTCCAACTGTAGAAAATTTGTATTCAACATGCCATTAACCTCTTAAAACATAATCAAACTCAATTTAAGAGCCTTGAGGTGTTTCCTCTTCAAAAAACATCCTTTTCACCTTTAGCAAGTTTATTCATCACTAAAATGACTCTGTTTTTTCTGAAAACATAGGGTTCAGAGATGAGCTCTTATCTCCCTATCCTTGATATATATTGAAAAACTAAAGAATTTTTTTTTAGGTCAGTATGTCTTGAAGAAAACCCTCTCTTGGTGTTTTGAAACACATCTCTAGTTGTCCAGAATCTGCATTCTAAAAACATGTATAAAAAAGGAAAATTCTGCATTTTGAAAATAGGGTTGAAATACATCCATGTATATCCCAATTTGTAGCACCTTTGATAAAATTGAAAGAGGTTATTGTTATTTGATATGTTCATGAAAATAACCTCTCTCATTTCTTAAAATACTTCTCTGTTTTCCCAAAAACCACCCTTGAAGTTGACTACTCAAAGTCAGAAAACGGAGAAATGATTCATATTCGCTACGAAACTATCAACAGATTCGTAGCGTTTTCTGCCTATTTTACACTAAATTCGCTACGAAAGTATGGATTCTTGGCTAAAATGACCTTTTTCGGAGTTTTAAGCTTGGGAAATCAAATATGTTAGAAAATGATGACTGATGGGACATGATGTGACCTATATGGAGGTGGTTTTGAGATGAAATGAGGGTGGTCTTGAAACTTAGGATAGGTTAAATATGAAAAAATGAAATTCCTATGCCAAATTGAAAAATGTTTAGGGAGACCTTACCCTTTTGAAGGAGTGAAATGTATGACCATGTCAAGTAATGAATCGGAAAATTATGAGTGATAACACATAGCAGTAGCAGCTTGTTGCACACAAGTAATGTCGATGAAAAAAAATCTCCAAGACATGAAGGAAAGCATCAATGAACCTAACTCTATTAAATGTGGCAATACAAGTGCAATAAGTATATCAAAAAATCTAGTACTTCATTCGAAAACCAAGCACATCCCAATAAAGTACCACTTCCTCAGAGAACAAGTAGCAGAGAAAATAGTAAAGATGGAGTATGTACCAAAAAAGGAACAAACAACAGACATATTCACAAAACCTCTTGCTATAGAACCATTCAAATATCTAAGAGAAAAACTAGGGGTAGTGTCTGCAGATGATACTCTCTGATATAATCAGGAAAAAAGAAAAAAGAAAAAAAATGATGATGGAAATACACCAGCAAAGGCTGAAATATAAGGAATAGAAATAGTGCAATAGATAAGTGATATTCATTAGTAGACAAGAAAGCATCATCCCCTAAAAATTGTCACAGAAGAGATAGAGCTATGAAGGTGGTAAAGATCTGCAGATTATGGTATGGTGCAGGTCCTTAAGATCGTATTATTATGACAGAAGTACATCAAAAATTCTAGCACATATCACCTCTATCAAGCAGTAAGGGATATAAGTACAGAACATTCTATGGTGGCATGCCCTCCATTCATGCGATCTCAATAATTTTCAAAGTGTTCTCCCAACAACTATTATACACCAGTCTAGAGCAGCAAAGTATAAAGTCTAAAGAAGAAGGCCTATAAATTGGGAAAAGAAAATGCAAGGATGGAAACTACATTGGGAAATGTGCAACCATTTTCCATTGATGTCAAAGGGGGAGGAAAGGCAAGCAGAAGAAGAAAGGCTCTTCTGAAAATCAAGCAGAGGAATAAAGACACCTCTTAGAATGAAAAGGGGAGGAAATATTGGAGGAAGTATTGGAGTGTTGGAGGAAGTGTTGCCATCAATGCCAAAGGGGGAGATTGTTGGAAATATTGTCATTGATGGAAAATGAGCACAAAGGAGAAACACCTAAACTATCATTAAGGCTAAGGAGCATAGAAGCAGCAACAATAAGGAAAAGAAGCATATAAGGCAATAATGCAGTAAGAAAACATAAAAGAGAGGCAGAGGAGCAGCAGAGAGGCAAGGAGCAGCATTAGACCATCAACAAAGGAACCAAAGGAGCAAAGGCAGCAAAAAGGCAAAGGTAGCTAAGGCAGCTAAGAAGCAAAGGAAGTTAAGGCAGAAAAGGAGCAAAGGAAGCAAAAGAAAAAGGAGGAATTGTGAACATGCTAGGTAGATTCGTGAACCTTTAGCAAGCATGATAATCCCAAGCTGGAGTGAATAACAAACATAAGAACAAGCTTAGGAGATATCAACATTTTTAAAAAGGGGCAAAGCGAACTATTTCAATGCACATCAAAAAGAAATCAGATTTGCAAGACACTACAAGGAACATAGATCTTACACAATCCTCTGTTTGATTGAATATCATATTAACCACATAACATAAATCAATCGAATTTTCAAGCATCAACGAGGACCGTAGATCTTGCGCATATCAATGGTGGAAGATCATATCACAACCATGAATACATCACATATTTCAGGGTATAATATTTACAGTTAAGACTTTTCAAGTTAAGTTATTTAACTTGCGATGTGAAGTGGAGAAGGGACACTTGTTGGCAAAGCAGGGCAAGCAGTGAGGACCGTTAGATCATGTGGCAGATCCACGACAGACGGGGAATCACAAGTTCACACATCACAAATGTTAGTGGATATTGCTAAGGCTTCGCAAGTCATGTTAATTTGTTTTTAACGCGATAAGGTTAGAAACTTGTGATGTGGTGAAAGGGAGGAGCCACGTGTTGGCACTACGCATTAGCGCACATCGTAGATTTATGTTTTGTGCTTAAGGTTTGCACGGTAAGTTATGTTGGATGTGATGCGATGTGATCGTATATCGCAGAAGACATGATATACGTTTATTGCTAAACATTAAAATTTGCAGGCAAGCGAAGTGCGATGTATTATGATTGGTCAAGTATTGTGTTACTTGATAACCCATGTTCCGCGCATATATAAGAGATGTTTGTTATGTGATTTCTGTTATGAAGTATGCACTATTTTATTTCTAAACATATTTATGTTAATAAAACTCGAAAATTATAATCAGTTGTGTTAAAAGGGAGTTAATGTGGACCATAACCCATAGGTCATAGTATTGTTTAAAATTGCATTTTCGTGTTGCATCAAGTGAGAAATCATGGGAAATAACTACATAAACATAAAAGACAAAGGGACAACAGGCAGAAGAGGAAAAACACATAGTAAATCTAAGAAGATGAAAGGGTTGAGTGAAATATTTGATTGTAATTGTAAATGTATTGATTATTTTATATTGTTTGTGATGCAAAGGCAAGTCTCCAAGGAAAATAAAAACTCCAATTTAATACTGAAACGAGTGTATATATTGTTGTAACATCTTGAATATGCCAAGGGAGGAAATGAGTGGGTGGAAAGCAAGAGTCATGCCTGTTTACTTCATATTCCCAGATAGAATGCAAACAGCCAGGAAGTGATCTTTGTAAATGGTGTTATTGTAATATGCATAGAGAGGTTAGAGAGTGGAAGAATGAGAGAGAGAAGATAGAGATGTTGTGCAGATCCAGAGTTGATATGAAACATATTTGAAGGATGGAAGGGCAACATTGAAGAAGGATAAAAACAAAGCAGATATCTAGGTAAATCAGCATATGATTTTATTGTAGTGTAAGGGAGTTGGTGCTTCCATATCAATTTGTAGCTTGATTGATGTCTAGTTGTAGCTGGTTGAGGTAGGAGCCTCTTGTGGGTTGTAACCTGCATAAAATAGATGGAATTTGGAGCTTCCTTTATGGGTTTCCACTTATATCTGTTGTATATGTTCTTGATGATTGAGTGTTGATGTGATGTTTTAATCTGTTTAATTGCTTTTTATCGACACATTATTTTTGTTGATCCATTATGTATTAAGTTGCTTATGAATTGAAGGTGTAAATGAGTTGAATGAAAAAATTTTAAATGTCCAAGAATATATTAAACTGATTCACCCCCCCCCCTTCTCAGTTTAACTAAGTGTTCATCACGCACATTGGATTGTTCCCGAACACGTTTTTAGATATTTACATGGGATGATCAAGATCAAGCATGGAATTGATGGTAGCATTGAGAAATACAAGGCAAGGTTCATGGCTCAAGTATTCTCACGAAAAGATGGAGAGTGTTATGATGATATATTTGCACCTGTGGCTCGATACACAACCATTTGTTCGATAATAGCCCTTGCCACAAGTCAAGGATGGAATCTTCATCAGATGGATGTAAAGACCACATTCATTCATGGAATATTAGAAGAAGTGTATGCGTTGCAGCCACATGGATTTGAAGTAGAGGATCGTAGAACAAATGTTTGCAGTTTAAATATGGCATTGTATGGTTTGAAGTGATCCCCTAGAGCTTCATATGCCAGCATAGACAGTTATTTGATGGAGCTCAAATTCACAAGAAGAAATGTCGATCCAAATATCTACTTCAAGGTAGTCCAAGGTATGTCATTGGTTTTGGTTTTATATGTTGATGATTTATTCTTGACAGGTAGTGAACCCCTGATGATCGAGTGGAAGAGGGAGATAGCCTATGAATTCCAGATGAAGGAAAATGGACTCATGCACTACTTTCTAGGCCTGGAAGTATGGAAAAATGTCAGTGAGATTTTCATTTCACAAGGAAAATATTTTGTGAAGCCACTGGAAAGATTTGGAATGACATAATACAAATCCATGGCTACACCAATGGAATGAACTTTAATAAGTTATGTGGAGAGGATACAGGACGATATTTGGAAAATCCATTCGAGTATATATAGTTTATTGGGGCTCTGATGTTCTTAGTAAACATTTGTCTAGGCATATGCTATGCAGTGAGTACATTGATTCAATTCATGACCAAGCCTCTCCACGCACATTGGATTGTTTCCAAACATATTTTAATATATTTGCATGCGACAATTACACTTGGTTAGAGATATTGTGTTGGAGATATTCGACTTCATGGATACACCAATGCTGACTTGGTATGAAAAATTATCGACAAGAGAGTATGTCTGGATTTTTTTTTAGTCTTGGATTGAATACCGCTGGGGGAGAGTATATTTCCTCCAACATGGCCAGTTGCAAATAATTTGAAGCTCTTTGGAGAGAAATTTGAGTAGGTCCTAGACACTACAACAATATATTACGAAAACAAGGGTGGTATCTGTCTAGCAGAGAATCATATATTTCATGACAAGTCCAAGCACATTGAGATTCAATATCATTATATTTGAGACATGGTGGAGAGAGGAGTCATACGACTCCATCATATATCGACAAATGAGAAGATTTCATATATTCTCACCAAGTCTTTGTCGATCGGGAATTTTTTGGTCTTTAGAGAGGAACTTAGTCTGATGGATGTGACCCCTCCAGATAAGGGGTAGTGATGATCGAGGACACTAAGCCAAATCTTCCTCCTTGTTGAGCTCCCATGGTGAGGAATTGAGATGGAAGGTAGCTGGGGTTGAGGGATCTTTAGACAATAGGGTACACCCCTATCTATTACCCATAGGGCTGAGATGATTCTCCCCTATCTTCTCATAGGGTTGGATATGGTTCTCCCCTATCTGGTCTATGCAGATTACACCCCCCTGTTGGCATCATACCCACAATCCAAGCTTGTAGGGAATACATCTCCCCATTTCACCAATGAGTTGAGAGTGTACTTGAGGTGTAAAACCCATGTTGATTATGATTCAGGGGTTCTACCTCATGCCTCTTGAGGGTCATTGATGGGTATATTGACAGGAAATAGGACCGAGTTGAGATTTTCACCACTTTATGGTTCCAGGTTGAGAATGAGCTCCTCAATCTGATTTCAGGGTTGAGATGTGATCCACTGTGTGTTATGATATCATATTGCTTGATATGGGGTTTAGATATGTGACTCCCCCATGAGATAGAGGGTGGAAGATAATGCTCCTTGATTCTTCTTCTTTTAGATTTGAGAATTTTTCAGTAGATAGATTTGAGCAGAGAGGGACATGACATGACAACAACATAACAGGATGATATGATGATCAACATTGGTAGGTGGAATTATTCCTAGTTGAGAGGGAGCATTAATTTATGCAACTAGGGTAAAATTCCACCTTGGAAAAATCATATGATGGAGAGGATGATTGCATTGAATTCCTATTTTATAGAGGACCAAAATCGACCTAAATATTACCTCATTTGGAAAAGAAGAAGTTGGATTTTGAATTTATGTACCCACACATGTGCATTTGGACAAGTTGGCCTCACAAACATGCACATTTGGATAGGTCAGCCTCAACATCAAATGAACCCCTATGGAAGCCTATATATATGAGAGATATCAAGCACGTTTGGACATCATCATCAAGCATCTTCTTCTCTTCTTGATTGTTTGGCTCACCCAAGTCTGATGGAAGAATCTCACGCAAGGTCTGAAATTATAGGTTTGAGGCTCACATGTGTTTAGGGCTTTCTCTTTCTAGTCGCATGCTTTTCATTGGTCAGATATGACCGCACTCGCACACTCGAATTTCCTTAGGGAACGACTGAGAATCCACAGTCTCTCACATGACATTGTGAAGGTTGAGACCGTGGCTCTGATATGTTCTATGCCATAATTGCTCGCTCATCAAATTCATATTCACCCTCTCAGAGTACTTCAAGGAGCGACCGAGAAGTCAAGTGTATCATAGAATAACTTGATGAGTGCGACCAGGGTTCTGATCTAGGGTTTGATAGTTGATTGCAGTTGATCAAAGGATGGAGGGTTTCTCTCAATTGTACAGTGATTATGTAATTTTTTTCTTATATGTATTGGGTAATATTTTCTGGATTATTTTGTATTGGGATCATTGTACTCTCTACTGAAACATTTTATGACAATCTAATAAGAAAATTATTTGAAAAGGTTTTTCCCCTTAGTGGGATTTTGTCCTGGTCTTTGACAAATCCAGTGTCTCTTGTGGTTGTGCTATTTTCTCCTTTTGTCATTGCATATTGGAAACATTGTTAAAAATTGGATGCATTTCTAAATGAAGAATTGAATTGGACTGAAGTAATTGAAAAAACATAGAAAAATCTGAAAAATTAACATATTATATTTGATATAAGCGATAATGGCAGCACATTTTTACAGGAGCTGATCAAATGATTGTACTTTGGAATATACAAGGATATAAGAAGCTGGTGAAGGTGGGAGATGGAAATACACTACCTCATATGGCGCCATCTTGGTGGCTTCAAGATAGTTAGTATTATACCACCATTCAGTTAAAGGCATATGTTGTACCCATTGATGTCACTTGCCTGAAGTGAAGCAACGCAAATAGGTCTCCAAATGTTTGTAGACTGCATCTGTTTGAACATTAGTTTGGGGATGATAATTTTTACTAAGTTGGAGTTGTGTGCCTTGTAGCTTGAAAATTTATTGCCAAAATTTGTTGGTTAAAGTGCTGACTCGATTAGACACAATGGAAGTCGGAATGCCATGTAATTTGAATATTTGGTCCATGAAAACTTGATCCACCAATGTTGGGGTAAATGGGTGTAGTAGAGTGAAAAAATGAGAAAATTTGGAAAGTCAGTCAACAACCACCATGATGGCTGATTTGTTTCCTAAATTTTGGAGACTTATAATTAAATCCATGGAAGCAACTATCCAGTTGGAAACAGGGAGTGGCAAGGGTTGCAAGGTTCCCGATAGCTTAATCGTTTCCCCTTTATTGCATTGACATACTTAAAATTCAAATACAAAAGTAAGAATGTTGTTCCTCACACCTCTCAAAAAGAAAGAGCAGTATTATCTAGCATAAGTCTTGTTAAATCTTGAATTTCCTACAACCAGAGAGGAGTGAAACTCTTCCAAGATGCAGGTCTTAAGGGTGGGGGTTGGGGATAGCACTACCCGATCCTTATAGCGAAGAACCTCATCCTTCCAAGAGTATTCCTATGAGGAATTAATATCTTCTCGTAATCTATTAATGATATGGCACAGAGAGGGGTGGGAGAACCATTTGTGACAAGCTTCTTCAATCCAATATGGTATGGATAGAGAGAGGGATAAAAGGGTGTTGTCATCCTCAAATTAGCATGATAAGGCACCAACCAACGCATTTTCACTCCAGTTATTGTAAATTATCTCATAATGACATCCCAACATTTTTGCGAGCCATTTATTTTTATTTGGAGATGATAGATGTTGCTCGAGGAAATATTTTAGGCTATGATAGTCAATGCGGATTTGGAAATGACACCTTAATAAGTATGGTCTCCAAGTGTGTATTGCATGTAAGATGGCCATAATTTCTTTCTCATATGTAGATTGAACTAGATGCTTACCACTAAGTTGTTGACTCATGAAATCTAATGGTATACCTTCCTACGTTAATATTGCGCCAATGCACGTACCTGAAGCATCACATTCAATGACAAATTTTTTTGTAAAGTCTGGTAGGGCCAATACTAGAGTGGAGCACATTGTTTGTTTGAGAGCCAAGAAGGATTGCTAAGCTATGTCAGTCTAGAGAAATGAATGTTTCTTGAGAATATTAGTGAGGGGCTGGTAAATGCATCCATAATTGTGGAAAAATTTGTGATAGTAGCCCGTGAGACCCAAGAATCCCCTCAAAATCTTCAATGTTTTTTGTTGGGGCCAATCTTGCATTGCATGAATATTTTTTGGATCAAACCTCACTCCTTCATGGGCCACAATGTGTACCAAATACTCTACTTCTTTCATTTCAAAGGAACAATTAGATAATTTAAAAAATATTTTATGATATTGGATCACTTTCAATACTTGGTCAACATGTTGAAGGTGAGTGTCCCATGTTATGATGTAGCTGAGAATGTCATAAAAAATATACCAGAACCAATTTTATGAGATATGGTTTTAGAAGGTGGTTCATGAGGTTCTAAAAAGTGGATGGGGCATTACAAAGACCAAATGGAATGACCAGGAATTCATAATGGCCTTCATGAGTTTGGAAAGTTGTCTTGGAATTGTCAAATTCCTTCATCCGTATTTGGTGATAGCCCCAACGGAGCTCCAAGTTGGTAAAAAATTTTGCACCATGCAGTTCATCAAGAAGATGATCAACTATTGATATAGGAAATTTTTCCTTGATAGTGAGCTTGTTAAGGGCTCGAAAGTCTGGACACATGTGCCATTCACTGTATTTCTTTATAACCATGACAACTAGAGATGAATAAGGGATGGCCTTGGGACGAATAACACCGGATTCAAGGAGTTCCTTGATGATTTTTTAAATTTCATTATTTTTTGAAAAAGGATATCGATAGGGGAAGCCATTTGGCAGTTGGGTACCTTGGAGAAATTGGATGTTATGATCATGTTCACCTAGAGAGTGGGAGATCCTTAGGTTTTTCAAAGGCCTGCTGGTGGTGATCTAATACTTATTTCATATCAAGATGAATGTGAGGAGGAGTGGATTCATTGACATGGATGAAATTAAATTATGCTACTATCCCATGATGGCCCTTTTTTAAAAGCTTCTCCATTCAATAATTGCTAATGATATTAGGAGAATCTGCCTGGAGTCCCTGTGGTGTATGAGTGTATCCATTCTACTTAAAGATCATATATAACTCTTGGAAGTCCATTGTGATAGGGCCTAATGTGTGGAGACATTCAAAACCAAGGAAACACTAGAGAATTTGGCGGAAATTCCGACGGCCAATTCGTCGCTATTCCGACACATATTCGTCGCAAGAGCGACAGTTCAAGGGCGGACAAACCGTGGTTTCTCCTGCCGTCGCCGTTCCGACGCAAGTAAAAAGTGTCGCACTATCGACACTTATTCCGACGTTCTGAACAGGCGTCACTCTTCCGACGTATCACAAACCGTCGCGGCTCCGACGTTTTAAACGTGGTTCTTCCGACGCTCATTAACCGTCGCAGTTCCGACTAAACGTGGTCCGACGTTTTGGAGTCGCTCTTCCGACGCTTGTAAACTGTCGCAATTCCAACTAAACGTGGTCCGATGTTTTCGACGTCACTCTTCCGACGTCTGGAAGATGTCGTAATTCCGACGATATGTGGTCCGACGTTTGGAACGTCGCGCTACCGACGTTTTCATACTGTCTCTCTTCCGACGTTTCTGGGTTGTCGCAGTTCCGACGTTTAGCACGTCGCGCTTCCGACGTTTTCATACTGTCTCTCGTCCGACGTTTCTGGATTGTCGCAGTTCCGACGTCTACAAGGCGTCGGTAGACCGACGGAGGGTTCAATTTTTAAAAAAAAAATTAAAATTTTAAAAGACGAGAAACACTGTTTTGAAGATATTATATGAAGTAAAACAGTCCATGAAAGTGAAATAGCAATATGTAGAATAGTAAA